>MU226568.1:1874126-1904788 GCA_018584345.1 Thuja plicata | reverse complement strand
TAGGTTAGCTTACCTCCTGAGCTTCGCTTAAGGGGGGGTGTTAGAGTACATAGTTTTCCTCACTTATTAATTATATCATGTTGATATTAATTATTAAGTTAGTCATACTCTATTTTTCACTTAAGCTCTCTTAGGTTAGCCTTTTCTTTTTTTAGGGTTTCATTCACCTTTAAGGTCGAATGCTTGTATTTGTTTTTGTATACTCTTTGAATACATTTTTGAGCTCTCACATTTTGAGCACATAAGGGTTTCATCTTTTTCCATCTTTTGTTTCATTCTTTGTAACAGGTATCTTGCATGCAGATTGGTCTTAGAAGTCGAAGTTGTATTTCTCAGTTTCTACAATTAATAATTAATTTAATTAAATATAATTAATTATAATGTCTAGAAGGATAAGTGGTTCATATGAATTAATTTATTTATAAGGGACGATTTTGGGCACCTACAAAATTATGCAATAGAAAAATATTGACATTAATTGTAATATTAGAATATTTTCTTCAATAGTCATTTGTTGGCAATAGAGGTCTAATGCAGCTACCCGGTCTCACTTTGGTGCAACCATATCAACACTTGGTTGGATGTTTTCGTAGATTTGTACTTCTCTTGGCTATAAATGCTTCTTCATTTCATTGTTTATTTTGGATACTTCAACTACAGGGACTCTTATTCTGCCTATGGCAAGATTTATCTTTTCCTTTTGTTGCAAAGTAAGTATTTCCAAAAAAAACATCTATTCATCAAGATTTATCATGATATCCCATCACACTTTAGTCAATAACCATGTACATGTGCAAATATTTATCAAAACATTAGTAACTATGTTTAGGACTTCGTATTTATTATAAGTTTTGGAAAATTCTAGTATAAAAGTCTAAAAGTCTTAGCAAATGGAAAATCACAAGACAAAAATAAGACAAGAAAATGATATTTTAAGGACCAATTGGAACCCATCACTTAGTTTGAGGGACCTTGCCACTAATATTCTAAAGGGTTTGAATCCCTTTTCAAGTTTGTCTTATATGAGTATTTTCTATGGATGGGTAGAAAAATGTAACCACCACTTTTGTGTGCTCACAAAATGAAGCAAATCTTATTGTAACATCTATTTTGTCCACTGGTATTGTTGTTCATTATTAGTAATCTTGTGGTCTTTAATTTGTCCATGCAACTTGTTGGTTATTTAAGAAAGTAATCAACGTGTTCTATTCCTTCTAAATAGAATATACAAATTTTAGGGGTATTTTTTTTCTTTTATTGAAGAAAACCTATAGTTTGGCGAATCTACATAGTTTTGTTGCCCAAAATGTTCTTTTGAATTTGGAGTTCCACTTTGCAAGCTTGTGGAGATTTTTGTAATACATATTCGTTCTTTTATAAATATCTTACAGTTTAAAATTTTGGAGCTTGGAAATGGATATTGTAATTGTATAACTATTTAAGAGAGCTCAATTTCTTTATTGAAGAAAATGTGGTTCAACGAGTCTACACATTTCTTATTTTGTATGCTCTCACATTGCCCCTTTTAGGAACTAGATGATCAAAAAGTAGAATTGAGTTTTCTACAAAAAAAAAAGTATTGGGATTTGAGCCAACATCTTATGGGGTTATTACATTCCACTTTACTAAATCCGGGTTATAAAATTTTCATAGGAAAAGGCATGTGTCTTTGGTTGTGTAGAGGTGCATAAAGTGTTTACATTCTATACTAATTGTGCCATGTATAAAAATCTTTTTAGGCTAAGTTTATCACATCTCAAATAATTTATTAGGGAGCCTTTCTTATACAATTCTAAATCAAATGTCAACCCTTGGTTGATCTATTTTATAAGATTTCAAGTTTGGGATCTCAAAGGAGAAAACATGTAAATATCTAGAAAATGTCTTTGAAATAAAATTGAATGTGAAATGTTTTGAAATTTGGCTCACACAAATTTCTTTTTAAAATTAAGAATCTTGAAGGTGATTCATTTTGAAATACTAAGTAAAGATCTCATGATACTTGGGTAGAAAAGTGCAATATAATAAAATGAAAAAATATCATGATAAATTTAACAAAATCTCAAGGAATATAGATAAAGCACAACAAGATATAGGAAGGTTTTGTTTCAAATAGTTTTAAAAATGCCTAACTAAAATTAAAAAGTAAATGAAAAAATTAGATTTATACGAGCTTAAAACCTTTTTTAAATTCAAAAGTTCATCAAAACCCATACGCAATAAAATGAAAAGAATTATAAAGAAAACTCAAATATAAAATGCTTTATAGTCCAGCTAAATCCCATTTGAAGGCCTAACATTACTCAAAGGTATAATTTCAAAACTAAGTAAATAGGTTTTTTAAGGTAATCTAGATGTGAGGAATATAATCCTAAGGAAGAATTCCAATATTGGGTTATTGGGTCTAGCTCTCACTTGATTACATAGTGACTTTGATGGGGACGACTTTGATAATAAAAACAAATGCCAAACAAACTAAAACAACATACTAATTACCTTTATAACAACCCATCTTCAATGATAGAAGCTTCAAGAAATACAGTATATAACATCACCACATAATGAATATTCCATTATTAGTTCATATGTTAGACACAATACGAATATGCAGAGTCTCTCTACTTACAAATTGACATTTGGTGGCCACTAAGAAATGCAACCACATTCATATAAAATCTGCCCTTTCTAATCCATTTGGCCTTTCACTCCTATTTGAAGAAACGAATTCCATAACTGGTAATTGCCATCGACATTACTCAGTTTTAGAAGTCTGACCAAACCATTTGCTTAAAAGTTTCTTTTCTCAATTTACCAAGATTTATTTGTGCAAAGATTAAAGTGTGTTGTCTAGATTTCCGTAGAGAAGAGTGGATAGAGAATGCCAACTTGACAGTGATTTGTTTGCAAGACTAGGGTATTGGGTTGTATGTGGACATCAAAATCCATGTCAGCATCCATAAGGTACGTCCACAAGCTCTGCACTGCCATCATATGGTATATCATCAAAGGAGCAATATGCAAATAGTTTGCTAACAGGATTAACAAGAGAATCCATGTACGAATTGGAAGAAAAATAGGGTCAAGTTTACATTACAATCCAAGGCAATGAAATGAGATCTTGAACACAAGAAAATATTAAATCTGAATTAAAACTCATTTCAAGTCCAAAGTCCTATTAGAATGGAAGAATTATGAAAACAATCAAGATATGTTAAAACAAAAATTCAAATATGAAATTTATTATATGAAGAAATATAAATCAAGTTGTGTCTAAAAGGGACAGGCCAAGTTATAAATAGGAAAACTTCATATGTAAAATTAGATTAATCCTAAATACACAAGACAACTCAAATTTAAGACGCTATTAATACTAATATAAAAAATATGTGTATTCCCAATATAAAACTCATATAGCTGCAAAATATTATCAACTAAGACCTATAACACCATGGAATCAAAGAATAAAAAGCCATTAAACTATCAAATGTGAAACTCTATAACCCAACTTTTAAAAAAATAGTTAAAAAATTATAGAAAAACCTAAATAAAGAAAACAGAAAAAACCATAAATAAGCTAAAGAAAGCTAAATCTAAAAGAATCAAAGAAAAGCACTAAGTTCGCCCAAAAAATAGATAGAAAAGAAATGCATTAGAACACAACCAAGGCCCTAATCGCAACAAACACAAATTGATAAAATGACAAGCACATCCAAAAACTAAAAATTATCAAAATCAAAGAATTTTGGAGGACGAGAAAAGGGCCTTGAGCCAGCTATGCAAGCTTGGGAATTTTGTGGTAACCAACCACAAGGAGATGCAAGGGATATTTTTGGAAGTTACAAAGGACCCTTAGCATGATTGTATGAGATGCCACATGGTTGTGCATGACAACAATATGACAAAGAGACATCAACATGAAAAAGAAAACACCAATACAAACTAGTAGACTAATGAAACCAATAGATAGGATGCTTACCACCTTTAGACCCATCTCAACAAATGTAGAGGCAACATAGAGAAAATTATTTATACCTGATAATGTGTACAAAAATATCCCCCCCCCCCCCCCCNAAAAAACCCCCCCCCCCCCCCCCAATCCCCCATTTTATTTTTTTTAAATTTATAATCAACTCCCAACTATTTAATTTTTAATTTAAAATTTTAGTTTCTAATTTAAATTAAAAATAAATAAACTATCTATTAAAAAAGTTCTATTAAATATATATGAATATTGATTCATAGAAAAGCAATCACAATCAGGTGTCAAGCTTCACCTAGTTACCAAAAATAGCACCAAACATATGTGAACGGTAATTATCCTACATACATGTTCAGCAACACCTGACTGACATGATTAGAGTAGCAGAAACAAAAATTGTCTAAGTTACAGATTATACAAAATGGTTAATCAAAAAGGTTGCATTAATAGACAGCATCATATGACATCTTCATCCCTAAGGGGTACCCATGATACCTAGCCTTGATGGCCTTCCATCCATTTGAGCACTTCATCCTTTCTGATATGTTGTTCATATGGGTAAGCCAAGGGTATGGCAACTGGAACTTCTGGGCCTGGAATAGCATTGAGTGGGACAACATTGATGATTGGTCTCTCTTTTTTGTTTAGGGTTTCAACTTGTGCCATGAAATTGTGAAGGGTAGCTCTGAAGGGGGTCAGCTCCTGTGACTTTTTTTCCAAGTTTACCCATGGGAAACCTCTCATGCTCCCAATCTGACCATGTTGTCCTTGAATAGGTCTTCCAGCTTTTTCCTCTTGATCTTTATCACATCTGTGACCTGCACAGAAATGTCATGGAATATGAGTCTCTTAAGAGACTCAGTAAGGCTTTTGAGATTACCACCAAACACATTATCATTCCTCTTTTCTCATATGTTCCACATAATTAAAGAAGAAAGAATTGCAAAAAAAACTATTAAAAGGTTGTTTCAAACCATCAATATGCCCAGAGATAATATCCACAATAGAGGTTGCATAATGTTGGGGAAGTCCAAAGAGTTTCTAGACAATAGTGGCAAAGGGAAAACTGAAAAAATATGGCTAACTGACTCAGGGAGAGGGCAGAAGGAGAAGACACTGGGCTCACCATTAGGCAGTCTAAAAGGCAATAGGAGAAGTCGCCACATGAAGCACTTGATTTTAGGTTCAGAGAGGGATGACCAGAGGTTATAGAAAATTTTAGTCCATCTGTCAGGCTCGAGATTAAGGTTCCAACATGAGCTAAAGTGGGGGAAGATGGAGGATTCTTTGGTGAGGAGGCCATAGATTAGTTTGGTGCTAGTTTTAGTGATCAAGATCCAATTAGACCATCTAAATTGAAGGTGGCAATCACTATTGACATACAATTGCTTATGGAGGAAGAGATCAGCACAAGAGTCCTTGACAACAGAGTAGGTCCTAAACTGTGAGTTGGGGAGTCCAAGCCAGTTTTTAATATCCTCCCATTCTACAAGTTGGTCATTCGGAAAAATGTTTGCAAGGTATGAAATGCCTATCTCATTCCACTTTCTGGCTGAGCATCCTTGAAGTAGTGCCAGAGGTTTGTCCTTGCTGGTGAGATTCCACCAAATGGATCTATTGCCACAGATCCTATCATGACAGTGAAACATATTGTTTTCTGTTATAAGGTGCTTGACAACATTCTAGGCTTTCTAGATAGATTTGAAGACCACTGTGCTTTGGACGGTGAAATCGATCTCCCCTGCTATGATTTCATTCATAGATAGTTTCCTCCAGAGCTTACCTTTCTTGGGGTAGCCTCTTGCTATATTGCTCCTAAAAAGGGCTTTCCAAGGTTCATCACCCTCCAAGGCTTTAATATCCATTTAGTTGCTAGTGAGATGCCTTGAATTCTGAGGTCCTTAAGCCCTAAACCACCCTGCTTCTTGCTTTTGGTGCACCACTCCCACTTCATTGCATGCCATGTTTTGTTACCTCTGCCATCTGACCAAAGATAGTCCCTGATAATCTTCTGGAGGTGGTTAAATTGGTACTGACTGAACAACCAAGCAGAGGAGAAGTAGAGAGTGTAGGAGGACATGATTTTTTGACATAAATTTTAATTCTTTATACACACACACACACACACATATATATAACTTCTCTTTCTCTTTCATCTCCTCCTTATTTTTTATGTTGGCATATTTCCCTTACCTTGACAATTATTTTTATAAATATATACTGTATAAGAGAAAAAAAAAAAAAAAAAAATTAAAAATATTCTTAATTAATGTGCATTTATCAACAAAGTCAATAAATTGCTTGCTTTTTTATAGCCAAATGACAAAGATCTATAATAAACCCCTCAAAATAGATTGTTTAATCATGCCTCTTTGCATATAATCCAAGATTACATATGTTATTCATGTATGATCATTCGTCGCCAGTTTCAATACAACTGGTGGAGTTCAACATCACATAGTTTTTGTTTTAATGCCCCATCTCAATACAGACTTCAAATTCATTTATTTAAATGTAATGTAATAAAAACCTCAATGTATCATATGTCATCTCATAGTCATAGTAAAGATTTATAATAGGCACCTCTCAATTATACATTTGTTTTTCTTGTGTTGTAATAGATATGAAGATGAGATACAAAGTCAACGACGCACACAACAAATAACTAATGACAAAAAATATAATATAATCAGATTCACAACTGATTTAACAAACTAAACAACTATCTTGTTCAACTTGATAAGATATTTTCATTACATAGAAAATTTGATTATTCAATGAGACATCATATAGACGTTTGAGCATACACACATACCCTTTAGTCATAGCCAACATCTGATTTAATAACACAATTTGTAGCTATTATAACCCTAGTCACTATCCCAACATGTAATGTAATAATGATATCAAACCCTGGCTCAGTTTCAACACTTCAAATGACCCCTACAATTCCCAATTTTCCCCAGTACTCTTGTGATTGTAACAAAGATGTTCTCGGGCAAAAATATCCACTACAAACTTCAACAATAATGGGAATTAGACCATAGTTCTCTGCAATCTCAATCATGAACCTTAAAATGACACCCAACTTGTCTGCAAATAGAAAAGGGTATGCGAACAACATATAAACTCACACCCAAATCATGTTTGGGTTGTGATCTATCAATGAATGACAATTAATGGCATCAAACCCATTACTCAATGCAGAAATACCTAGGATTGAAGATGTGTGTGTGTGTGTACGCGTGCGCGCGCGTGTGTGCGTGCGTGTGCGCGCGCACGTGTGTGTTATAATCTGCAATCTAAATCTAAAAATATAGATTTGATCATACCTCAGAAATATTCAAACATATCCACACCAATGTTATGGACTATTTGGGCGTAGAATGATATTGTTTAAACTTTGCAAATATATTAACCTCCAGACTATGTATTGCAACAATGTAGATATTGTTAGCAAAGAGGGATTTCATCCTCTAACCCCTTAGGCAACAAAACTCCAATGAGATTGGAAATATACAAATTCTCTAATCAAGCATACCAAATGAACTCCACAAGTTTTCTTTTATAACATTCTCAAAAGGTTCCACTCTCTTCAGAAATCCTTGTAGAATAAAATAAATCACCTTTTTGGTCACCCAAGTATTAAGGGCCTCATTCTTTTAAAAATGTTAATTTTCTTCTCTTACTAAGGATGTCAAATGAACCCTTTTTAAAATCAACGTTATGTTACTAGGCCAAGGGGTACAAGTCGCTTAAGTCATAATGTGACAATATAAGAGACTTAAGTAGCTAAAAATCAAAATATTTTTCACATTTAAACTTCACCCAACATCCAAGTATGGCATATTTCACTGCAGGGGAGATAGAGGCCGACCCAACTAATAAAAATAGACACTTACTAAAAAGAGCAACTGCTAAAAATAGTGTCCAAACACTAAATTAGTCCAAACTGAGATACACTAAAACTTACTATAAATAGTAAGTGCTATAAAAGGCCACTACAAAAAATAGAAAGTCTTGGAAAAGTTGTCTAAAATGACTCCAAAAGTTTTCGTTCATCTCCATTAATCCATCTAAACTCACTAGTGGATAAGAAACTCCCCCAAAAGCCAACACCAGCTGCACTACGAGAGAACCGTGAAAATGGGGACATTATAGTTTGTCCTTCCCAAAAATTGTTTGTCCTTAAGCAATGTCAATGCAATCCACAATCAACTAACTAGTCCATACTAAAATAAAAAATGATCCCAAGGTCTCACGTCAACCTAGGAAAACTGCAATGCCATCTACTGTAGACACTATCCCGCAAGGTGCCCAAACCAGAGACATCCTGCCAATCTCTAGTAAGAAGAGAAATCAAGTAAAGCATAAACTCAGTCATCTCCTTAGTAAATTTCTCTTTGAAAGGACCAAACAAAAAAAATATAGGAGTGAATTCTAGGATGTCAACATAGGTTGTCACATTCCTATCCATTGCTAAGTTTCTCACCAAAGTGATCTCAAGGTTTTGAATCTAACTCAAAACATAACCACCACATTGACATTGTGCTACTCTGATCATAACTAGCAAACCAACATGCTCAAAATGCACTCTCATCTCATGTAACCCAGAAAAGTAATCACCATCAACACCACAATTGAAATCCCTAAGAGAAGGTAACTTAAAAAGACCACATCAGCAAACTCACTACCAATCAACCATGTTCTAATTATTTGCTAGACTAGAAATGCATACAAACTCGTCTACATACCAAAAATTGTAGTCTTGTGGGTGCTTATTGGAAAGTGAATAGCGGAACCAACACTAAAATTTTGCTCACTAATCCAATCATGTGACCAAATCTCATCACTAGAAATTGTATCTTGGTCCCAATTCCTACAATAAATTCCATTCTCATCACCTAAAGAGTTCAGGTCATACTAAATTTCACCCCTTTTTTACCCAACATAACAACCGACTGAAAAATGCAAACTGACAAGCCTACAAGCTACAAATCCTCCTTCCGAAGGAGAGTACATCTCATACCATGATGAAGTATAACTCTTTTTATATCAATCATTCAGTCTCTTCTTATTTATCTTCGTAAACATATTCAAATCATCAATTTAGACGTTGTAAGAGAAATGATATGCACTCCTCACAATGCAATCAAGCTGATAAGTACCACCCTCTTTTTTGCAAAATAGATACTCACATATATTGGAATCATATCCACTATGCTTCCACTCATTTACTCTGATACAATGAATATACCGCAACATCTTGTGAAGCAATTGACTTCTCCACATAATCCAAACCATAAAGTTGTCATACACCTGCAAAATGAAATGAGCATCTCTCATCCAAAATCCAAATGTTGGTGTCTCATCAATATTCCATCGACCATAACTGAAAGTATAATCCTCTTGATGCCAAACCACATACTCATTTGTATTTAACAATGCAATTTCTAGAAGTTGGTATCTCTAATCTAAAAATTGGCTCTCATAAAGTACTCCATTCATACACCTTTGCCACTCTAGACATCTCACCAAATCTAAGTTGTCACAAAGATATGTCCTCATGAAACCATGAATAAAAACTTCATTACCCAAAGACATACCTAGTGAAAGCAACTTACAAACATCAACTTCTTGAGTCAACATATCCTCTAAGGAAGGAACTTGACAAAAGTCATGAAGATGGGTTGCCCATGCAACCTCATTAAGCTCACCTACAACCATTTCCATCTTTTATGTATCATCCATCAAAGCTTTCGACACAATTTGATTGTATTGAATACATTTTTTCATCTACTTAATTCCCAAAGCAAAGCTAGCACCACCAAACCCACACACATAGAAGCCTCTAATGTTGATGTAAACATGCAATTGAAAACCCATTCAGGATGCCAAGCTGAATTCTGAAAATTGGAATGATTCATACCTCATTTGGTCATCTCCTAAATATGCATTCTCCTTTCCCTCAACATATGAATCACTATTGCTAACGAGATATGAAATTTCCTCGTCCAAGACTAATTTTCTATCAGATGCTAACTTCACTGTAAAATCTTGTAAGAAACTTGACACAATAAAGATATCTGAACCCAAGTCCATCTAAAAGTTTATATCTGACATCAGATGACTAATAAGGGCATAAGGATTATTTTTTACCATTACCAAGTCAACATGTGCTTCACACCTTCCCTAAGTGTCCTCGTGGTGATCAAACAAATATTCTTCTAATATAGGTTTCTCATTAATGGTAGTTTCTTTATCGAGTGTTTTCCTTTGGAAACTGTCTGCATCGGCATTTTTATAATTGCAATATGCACCATCGTTGTGAGACTTCCTCCTCCAATCTCAAGATTTTATACTCTTGGTGTTCTTTCTAATTCTTCTCAACATATGAGGTCATATGAATATACCACAACCCTCCCAAATTTGGATCTTTATTATCAACTTTCGATCCAAGAAGAGTGTCATTATGAAAGTCGCCTGCAAAACTTACTAGAACATTTTTCTCATGGTTGCAAACTATATCATCATGAGAAAATTGTTCATCTAATTTTATGAGATCAACTTCTTGTAGTACCTGTTGATCTTCATCAACACATTGTATCTCCTTAAAATAGAAAATGATAGAATCATCATACCTTATTTCATCCTTGCATATTGCATCGATTCCTTCAACAATTTCTATGATCTCCCTAGTCCTATTTATTTCAAAAACAATTTGTTCCATCGATTCCTTCAACAATTTATTCCACAGGAGTGATTGTGATAGATGACTGGTATTTTGCTTTGTACAATGACCAATGAGCCATACTTATCTATAAGCAAAGTTCATCAACTTCTTTTTCCTTGTCTTCAACAAACATGATTGGAAGATCCCTATTCTTCAGCAATTGCAATTAATCATATTTCATTCTTTCTAATGTCTCTTTGATTGTACAAAGCTGAGAACTAGTGACTCCACTTACAACTCCTTTTTCCCTTTCCTCGGTTTGGGTCTTCCAAATGTGGTCTTGAATGTATTTGTGACTTGTATCCTCTCTTGATAATATTTGGACAAATTCCTCTTTCGAAACCACAAAATAGGCCTCCAGATCTTGCAAATCTAAAGAGCACTAATCAAGTTCACCAAGGTCAATGGGGCTCCCACTCAATGATTTTTTAAGATTCACTATCATCTATAAGAGTTGATTTACTAGTTGTTTCCATGAAATCCTTTAGAGGAGATGGAAGAACATCATTAAATATGGTCTCTTCAAAATAATAATCTTCATTGGCCTTACCAATGCTGATTTCTAGTTCACCAACAAAGAGCTTGGTGTACCCTTTGTCTGTGACAAGTGATTCTTCCCCTTCTTTTGCTAAATCAGATTCTATAGATCATAGAATCTATAGAATCTTCCTTGGACGTCATTGTGTCCTTTTTCTAGATCAGATTCTATGATCTTTTGCTAAATCAGATCTATGACGCCATTGTGTCCTTTTGATGGAGCCCAATCGTGTTAGATTTGTTTTCTTCATTTCTGGTCCAAATTTCATTTGCTATCTTATCTTCATATTTTAAAAGAAGGGTCTCATCTTCTTTGATACATGAGGCATCAACTTAATTTTTAGATCTTTCAATCTAATGGGTAGTATTGTATTCACCCGTGTTGGTAGAAATCAGGGATAAATTTAAGAAACCCCCTCCTAGGAAAATGTGTAAAATCCTGGTGAATCGTACATTAATTTAGGGGAAAAAATTTCTTGATGATGGCGAATTTTTTTTCCAAATTAGGAAAATAATATAAAGGCGAAGGCAAATTTTTCCTTGTCAAATGAAAATCCCATAAAATCCTAGCGAATAATACATTAAGGTGGGGGAAAATATATATTGTGTGAGGCGAATTTTTTTTCTTTTGAACTAAAAAAATTATAATATATGAGGCGAATGATTTTCTTTTTAAGGGAAAAAAAATATTTGTACTGGCAAATTTTATGTGTCATTTGAAATTATATTTATTTTATTGGCTAATCTATCGTTAAATTTTATGTGTCATTTGAAATTATATTTATTTTATTGTTTAATCTATCGTTATATTTATGTTACTGTTAAGTTGCGTATCGATGTATCGTTAAATATAATGATGGATGTTACTGTTAAGTTGCGTATCGTTAAATATTTTATGAAAATTTACATCGATACGCAACTTAACAGTAACATCCATCATTTTATAATGTTAAATGTCTTATTTGAGACCGTTTGACTATCCTAGATCAATGGCTGAAGTTTAATTTTGGCCCAATTTCTTGAAGGAAATAGAGTTTTCCAAGAAGTCACCAGAATGATGACATGTATCAAATTAATCAGCACCTTAACCATTATCTAATTAATGGATATCACGTAATAACATCATTATTTACACGTATCAAGTCTTACATCTGTTTACGTGGACGAATGATAATATATCACGGTTGTCGTTAATAAAAGAAATGTTTTATCAATGACACTAAATCTGGTTATTTCTAATTTCACACAGTCGTCCATTTAATATGAAAGATTTACAGAATTTCAAAGACAAATGAACTAATTTCACATACTCGTGTATATTTAATATGGAAGATTTACATAATTTTGAAGGATAGGTGAATTAATTAGGTTAGAGAAAGAATTGAGGGCTATTTATAGATGATCTACTCTTCTTTCTTCTTTAATTCTACTTTGGTTTGGGTATGCCTTTGCTAGTGCTTGAAAGATTGCCTCTGGTATAGGTCTTTAGGTTGTGCCTGTATAATTTCAGATATTCTAGTTATTTTTTGAAGATGGACACTCCTATCCGTATGAGAAGCACGTATGTGGAGGAACAGAAGGGCTTTTTGGGCCCGGTCTCAGACCAAACCCTTGAATCAGTTTGCAAGGAGTTTGGACCCTTAACAAATGAGGTTGTGAGGATGGTGTTGGGCCGTGAATTTTTGGAAAATGTCGATAGGTACCGAGTTAACACGGACATTACGTCCTAATTTTTGGCATCTCTTATGGACCTCGAGGGAGAGCTAGATATGC
Source organism: Thuja plicata (assembly GCA_018584345.1). Classification (NCBI taxonomy): domain Eukaryota; kingdom Viridiplantae; phylum Streptophyta; class Pinopsida; order Cupressales; family Cupressaceae; genus Thuja; species Thuja plicata. Next base: position 1,891,766 of record MU226568.1, on the reverse strand, counting down.
TCCTTCTGTTAAGGAAGTTATTCAAACATGAATTCCTGGGTGACATTGTTGAGGTTGTCGTTTATGAACAATTAGGGGTGGGGATCCCTTGGGCAAGTGATTTACGCAAGGTTTTCAAGTCAGACCAATATGTGGCCATTCAACCTTTTCTTTTGAACTTGGATGTTCAGCAGTTGACAGGCCATAGGAAATGGGCGCGGATTGGTAGGGATTTTCTTTGCAAATGGTTTATGTTGGGTGACTTGGTGGACTACGGATGGTTGTATGAATTCGCAGATCTTATCGTCTCTGAAAAGTTCTACTTAGACGAAGGGGAAAATCCTTAGTGTTGTGTCCCTATGGCCTCCGTCTGAAATTTTGAAATTTTCACTCTAGTAGGTTTTATCTTTAAAGTTTTTTAGGTACTTCAAGTCTCCAAGTCCGAAATTCCGAATATTGTAAATTTATAAAAAATGAAAAGTTTGCAACTTCATTTCAGTTTGTTTTTATGGATTTAATTGTAAAATATGTATGTGTGACATGTGATTTTATAATTTGTGAAATTGAAAATGAACTAAACAAATGTTAATGGATGACAGTATGATATTTATTTAACAGTAATAACTTAATATTACTTAACTTTTGCATGTATAATGTAACATGTGTGACTGTCGAATTGTGAAAGTTTAAAATAGTTATTCTTTAAACATTAAAGTAAAACTAAAATCTAAAATTAGAAAATTCCAAATGGAAATTCATAAAATATCTAATAATTATAGTTTCCAGACTCCCAGTCATGTCGAGTTAATATCGCCTCTTTCGTAGTGGAGTTGTCCGTCGTCACTGGCAACTGCAAGTGGTATGTACATTTGGCAACTGCACGTGGTATGAACATTGTTCTATCAACTATGAGCATTGATACCATCGACACATACCTTAAAATGTTTGTTTAGAACCCTAAATTGTAAACATATTAATCAAGACCGTTGATTGATCGTAGATCAATGGCTAGAGTTTTATCTCGGGCACAATTTCTCGAAAGAAACTGATTTTTGCAAGAAGTCTGCAGAATGGATACATGTCGCAAGGTTGGCATGATAAATTTCAAGAAATGAATGTCTTTTCAGAGTGACAGTGACATTCTTTAGCATCAGGCACGTCGCACAATTTCCAAAATTGTACTAGTACAAACTATAGTTATTAGTATAGTGACTATATTAGTAATTTCCCACACTCGTGCATTAATGGGAATGATTTACCTAAAGATATGGAAGATATGGAATAGGTCTATTAATAGACGTTCTTGCTTGATTCTTCATCAATTTCAATTTTCTTTTTCCTTTCAGCCTCTGCCCTCTAGTTTTAAGTTCTTAGATCTGTGATTCTGTAGATTCATAGAATTTTAATTTTTTGTGTGTAGTTTGAAGATTTAGGTTTTTAGTTTAGGCCCTAGGGTATCGAGGCTCTGCAAGTAGAGATAGACACACCAATTAGGTTGAAAACTACATCTAGTGATGATAAAAAGCCCTTTTGGGGCAGGATACTAGACGAAGTTCTCACTTCTGTTTGCAAGGAAGTGGGCTCTTTCATTAACAATGTAGTGTTGATGGTGCTCGTCCATGAGTTCAGCATGGACATTACGTCTCACCTCTTGCATCTCTTCTCGACCTTGGACGACCAAAGGTAGACATGCTTATGCTGCTGCGGAATGTTTTCAAGGATCAATTTCTGGTGGATGATGTCCAAGTCGTTGTCTTTGCAGGAACCGAGGTTGGGTATCCCTTGGGCTGATGAAATTGAAAATCTTATTCAGTGAGGCAGAAATGTGGAAAGGCAACCCTTCCTACTGAATCTTAATGAAAGGAAGTTGACGCGACATCAAAAGTGGGTGTGAATGGGGAGGGACTTCTTGCGGAAGTGGTTTTACCTCGACGACTTCAAGGAGACGGACTACACCTGGCTCAACGAATTTGGGGAGATTATCCTCCACAGATAATTCTTCTTAGTCTTGGATGGAGATGAAGACCCTTAGTATTTTTATTCTTGAAATGGGGTTTCCGCATTTCATTTTGTTTTTTTGTTTTTTCTTATATGATCAACCAGTGCCCTTGTGGCAACAAATTTTATAACTATTTGGATACTTCCCATTTTGTAGGGTTTTACGGTTCGACTATAGTCTAAAGTTAAACTCTATAATTATAAAGTAATTATAAAGTATACTATAATATTAGTGATGTAAATTTTCAAAATAATTAATGAAAATTTTATTGTTCGACTCTTAATGAATGATAATAGATTGTCTAGACTCTGCACTCTGTAATTTTGTTTAAATTGCATAATTATTGTAATTTTTCTATCTTCCTCCGGAAACGAGACACGTATCAGTGTGTGAGATAATAGATTGTCTGCGTAATTTTGTTTAATTGCAATTTTGTAAAGAAATCTAAAGACTTTACTATTGATAAATGACAAATAATAAATTATATGCCCATTCACATTGCCAAATTGATGTGTGAATCTGCGATATCATATAATATGAACCAAAAAATGTAACAATGCTTAATGTATGTATGTGATTTATTTAAGAGTAATAACTTAACTTTTCCATGTCAATGACAAATGTATTATCATTATGTCATGTGTGCGACTATGAATGTGGAATTGTAAAAGTTTAAAGCATTTTATAAATTATGGGTAGTAATAAATTAATAAACAATTAGACAGTTATATGTGATTGCAATAATTTAATTAGTTGTTTTTATATTAGACAGTTTCAATATTTAATCTAATTTTAATTTTTTTTAAAATTGGTGAATGGTGTTACGTGTAACTCTATTTCTGGAAACTGTTGGATGAGTAGAGATCAACGACGTACGGTGTATTTCAGGCCGAAAGGGAAAAGAAACCTCATTTCGCAATCCTATTCTGAAATCACGACACGTGACCATTCACACAATCGGTGTCATCCGATAAATATAATTCAATTTGTTTTCATTTAATTCTTTAATGGGACCTGCCACACATGATAGTGACTGCCAGCGACCGTTGGATGAGCACAGATCAACGACGTGTGGTGTATTTCGGGTTGAAACGAAAAGAAACCCCATTTTTGCAAACCTATTCTGGAATCATGACACGTTTACTCTCATTCAATCGGTGTCATTCGATGACGACTGAAAGACAGAAAGATAAAGGAAGATTAAAAGAAACCAGCGACCGTTGGATGAACACAGATCAACGACGTGCAGTGTATTTTGGGCCGAAAGGGAAAAGAAACCCCATTTTTGCAAACCTATTATGGAATCATGACATGTGTAGATTTAGCTAAGTTTAATTAAAATCATAATTGGAGTAAAACAATAACTTAACATTTAATAATTAATAAGCTCAATTTGACCGCAGACCAAATAATTAAGTGACACGTGTCCTAGTGACCTCAGATATCTGGAGAAGCAATAAAATTTAACACGATTCACGAGTCACGACTGAAGATTCAGTACTACTCATGATTACTACTCACAATTGTACATTTTTAACCTAAGTTTTTATATTTTCAGGTCTTACTAGTATACTGTATTGGAGATTCAGAAAGGGGTTACGGCTTCTAGGTTGAGGATTGAGGAATACAACAGAGTCTCTCAGCTCTCTACCCACTCACAGTCTGCACAACTTGAATTTCTAAGTAAAATCTTGAACACCCATGTCCCACCCTTTAAATTTTTAAAATCTAGTGGTTTACTGTTTAGATTGTAGTCATAGAATTAGGGTTGAATTTTCAAACATGCCTGTAAATTGTAGTTGTCACCTGTGTAAAAAATTTTGAATTTTTGTACAAGTAAATAGTAATACTAGTATACCACGGTCCACGATGGGAAAAAAATACCAAGAATACGAGTAAAGGAAAAAGAAAGGAAACAAAGATAATAGACTTCCACAAACTGGTTAAAACACCAGATTTTACTGATGAATTCCATGATATTTTTGATCCTCTTATCCATTGAAATAAGGGAATCATGGAAATTATATTTTCACTAGAAAATAAGTGGAAATATCCAATGAAGGATTCAAAAAAAATTCATTTAACAACACGTTAAAGGAGAAGACAAATAAAATTGCAGCGTGGGTTGTTGGGTCAGCGCACATGGCATTACCTCAAGTATTCCCTTGTCCAGAAATTGTCATGCTCTGCACCAAAAATTATGATGAAAATAGAAAAGAAATTGTCAATAAAAATACTCAGGAGGAAATTTGGTCGATAACAGAGACTGAATTTGCTAGTTTGTTGGACCTAGGGTTTGAAGCACAAAAATCAAACGTACACATTGACCTGGGAAAGCTAGCAGAGAATTATGAAAGAATAGATGCAAAATAGAAAGATACGTATATTAGACGAATAACAAGCAGTTCTAGTCTGGATCTAGATCATAAGCCTCCTTATGATTATGATATTTTTGTGCAATGGGTTCAGGATAGTATTTCCTTGCTAGCATTTTTTTGGGATTGGATAGTAACAAAGAAGTGGGTGCCAGCATTCTTGAAATTATTTTTCATATTCATTGTGAAAAAGAACCAGTAAAATATAATTTTATTCAGCACACTGTTCATTTCATGCAAGAACAATTACTAATGATTAAAAGAGGTTCACAGAAGACATTTAGGTTCACAACCTACTTGTGCTATCTTCTTTTAGCAAAGCATCGTGCAATATTTCAGAAAAATAAGCTTCAAAGTCAGGTCCAAAATGCACTATATGAATGGACACCTGAGATAAGGATGAGTGATAACAGAAGGAACAATAAAAAATTTGTAGACTTCTTTTTGGCACCAATGTATCATAAAATTACAGGCACTTTGTTGCCTCGATTGCCTATGTCTTGTAGAGATTGCATTCAACTCGAAAGTCAAATACAATTGGTTGACTGGTACTTCATGGAAGACTACACTGTGGTAAGGTTTTACAGTTCAGTGGTAGAACCCTACAAACTTCCAATACATGTTACAGAGAGGGTATTTGCACTGGAATATGTTTGACAGATGGAGAGCACAGATGTACTCTTTAATGGTCAGCAAAAGAAAATGATATTTCCTTCCTTGCCTTTCTCATTGGTAGGCTTCACATTTGAGAGAAAAGGATTCAAAGTGGCAGAGGCTTTTTTTTTCAATTTTTCACTTTTTTGTTGACATTCACTGCAGTATGATCCACTAAACATAATTGGAACAAATATTAAAGAAAATGGGAGCTTCACAAGCAAATGTCAACATGAGAGTATGCCATTGACAGAAAAATTTAAAAACATGGAGTCCTAGGACGAGGTCAAAAAAGAGATGGAGATATATGCCGCTGAAAATAATATTTATATACAATAATTGTCATCACAAATTATGGCATTGCACAAGCAGAAAGGAAAAATGCAGCACAGGACATCCTACAATTTCTACCAACAAGCTTCTCAACCATCTACAAAATCTATTTCAAACAACCTAGCTTTTCAATGTAAAGATGATAATTGGACTGCAACCAAAATTAAATATTTTTGGGAAATGAGGAAGAATCTCGGCGAGCCAAAGACCTCTGCGGATCTTTATGATCCGAGCGAGGATGAAATATTTAGCGATTTGTGGAATGCAGAGCAGCCTGGTCAAGCACATCCTAGTGATTATAATGATCAAGATATACATCTTGATAGGCGGGATTTTGTGACAATTTCTACTAAAGTCACTGCGTCCACAAAAGACAAATATGGCAAAGGGGAAGAGATGGTAGAAAAAATGGATTTTGTAGGTAGGGGTGGTTTGGGTCCCATGGGAGAAGGGAAATAGTATCCAATTGCCACACCCTCTCCACCAAAATATGGTAGTACACCAGCAATTGGAGGTTCATCAGATAAAGGTACTACTCAGTCTCATACCATTCCACCTTCATTTGTTCCAGCTTCAAATCCAGTTCCACCTTTGCCAAGCACTCAGATTCAATCTGAATCAAGTGCCACTCCCACTGGTGGGGATGGCATGGGTAGTACTAGTGGTCCAAAAAAGACATTACAACTGGACACGATATCTGTGGATCCCAGAGATCATGGTAGTGTAAAGAAGCAAAAGGTTATGACAACAATGCCAATGGTGTCTGTGACTGTGAGTCCAACAATTGCCACACCTTCAGGACAAACCCTCCAAATAGTCCAAATACTCCACTTGTAATGGGTCAGGGTGTTACTGTTACTAATCCTCATGGTGCAATTATTAGAACCACAAGTGGAATCTCGTACATCGCTGCAAGTTCTATTTCACCTTTCAAAAATTCAATTGTGTCAGAAAACCCTGATTTTGTTACAATGATTTTGTAACTAACTTTGAACAAACAAAAAATAGGAATAGACAAAATACTAAGACATTGAAGAGCGATGCATTTGTTGCAGCTCGTGACGTAGAACCTGCATTGAATAGGCTATTTCCCACATATGACTCAAAGAAAGAAATGATGGAGTTCATGGTTGTTATGCCCACAGCTAGAGATAACAATCCACCAGAGAGTCAAATAGATCAATCTGAATTTCAATTTAGCACCCTCCAAATGGATTTATCCAAAATAAAAAATGTGGAAAAGATAAATGTGTCAAAAATGACCAACCAAGTGGTCTATAGTTCAATGATGAAGTTGGAGAGAGAGAATGGAAAGCTTTAGGGTAGAATAGAAAAGTTACAAGTGGACTTGGCAAATGAAAAGGCAAAGAAGAAAGCAGTAGATAACAGGTGCAAAGAATTAGAGAAAAGGATAAAAAATTCATCCTCTAAGGAAGCAATTGGACAAAAAGAACATATGGAGGCAAAATTGAAATTTGTGAGGTAAAATTGGAAGAGAGCAATAAAAATCTTGAGGAAGAAAAAGCCTCTTCTTTGAATTTATACAAAAGCGTGGAGAGTGCGGCACAAGTAAACAATAAATTAAAGAAAGAATTGGAGGATGAGAGGGTAAAAGAAAAACAATGGGAAGAGAAAGAAAACCAGTGGGAAGAGGAAGCAGAGAAAATTTTAAAAAAAAAAAAACACAGTGAACACCAGTTGTCAAAATTGAGAGAAGAGCTAAAGAAGGCAAATAATACAATTAAAACTTACGAAAACAGCTTGAATGACCAAATGAAAAATAAATTCAAGAAAATAAAAAAGAGACCTTTGAGGGAAAATAAAGGTGACTGGTGATAGGTTGTGTGATTGGTTTGAATTGAATGAAAGTCTTAGAGATGTTTTTGGGAAGCTCAAAGAGCACATTAAGAAGAAAAAAAAAATTGTCAGAGAGAGAAACTGCAAAACATATTTTGAATCAAATCAACACAACCAGTGACAGGCATTTGGCAAGCAAGAGAATTGATGACCACGTTCGTGCATCAATAAAAACAACCTTTTTCTTTCAAAAATGTCAGAAACTAAAGGAAGTAGAGGAAACTCTTGCCTTATTTGAGAGAAAGCTCGCCAAGATGAATCAAACAACAACCGAAATGATAGGTCATGGTTTGCCGAGTCCTGGTCCTAGTAACTCATTAACAAATTTTGTTGGAAGAGAAGCTTACAAAAAAAGGTTGGAGGAGACAATGAGGACTAATTTAGGCAAGCTTCCTCAGGACACAACTCATGAAGGCATTGCAAAGTGTATCAAACCATTGAAAAATTTGAATGCAGTATTGGAAGGATCATTGCTTTCAAGTCACTCTAACAAGTATGGATGGCTGACGAGGTTGAAGTTCATCTACTATAACTTGACAAATATTGACCTTCCAAACGATGCAAAATGGAGCATGTTAACCAAACAGGCAGAATCATCTCATCAAAAATAGTATGTGAAAGTACTTTCAGTTTCAATCATCTCTATATTATTTATCTATTGGCTTGAATTGAGTTAAAAGTAACAAATTTGAACTTTGTTTTTTTAACAGGATCAATGTAGCATATGTTATAATGCTATTGCTAATTTACTAAACCGGCCTGTCAAATGCAGAAATGTACAGTTGTAGAGATGTTGTACTAGTCTTGACTCTTCACATTACGCAAATCGACCTGAAGCTATTGTTGCTCCCTTGTTTCTATAAAAGGGGATTCGGGGTCATTTGCTAAGGGTAATGATTAATGAAATTGAAATTGGGCATTGAATCTTGAGTCATAATTCATTGTCAATTCACTTTTGCAAACAGAATCACACATAGTTGTGTTTTACTTCTTACTACTATTAACGAATGAATTGTTACATTGTGTCATATTTGTAAATAAATTAATGAGAATCTCTATTTCTAAGAATTGTATCATATGAATTGCTATGTTTTCAAAAAAAAAAATCTTTAAGAATTGTACCATAAGAGCTAAATAATGCAAATGAAAACCATTATTAATTGTAGAATTCATGAGATTATCAACCACATTCATGTTTTTGAATTTTGACATTGGAATATGATATTATGCATGATTGATGATGAGATACAGAAACTGACAGTAGACTACAGCAAAATGTTTAATAAATACCTAGGACCTGCTACTTCTACAAAGGTTCAATTTTCCACATCATATCATTATCGGGATCCTCAGATTCATCGCCATCAACTTCATAGCTTCCTTGGTTCTTCGATATGTTTTATGCACTCTGCATACCTATGCTTAACTCAAGTTCAATGCTAGCATTACCAGTACCAGTACATGAGTCAATGGAAGTCACATCATTGTCTCTGGCACTCCCACTTTGGTTTGAAATGTTGCCCATCCCTCTTCTCTAACATTTCTTCCTCCATAATTTTAGTGCCCTGTCATAAGGAAAAGTATGAACTTCATACTTGGATGTATAGATCCTCAAGCAATTTTCAAAATTCTTGTCTAGTTTGTTTCTTCGCTTTGACTTTAGGAACCCCAAAGCACTGAAAAATCTCTCATCCTCCACCGACCCCAATATCATGGTCAGACATAAATCAGCAAGCTTGAAAAATTCTTATATTGAATCAATCAACATTTCGCTCTCAGCTAGATATTTCCAAAGCCTTGTTGTCAATCCATCTTCGTGGGGGTTCTGCATAATATTATATTATTCCCTCATTGTCTATGAAAAATGGCCCGATTGTTCTCTCAAACGAGATTCATCTAAAATTCCATTTAAAGTAGTTTCATTTAACTCTTTGGTTTTGCAAAACTGATCTATCAAAGCTAGTAGCTTAGTTCGATAATCCTTCAAATTGTTGATACTCCAATATCAAGGAAACACAATAGCCATGGATTCAAGTAGTTTGACTAGAGGGAATCCTTCTCTAATCTCTAAGGAAAGATCATAGGCAATGCGCTTCACAGAAGCAGTTACAGACTCAACGATCTTGGTAAATTCTTTCCTTTTAACACTTGATACTCACTTCCTGTTGTTCCTTCATGGTTCCTCAGACTCGACCCTGGCATAGTAGTACATTAGTATTTCAACTCTGTGTACTTCTACACATAACTCCCCATTTACACTGATCTTTAAAAAGTTGTCAGGATTGTCCAAAACTGTGATTTTAAGCCAGCTGGCAAATTTTACATCATCACATGATTGATAGAGATTATCTTGCATCATGCATGTCAATTTACGAAGTGCACCATATTATGCAGTATGCATTGCTCTTTGTTGGGCATTTTTCATTATATTTCTCATTTCCTCCACCATGGGGAGAAGACCTGCTAACGTTAAGTGTGTCTCTACATTACTTAACCTTCACAACAGCTCAGGAAATTTGGGTAGCCATGCTTCTTCACGACTTGAGTTCATTAGACCAAGAAACGATTGATATTCTGAAAACACTCGATGCACTGGTCCATCCAAAGAGATCCATCTAGCATCATTATCCTTCAGAAGCTTTTTCTTGTTGGTTAGTCCTTCGGCAAAGTGTTGAAATTCCCTCAATCATTTTGGACTTCGACAGAAGTATTGGTAGAGCTCTTTGATTAAAACTTTAATTTTTTGTACTGGACCATGCTTGCTGACAACTCCAAAAGCTAGATTCATTCTGTGGGCCATGCAGTGAATAGGAGTAATGTAGGGCGCACAAGAAGATTGTATCTTTGTGCAAATACCGCCCCTATGGCCTTATATTACTAAAGCTCCATCCGCTCCAACACACCAACTTATTGGCAATCGTCATGTCATTTATACCTCCATATTCAATTAGAGAACTCTTTACTAGTTCAAATAAATTTTCAACTGTCGCATTATCCTTCATTTTAGCAATAGTTAGTAGATGAGGTTGGCGGACAAAATTGTGTACATTATAAACATGCATGCATACCCACGAAGTATTATCTACTATTGTAACCTCGTCTAAAGACAATGAGATAAAATTTGACTCTTTAATTTTTGCCTTTAGATCCTCTTTTTCAACATCGGCAAGACAACTTGCCCATTCCCATCCACTATTTATTGACCAGTGACTGTTAGGATAATTACGAACTTTTAGAAAGTGTAATAAAGCACTCAATGATGGGTAGTCTGTCATAGGACGCCCTCTGCCCAAAATATTAAAAACAACACTTAACTGAACAAATTTTCCCATTAGTTCTACTTCCAATGCTTTTCCAAAACAAGCTTCAATAGAGCCTTTAACTTGAGTAGGCTTCGTCTGTATATTCTGTTGAAATTCATATAATTATGCATTCTTAACATGCAGAGATTCATCCTTTTTTCCATCTTATCACTAATTTTTCAACTCCGTATGGTTTTCTTTTCGTAAACTTTACCCATATGCTTCTCTATGGTGTCGATTTTCAACTGCAACCTATTTTCCTTCTTATTTATCTTGGCACAAATCTTACATCTGCATTCTACCAGAGGCTGACCTTCAATTGGATTGTCCAATAGTTCAATGAATGGATACTTTGACACCCATTCTATTTGAAAATTCCTTGACAACTCCCACTTCCGATCATTTTTTGATTCCCTATCCTTCTTTGAATTGTTTTTTCTTTTCTTTTTCCCTGCACCTTCATCATCTCTGACATTCTCTGTCATATCCAAGTTGATTATATCATTATGGCTATTCTAGGTATTTAACTGAAAATCTTCTTCAAGTTCATCGTGATCTAAGATATCAGGTTCGCCTACTTTAATATGTCATGTAGTTTTAGGTTGTGAATCTTCAAAATCTACTTGTGATGAAGCAGCTTCCTGATTTTGGATAGAAACATTTCCAACACCATGACCAAAGTACGATGATAAGGTTCTGCATTTTGTTGGCCTCTCCTAGCTTTCCCCACTTGCAAGAGCCTTACCCTTGGCCTTATTCTTGTTTGACATCTCCATTCTCCAACGACTTCCAGTGCAAAATAAAAATGTTAAATTGTTGAAGAAGTGACAATAGACTATAATATATAAATATGATTTTGGATTCATTGGCCCTAAAATCATGTCTGAGGTCTCCCTGGTCATCACTGTTCACTAACTGGTTACCACTAAAAAATAATGAACTCAAAACTACAGAGTCGCAGAATAAGTATCACTTACCTTTGCCTCAAATTAAATTGCAGTTGCGACTCGCCAATGCAGTATGCAGTTGCTCTCAACAGTTTGAAACTTCACTATCGATCAAATATTTTTATATTAATCCTTATTTGGCAAATTTGGCGAGAGGTATTACTGTATTAGGTATAAAAATATTTTGAATTGGCGAAGCCCACGTAATTATAACATGTCTTTTGTTATTTCCGAGGCGATTGTGGGTCGTCCAATACCTTCACATGATTAATAAAGTTGGCAAAATTATGTCGGTTAGAGACACGCGTCCGTAAAATGCCAAGCGAATATGGGGCCACCTATAAATATATATGTATAAAATGATTAGCGAATATAGGTCATCCATTTGGGGTCGCTTAGAAATTATAGGCGAATGTTTTAACGGGGACCAAAATTTATATTCCATTGGCGATAAGGTGTAAGAAATGGAAAAATTAAATAAATCGATGGTCGATGGGCCCGAGCTTTGGATCCAATATTAATAAATGTCGAGCGATAGGGTCGATCAAATAGATGGAAAATATTCTCCAATTCTTGGGTCGCAGACATGCGAAATTCACCAAATGGTGAATAATCACCACTAAAGTTTTCGCTGCTAGAAATACCCGAAGAATTAACTTCATCCTCAACGTCCTTGTTCAAATAGTCATTCTGAATCAAAACTATATTAGACTCGTGTGTTTCTTCTTAAAATGAAGGCAAAAGAATCTTGGAAGTAGATGGGAGATCTTCCAATACCTTTTCACCTATGCATTGGTGATTATGCTTCCAAGCCTTGTTACAAGAGAAGCACAACTTTTGCCTCCTCAATATGGCGCTCGTTGCTCGGTCTCCCACTGCTCAATCTGCTCCTGCTCTCGCTCAAACGATTCCTTCTCTTTTGGTGATAGGAGGAGTTGTTAATGCAGGTTTCCCCAAATCAATGATTGGTTCAACTCTCTCCTCATTTGGTGTCGCTTCTAAGTATGTTCCTAATAGACCCAAATTTGGGCTCAAAATATCTCAAGCGGGAAGGATTCTGAATGTGTCTCCACTATCACATTCTATAGATGTTCTGAAAGCTCATATTGTTGGGGTTGGGGATGATCACATTGTTCCCCTTCCATACCTAGGGGTTCTCCTACGACATTTAGGGGCTCTCCTCAGGTTACGGTTGTGGCTAGGGCAGCTATCTTGCAGCATGTTGATAAGAGTATGTTTCCAGTGAGCATGTCTATTGCCCTTAGGATGTCAGTGGAGATGGAAGAGGAGATTGATCATAACATTACTGTTTTCACCTCTCATTGAATGATTTTTCAGATTTGGGGCTTTTGGCCCAGCCTTCTGCAGTTGTATGTGTGGATTTCCTAAAATTGGGATACCCTCCTCACTGGTAATGTTCATATTTTTCCTATGGATAAGGGTTATTTTATCACTAAATTTGATCATGATGAAGATAGAACTAGGATCTTGTGTGGTCACTTTTTTAGCTAGGATGATAAATTTGTGATTATGGTTAAACCATGGCATCCAAATTTTAACCCCTCTTCTGAGTTTCTCAATAAGATTCCTATCTGGGTTAGACTCCCTAACCTTCCCCTTCATCTATGGATTGAGTCCTTGTTAGAGGAAGTGGGTGAGGCTCTAGGGGGGTTTTCTAATGATGAATAAGGACTCTTCTGATATTTTTCACTCTACTTATGCCTGCATTTTGGTAGATTTGAATATTTCTAAAGGGTTCCCAGCTGAGATCAAACTTGAATCTATTAGTAATAACTGAGAGGGGGGGTGAATCAGTGGCCTCAAACTTTTATCCTTCAAACATTAACCACCAATCAAATAAACCTTAGATTATTAAGTCCCTACAAGATGCATGTCATGAAATACTTGTAATGAATAACTGTCTGTCGGTTTTCCTTGTCTGTCCTTATTCTCCTTGATTACCGATAAGCAGTATAACTATTTACCGAAACTCAGTAAATATGCAGAGTATACCGATCAACCCAGTGTTAACTATGTCAGATACAAAACAATAAAGAAATGAATCATACACACATAACACATAAATTTTTAATGTGGAAACCCTGTTAAGGGAAAAACCACTGGGACCGGTACCCCAAATTTGCACTCTTCTGAAGTGAGCCCTGTTAGGAGCCAACCCTATTAAAAGTTACAAACACATTGTTAAGTGTGACCTTGTTAGAAGATTTTATACATAGAGGTTGTCACTTAGTATCAGGCATCTATTGCTACCATCCTTGAACCAGCCTCCTTCTTAGACTGTCAATAGGTATCAGGCAAGTCTAATGCTACTTTCATAAATCAACCTTTTTGGCACTCCTTGGGATGTACCTCAATATATAGAAGATTGTTAAGTCCTGCTCTATTAAGAGACCTGGTGCTTTAATGGTTAAACTGAAACATTATGACCTGTTTCTAATGCAACTTTGAATTGCAGATTTTAAAATCTATTTAAGTACATTACCTCTCTGATCAACGTATCAATTCAATTCTTTGTGCTCCACACTTTCTGCTCTGTGATGTTGTGATTCACTATTCGTCGGTGTCTGCAGAATTCTTTAGCTCTCCTTCAGCTTGATTGATCAGGACTGGATGTAGTTCTTCTTCATCAGTTTCTCTTCAGCATCCTCTTTTCATTCACTCCCCTTAATCCCCTTTTCGTGAATGTGTGTTTTGAAAATGAATTAAGCTTGTCTCTTATATAGACATGATATTCACTGTTTCTTGATTCTTGATTCTTGGTGTGAAAATCGGCATGACTCCAGTTAGCTTCGGGATCTCCGTCGGTCGGCCATCATTAGATTTTTACTCGTCTGGAAACTCTGTTTTCAGCTCATTGGGCATCCTGTGGTTTTGCTTCATCGAGAAACACTGTCTTCTGCTCATCAGGTATCACTGTGACTTTTCTTCTTTGCCTTTACCGATGGTGTGCACTCCGTCAGTGTTATCTTTCACTTAGTGAATACTTGACGTTTATGCATTGCTAAAAGCATAGCCTTTGTTCTATTGATTCTTTAAAGTCTTTGGCATTATGTACATGACCGTACAGATGATATCAAGTTGACATCAATGAAAATACAAACCATTAACTGATTTTAATGCTTTGCATTATCTTCAACTTAACATTATCAAACATTCTATCAGTTACATGTCATCAATCTCTCCCTTTGGCATTGATGGCAACATACTATATTATCACACTATACTATTTCTAATACAATATAAAATACAATAGTTAAGATTCATCAAACTACCAATCTTTTGTTTGATAACTGATAAATGTCTGAACTTTGGTGAGCTCTGTTTAAGCTTAGATTTGATTCTTTGCAGCTCTTTGTTTTCTGATGTGTTGAGTCCTCTTCTTGTATCAATTTCTCTCTTGTGATTTTTCTCTCTCTTTGATGTCTTTTGCTCTTGTCAGCAACTTTTCCTTTGTGTAGTTTATTATACAACTGTCTCTCCCTTTGGATATAATCTCTCCCTGTTGGAGTAATCTGATAATGGATAATCTTTCTCCCTTTTGCAGAAGAATGTGATAATATGGATAATCTCTCTCCCTTTGACAGCAATGCCAAACAAATATTTTACAAATATCTGACATTCATGTCAAGCAATCATTTTTCTCCTATCCATAATATATTCCTTGAATTTCCCTTACCCATCAGCAATACAATAATATGTTATGGTGCTTGGTTCTGATATATACCTGTCTGTATATAGATGTGTCTTTTAAAGTTCATCTTTTTGCCTGCATCAACTTGATTGATATTCTGATAATATGTAGGCCGATGCAGTCTTCAGTCATATTAGTGACTGGCAGACAAGGGTTTGACCCCTAGTCTCTTTCTCAAATACTCAAATGTATCCTTAGGCAGTGGCTTGGTGAAGATATCAGCCAATTGTTCTTTTGATTGCACATACTCAAGTATCACCTCCTTTTCTTGAACTTGTTCCCTCAAATAATGATACTTTATGGCAATGTGTTTAGTCTTGGAATGCATGACTGGATTCTTGGAAAATTTTATTGCACTGGTGTTATCACAATAAATAATTATTGGTTCTAAGATCTCCATATTCATACCTTACAATAACTGTTTGATCCATGCAATATTTGAGCAATTTGCAGCAGCAGAAACATATTTTGCTTATGTAGTAGACTGAGAGATGCATCCTTGCTTCTTGTTAATCCATATGACAAGTCTGTCACCCATAAAGAATGTTCCTCCAGTTGTGCTCTTTCGGTCATCAAGATTTCCAACCCAATCAGCGTCGGTAAACACCTTAAGTTCAAATTTTCCTTCTCTTCTATACTATAATCCAAATTCCTCAGTGTTCTTCAGATATCTTAGAATTCTTTTCATAGCAGTCATATGTGATTCCCTGGGGTTAGCATAAAATCTAGCAACAATTCCTACTACATGTGCAATATCTAGTCTAGTGTGTACAACATACATGAGTTTTCCAATCATTAATCTGCACAAAGTTTGATTTACCTATGTTGTATTTTCCTCTTTTGTTAACTTACATCCAGTAGCCATCGGTGTTACAACTGGTTTGGAATCTTCCATCTTGAATATTTTCAGGACCTCTTTGATGTATTTGAACTGTGTAATGAAAATACCTTCACTTTGTTGAATGATCTGTAGACCAAGAAAGAACTTGACCTCTCCAAACATAGACAAACTCTTTGATCATCTCATTAGCAAATGATTTGCATAGCATATCATTGCCTCCAAATATGATGTCATCAACAAATATTTCAGCAATCAAAGTGTTAGCCTCAGTATCTTCCTTCAAATAAATATTATTATTTTTCCTAGTCCTTACAAATCCAATACTTATAAGATAGGAATGAAGTCGTTCATACCAGGCTCTGGGAGATTGTTATAATCCATACAAGGCTTTGTGAAGTCTACATACCATGTTTCTCTTGTATGGATCGACAAACCCTTCTGATTGTTCAATGTATACCTCATCTTCAAATATTCCATTTATGAATGTTGACTTGACATCCATTTGATATACTTTGAATCCTTTGAATGCAACATAATCAAGTAGTATTCTTACTCCCTCTAGCCTTGCAACGGGTGCAAAGGTCTCTCTATAGTCTATACCTTCTTCTTGTGCATACCCCTTGCATACTAGTCTTGCTTTGTGTCTTGTGACTTCTCCATTCTCGTTCAGTTTATTCCTAAATATCCATTTTGTACCAATGACATTCTTGTCATCTGGTCTTGGCACAAGTGACCATGTCTTATTCTTCTCAATCTGTTCAATCTCATCATTCATGGCACTTATCCATTCTTCATTATCAAGTGCAACATTGACAGATTTTGGCTCAAACTCACAAATTAAACAATTTGAGTTTAAAGACTTACTTCTTGTTCTTGTACCAGTTTTCTTATCTCCTATGATCTGGATCTCTAGATGGTTCCTTCTTACATATCTTGCAAATACAGGTACAGCTCTTTGTGTATCAACTTGATCATTATTTTGATCTTCATTTTGTTCTTCATTACCTTGCACATTATTCTGATTATTATCCTGACCGTTGGTAACAGCAGTCTGACCGTCGGTTACAACATTTTGTTGTTCTAGAGTTAAGCATTGTTTCTCGGGTAGAGTTTTGAGTTCTTCACAGTATACAAACTTGTTGTAGTCCTCTGGTTCTTTTTTGCTTTCCAGCTCAATCTTTTCTGCAAATTCATCTATCTTTACATTTGCACTTTCAACAATTTTGTTAGAAGCCTTGATGAGACATTTATAAGCTTTGCTCTTGGTAGAATACCCTAGAAAAATACCTTCATCACTCTTGGCGTCAAGCTTTCCATTTCTATCATCCTTTAAGACATAACATTAACTACCAAAGATTTTGAAGTAACTTACATTGGGTGTTTTACCATACCATAGCTCATAAGGTGTCTTCTTTGTGTCCTTTAATTATACTATGTTAAGTGTGTAAACAGTAGTACTGATAGCTTCCCTCCAAAAGATTTGGGTGATGCATTTCTCTATCATCAGTGTTCTAGCACAATCAACTATTGATTTGTTCCTTCTCTCAGCAATCCCATTTTGTTGTGGTGTTCTTGGTGCATAAACCTATCTTTTTATACCATGCTCATTACAGAAATTAGTGAATTCATCTGATATAAATT
>MU226568.1:1858217-1871860 GCA_018584345.1 Thuja plicata | reverse complement strand
CGGGCAAGTCCAATGCTACTTTCATGAATCAACCTTTTTGGCACTCCTTGGGATGTACCTCAATATATAGAAGACTGTTAAGTCCTGCTCTGTTAAGAGACTTGATGCTTCAATGGTTAAACTAAAAAATTATGACCTATTTCTAATGCAACTTTGAATTGCAGATTTTCAGATCTATTTAAGTACATTACCTCTCTGATCAATGTATCAATTCAATTCTTTGTGCTCCACACTTTATGCTCTGTGATGCTATGCTTCACTGTTCGTCGGTGTCTGCAGAATTCTTTAGCTCTCATTTAGCTTGATTGATCAGGACTGTATGAAGTTCTTCTTCATCAGTTTCTCTTCAGCATCCTCTTTTCATTCACTCCCCTTAATCCCCTTTTCGTGAATGTGTGTTTTGAAAATGAATTAAGCTTGTCTCTTATATAGACATGATATTCATTGTTTCTTGATTCTTGGCGTGAAAAACAATCCGGCCAATTTGATTTAAAGCATAACTCCTGATTTATCTCGTAGTTATCTTCTTGCCAACTGTACAAATCTTCTTTAAATCAATTACTTAACTCTGGTGGAATAAAACAAAGAAAACAACCAGTTAAGTCTATCTTTAGCTCTTGCTAGCTAGATATTTTGTCATTTTCTGAACTCTTTGTTCTGTCGATCAATTCTTCATTTAGTTGTCAGTGACAACTGACAGTTCCATCGGCATGACTCCAATTAGCTTTGGGATCTCCGTCCGTTGGGCATCATTAGATTTTTACTCGTCGGGCAACGTTGTTTTCATCTCGTCGGGCATCCTATGGTTTTGCTTCGTCAGATAACACTGTCTTCTGCTCGTCGGGAATCACTGTGACTTTTCTTCTTTGCCTTTACCGATGGTGTGCACTCAGTCAGTGTTATCTGTCACTTAGTGAATACTTGACATTTATGCATTGCTGAAAGCGTAACCTTTGTTCTATTAATTCTCTGAAGTCTTTGGCATTATGTATATGACCGTACAAATGATATCAAGTTGACATCAATGACAATACAAACCATTAACTGATTTTAACGCTTTGCATTATCTTCAACTTAACATTATCAAACATTCAATCAATTACATGTCATCAGAATCCTCTAAGGGTTCCTAGACCCAATCGCTTGACTATGAAGGGATCCCCTTCAGATGTCGAAGATGCTTCAAAATTGGGCATGTCTCGACTCAATGTTGTTTAGAGAAAAAGAGAAGGTTTGCTTTGTGGTGGCAGGGTGTCTCTTCTGGGCATTATACTGTTAGGAAGAAAAGCTTCTAATAGGTGGTTGCGCAGGAATCTTTGTCATGCCTCATTGCTAGATGTTTCTTTTGTGACTCCTGGGAAGAATGGTGTCGATGTCTCTTCAGCCCCTAATGGGGCTCTGGCTGGAGGTCATGGTTCTAATGTGGAGAGTGTGACTTGAGCTATTGCTACTGGTTCCTACTCTCAGGACTTTGATGATGTTTCTGGGAAGAATGATGCATCTTTGATTTCTTCATCTTGTGATAGGGATTTGGTTGGGGCTAGTGCCTCTTTGGTTGTTGGCCCTTCTTCTCAAGTTTCTACTGGCCTTGCTCCTCAGATTTTTGTTGGCCCTATTTCAGGTCCTACTGTTGGTCTTCCCTCTCAGGGTTTGGGGACTTTTGTGTTGAACTTGATTTCTTGGCAGGTTGTTGCTGCTAAGGTGGATGCTGGTTGGATTACAGTCAAAGGGAAGAAATCTAAATCGCCTTAGCCCTCTTTTGATATGACCCTTCGTTCCCACAAGTGTAAGACAAATGGTAAATCTTAATGGTTTTTGGCTGGGTTGGGCTAGATTTCCTTCTAGTCCTTTTCCAATTTTTGGCTACATGACAGCTCTCCATGTGCAAGTTTTTCTTTGTCATGCATCATTTGTTTTTGGCAGTAGGAGTATGTTGGTCCCCCCTCCCCCCCCCCCATCTAGGTTTTGTCATGTCTTGGTCTTGTCATGTTTCTTGTCGTGGGTGGTCTTGAATATCTTTTGTTATGGGTTTCAGGTCCCTCCAAAACCTGGTTTGTACAAGGTTTCGGGTCCCTTCAAAACCTATTTTTCACTTAATCAAACACTTTTACCTCAATTCATTCTTACTAGCTTCCTAAATTTTGTCATTGAAGAAGTCTTTTTTTATTTTATTTTTATTTCTTTTTGAAAAGAGAATCAAACCAACCAAGATGTTCACGCAAGTGTTGAATATCTTATAGCATCTCTTCCTAACTCCTCATCTTCCTTGTTGAAGCAACCAAACTTCAACTGCAACTCCTCAAATTTAATTCTAAAATGATTCCTTCAATGTTAACCCTAGAGGCTGGCAAGATACACTGCTCTGATACCACTGTAATAGACACTCCTGATCTATATATGTGTTTAGCGTCTGTTGTAATAGATATGAAGATGAGATACAAATTCAACAATGCACACAACTAATAACTAATGACTGAAAAGATACTATAATCATATTCACAACAGATTTCACAAACTAAACAATTATCTAGTTCAACTTGATAAGCTCTTCACATTACATAGAAAATTTGATTATACAATGAGACTTTATAAGTCCGAGCATACACACATACCCTTCAGTCGCAACCAACTCTAATTTTATAACACAATTCATAGCTATTACAGCCCTAGTCATCGTCCCAACATGGAATGCAACAATGACGTCAAACCCTGGTTCAGTTTCAACAGTTTGATTGACTCCATCAATTCCTAGTTTTCCCCAACACTCTTGTGACTGTAACAAATATTTTCACCAATAAAAACGTCCACTACAGAAGTTGACAATCAATGGGAATCAGACCATACTTCTCTGCAATCTCACCCACGACCCTTAGAATGACGCCTAGCTTGTCTGCAAATAGCAAAGGGTCTGCAAACAACATATAAACTCACACTCAAATCATGACTAGGTTGTGAACTGCTAATGAATAACAATTAATGGCATCCAACTCTTAACTCAACTCAAAACTAATGGGAGATATATATATATATATATTCTACAATTTTAATCTAAAAACTATATTTGATCATACGTCAAAACTATTCAAACATAATCACATCAATGATATTGACTCTTTGGGCATAAAATGATATTCTTTAGGCTCTGCAAATATACTAACCTCCAGATTGTGTATTACAACAATGTAGAGATTGTAAGCAAAGAGAGATTTTGTCCTTCAAGCCCTTAAACAACAAAACTCCAGTGAAACTAGAAATATCCAAATTCTTCAATCAAACATACCAAATGAACTCCGCAACTTTATTTTTATAACATTCTCAGAAGTTCTACTCTCTTCATCAATTCATGTGGGATAAAAGAAATCATATTTTTGGTCTCCTAAATATTAAAGGCCTCGTTCTTTTAAAAATATTAATCTTCTCCTCTTACTTAGGATGTCAAATGGCCCCTTTAAAAAACAACGTTGTGTTACTAGGCCTAGGCCAAGGGGTACAAGTCACTTAAGTTATTTTTTAAACACGATTAAACTTTGCCCAACATCCAAAGGGTAGCTAAAAAATTATATATATATATTAACATGATTAAACTTCACCCAACATCCAAGTATCAAATATTGATGGTGACTGACCCAACTACTAAAAATACACTTACCAAAAACAACAACGGCTAAAAATAGTATGTGTCCAAACACCAAACTAGCCCAAACTGAAATGCACAAACTTACTAGGCAACTGCTACAAATATGAACTTTTGAAATCACTTTAGAAGGTGTGATTCATCTCTATTAAATCTCACTCTGCATTTTTTAAAGATTCGAGTGGCAATATGTTTGGTCGGATAGGACAGGATGGAACATTTCTCGAGAACGCGGTAATGATTATGGGCAAGTGATGGGATTGAGGAACCTTTCCATCTCATTGTTTATCCTTGCCTTTTGTTTTATTTGTCTCACGGAAAACATGTTCTTTGTTTTTTTTGTTTGAAGCAATGAAATTTGTGAAGCGTGGGAGGTTAAACAAACTGAATGGTGAATTTTTTCAGGCGGCTGGGGCTTTAAGCTATGGAATTTTGAGGACTGAGAGGTTAAACAAACTGGATGGTGAATTTTTTCCAGGCACCTGGGGCTTTAGATCACGTTGTCCTCATCAAATCTCTAGTTTCTTTCCCTGGTCACATAAATGAGTTTTATAATAATATAAAGTGTTATTCACTTCTTTTACCTAGGATATAGTTAAAGCCAACTTAAAAGCTTTAGAAATTTGTCACCACATGGCTCATGACTCCCATCACCTGATATTTCCTAGTTTATAAATTACTTTGACAAAATCCAGAAATATTGTAGGCTTCTTATATGCCTTCCCAGTGCATAACAATAAAAAAGACGAGAAGAAACTATAGGTATTCATTGAAATTTCAGATTACTCCAAGTCATCCTTCGAGATTCAATATATTTTAGAATTGTGAACCAATGCTTTTCATCATAGATGTTCCAATTTTGACTCCATGCCCTGTATATTAGAGGCCTAGTGCTAACCTGCGATTTCATAAGTCTTTCCCTGATTTTAAGCTAATTATTAAAGAGCAGAAGATGGTCAGTCCGTAAAACAGTCTCTCTTTCGGAGTTCTTTCAAAGAACAATTTTAAGACGCCAGTTGTATGCTGCTTCTTGGTCCTTATCAAAAGAGGCCTAAACCCAAAAAAAGTTAAGAATAGTCAGAGTTCAACCGCTAGATTGTTTAATCAAGAGAGGAAAAAGATATTCACCTAGTTTGTTCATTTCTTATGTGGTTGAGAACCAAGGTTCCTCCAATTAAAATAAAGTCTTGTTAAATAGTGAAATTTTCCGACATGAAACTAGAAACAAGCAACAAGATTACCACAAAACTATGACAATTTATGACGTCTGAACAATTGTAGAAGCAACCTTCTACGAGTTTTAACATGGATAGGTCCAGCAGAACAATTTCGCTTAAAGAACATTTAAGTCTGTCATAACCACCACCACCACCATATCACCTTATCATTAGCAGTATGTAATCACTAAGATGTACATTGTTAGCATCATTTAAGATATCCCACGCGAAAAATCACTGGTTGGTTTGACATTTGAATATCAAATAGCATTTTAGAAAAATCTGATACACCACATTACATCTCTACAGTGAAATTCTGGTGTATATTTTCATTCAGAAACTTATTCTTGAAGTCACAAGCTAGTTTAAATCTTCTATAGCCATCCTATCCAAATCCTCTAAAAATTCCTTGGCTCCCTCTTTCCTTCGTAGTTTACTGTAATATGCAAAATACAATGGCGTCCTCAAGTGCAGAGAAGAAATTGAAGAACTTGCATTTACAGACCATTTAAGCCAAGATATGTGCACATTACAAAAACTGTCCATACTGGAAAATTATCAAATTGTGATATGTTTAACCCTTTTTAAGAGTGTATGGGATGAAAACACTATTCTTAATAAGCCAAATAGAATGTTGAAGTTTATAACCCCCCCACCATCCCAGCCTCTTGGGTTCTCCCATCATCTCTCTTTTGGCCAACAAGTCAGATACCCCTAAATATAAATATCTGACATCAAGTACAAAATAAAGTCCAATTAATGATTTGTTACAAGGAATTTATGAACTCTTAAAAACTAACTTTGTAGACACGTGTCTAGGGTTAACAAAGTTCACTTCAGAAATTTATTTGTAAACTAATAGCTGAAACAGAATAGCTTCACTCAGTGACAACTAGCTCATATGACAAGAAGCGGATCTTTCAAGGTCCACTTCAACATGATGTTAGCATATTGGAACTTCAATTGCATGAAATGCCTTGTCTAGAAAAATCTTCTTGTACTTTGGGGGTTGGAATACAAGTGATCTATTCCCTCTTATCTTCCGTGTCATCATTCAAGCTGAAAACATCTGTGCTCACTTCTTTCTTCTCCTTTTCTAGCTTGGGATTGTTTAGATCACTATCAGCCATTGTTATTGGCTTTGTCAGAGACACGGTCACTTCTTCCCCAAACTCTTCTCCAATGTCATCCGAGTAAGCATACCTGTTTACAACAGTGTCACAAGACAGTGAGTACAGTATTTACCTACTAATTCCTCCTAAAAATATGTCAGCTTCCCCAAACAAGCATACAGTCACCATCTTCATTTTGTTTGGATCACCTGCAATATTAGGTAAGAAAAAGCAAATATGAGCAATGACAGGAAACACAATCCACAATGCACCTTACCTAGTGGAATTTTGAGATGGAGCCCAAAGTGCACAGATGATGCAAAGCAAAGCAAATGAAATTATGTGCCAAAATGCACCTACGATCCAAGCACTTTGCCAGCGTTCGCTGAATGGATCAGTTGCCTTGAAATACAACTGTAAGAGCAAGAGCAACCACTCAGAAAAGTAACCAAATCAAAAGGTTAAAATCAAATTTCAGAAACTAAATCAGAAGCCAAAATTATTATATTAAGTTGCACAGAATTCAGAGTCAGCTAGATATGGATGAAAACTATAAATGCACAATAACAAGACAATTCAGTGATGAATGCTATCGATGGATATTGATCAGAATGTATTTAACAGAATTAATCAACAAAGGAAATGTGATGAAATGTAAAAGGGCTATAACAGTTTACCTCATATCCAATCCATGCTACAGAAACAATTACAGCCACTGCTAATGCATTGGTGAATTTCCTGTAGATATCAAGCTTAACCAGCAACCTTCTCGCCTGTCAAATTGAGTTCATAAAACCTTAGTTATGATGCACATTTTCAGTAAGACTGTAAACAATTACATACTAACACATGATCGTTGCACTCTTGACACACAAAAATACAACAAATTAGGGAATAATCCCAAGATACTCCTTCAACGCTAGTTCATATATAATGTGCACAAACTCAAGATGAAAAAAATTCAAGTATAATCAAAATCCAAAAAGGTGTGAAATATCTAAATTACAGAGTAGTTCATAAGAAATTCATCAGGAAGATACGCCACAAAATTGGATAATCCCAACTCCTTTTTTGCCACATCTGGTAGCATAATCCACTGTTTCTAATATAGTTGATTTGGAAGATAATGTAAATAATGGGGTCTAGAAACTTTGTCACGAAGGGAATTGTAGGAGGTTTCCAATAATTGATTTACCTCATGCATCTAGTTGGTGCCCTGTAAAGAGAAACATTTTAACCTCCAAGGATATAGTAAAAGAATGAATTGGTAACTAACCTCTGGTGTCAATTTTAATAAATTCCCTTCCTTAAATTTTTTAATAGGGCCCTTGGTTTTGTTATCGTACCTAGTTCCATCCCCAGTGAATCATCTAACTGTAGTAAGGTTTTCACTGAATGATATCGAAGAAGTTGACAAGACTCTATCATCATCCTAGGGTGTGCCAAACCACCCAGGTGCAACATTCCCAAATAAAAGTAAAAATGATCATTATAAAAGTACACAAGGGGAATACCACACCATGATGGCAAAGAAAGTTGATGATGAAGCAAAAAAGACAGACCATCTAACCAGTAGATAGAGTTAGAACACTGTACTCCATCCATGATTATGAAGAAAGTGAAAAAAGTCATTACCCAATCTTCCTTGGGAGACGTGACAAACTGTACGACGGCCAAATGAAAGACCAGCTAAAACTTACTCAGAGTTGCCCAATGAAAGCTCAAGAATAAGGAAGAAAAATAAAAAATTGTGAAAACACATTATCTATATTATTTGAAGATTTGTATATCCTATGGGACAAACTCCAAACTGTATGGAACCCAACCAGATTATGTGAAGATTTGTATATCCTATGGGACAAACTCCAAACTGTATGGAACCCAACCAGACCACTTGTAGATATTTTCTCCGATACAACCATTCTCTTGTATACGCCCAACCATTCTTATGGGCCATAGTAGAAAAAATCTTTCTTGAGAATAACTCAAGAAACCAAAAGATAAAGAATTTTCTAACTAATAAGCAAAAAAAAAGCACAATCAAAAACACAAATTCATTTTAAAAAGGCAAAAAAATCATTTCAAAAAAAGAAAAATATTCAATTGGTGCAGACTGATTTTTTCCAAAATAAATTGCAATAAAATTACAAGTCCTAGTGATTTTTACCTCTGAAAAGTAGCAACTGTAATCAATAAATCACCCAATACAGTTTTTTGCAAAAGATAATGAAAAATTGCAATTTAATTGAATACAATTTTTATTAGAGTTAAATATCTCTCTATTTATGTTTCTCTCTCTTTCGTAGATTTGTTTCTATACTATTAGTCACTCTTCTTCCATGTTTCCATATTCTCTCTCTGTTCAATATGGAAACTTCCTTTTGTTTCTATTTCTCTCTTTCTTCATTATAGAAACATTCTCTTGTACACTTGTATATATAGATCATTCTTGATCTCTGTTTAATAACACATTCATTATTTTACCATAATATGGTATCAGAGCTTTTTTTTTTGAAAAACGATAATTTCGTTCTTGAAATTTTCTGTGTTATTTTTTGAAATAGGTTATTCGAAATTTTTTTATTTCTTTATGAAATTTTTAGATTAAAAATTTACGAATCTCCTTGGCCTGGTTTGTGTTCAAAATTATGGGGATTGTTCGTTTTCTCCAACAACCCACCTAGGGTTTCTGCACTTTCGACTAGGGTTTTGACCCTTTAGTTTCAGTCAAAAACTTATTTTTTTGCAAATTCCTAGTGGGTTTTTTAAACCCTCAACTGGGTCGTCCTCGGAATTTTCTGGGTGCCTCGATTTTCAAGCCTCGAATTTGTGCCAATAGATTCAAAATCTGATTACAGATTCCTGGTGGGTTTCTTTCAATTTTTTCGGTCTCCCGTCAATCTACCTCAGAATCTATTCTTTGGATCATTCAACGCCTTTTCAAAATTTTAATGGCATCTCTCACCAATATTATGTTGGAAGGCAATCCAAGATTTAACAACAAGATTTACCACCCGGAAGCAAGGAGGGTCTCAGCTGGTTTTGATCGATTTTTCACCTCAAAATTCATGTCTGGTTTTTCCAGTTTTTCACCACAAAAATTGTGACTACTGAGTCTCAACTCTTCTATGCGCAACGAAGTTTTTAATTGCGGTTTTCGCAAGGTTTTCACTTCTCCTAGCGCCTTTTGAGGATTCACTTGTAGACTTTTGTTTTGAAGTTAGATTGACCATTAAGGGAGGGTATTAGAGTTAAATATCTCTCTATTTATGTTTCTCTCTTTCGTAGATTTGTTTTTATTCTAAGGGTCACTCTTCTTTCATTTTCCATATTCTCTATGTTCAATATGGAAACTTCCTTTTGTTTCTATTTCTCTCTTCAAAATGTTTCTATTTCTCTCTCTGTTCATTATAGAAACATTCTCTTGTACACTTGTATAAATAGATCATTCTTGATCTCTATTTAATAACACATTCATTATTTTACCATAATAATTTTGACTTGGCTAGACAGTTTTTGAATCACTAACATGGTGTTTCACTAATTGACTTGTTCACTAAGTTGTTATATACAAACTCAATTGGTACCAGTATGGAGTTCAATTGTGTGACCATATCTTCCAAGGATTCAATTGTTACCCTTTTTTTGACCATTTGTCTACAAATGAGTTGAACTATAGGTCAACTATGAGCAAAACTTCTTCCATTATGTTCACTAGAAATGGTTGAAGAGCTTTGTATCTCTATCTAAAGTAATACTCTATGGCAATCCATGCAACCGTACCACCTCATTGAAGAGAAATTTTTTCTCTATTTAAAGTAATACTCTATGACAATCCATGCAATTGCACCACCTCATTGAAGAGCAAAGTTTCCACCCTTGATGCATCCATCATTTGCTTGCAAGGAAAGAAATGCGCCATCTTTTAAAACCTGTCACAATCACAAAATTGAGTTGTTACCTCTTTGCATTTATGGTAACCCAAGGACAATCTATGGATAAGTTCTCCCAGGGTATGCCTGGCAGAAAAAGTAATTAGTAACTTTGTACAACCATATGTTTTGTGCCACGCCCTTAGTAATCTAATTCATTTAGCATCTCTCCGCAAACTTATGCACATCTCTACACAATTCAGGCCAATGCTCTGGCATTGCATGTGTCTCGTTAACTTCTAAATGATCTCTCAATCCATCATTGTTAATGTAGTCAAGGTTGCAGGGGCCAATTAAAGAATATCCAACCTTGCAACCCATGTGATTTCTTTATTAGTCATGAATGACAATAGATCACACTATATCACATGATCTCACTTAATGTATTTCCTCTTTAATAGGCTCTTAACTAGATTCTTCTACATTCTTTGTCTTCTATCCTCTTCATCTATCTCTGATTTGTTCAGTCTCTCTTTCATCTATTCAATCTGTCCTTAAACCATATCAGACTTCTCTTACATAGAAGGCAATGTGGTGGTTGATAGCACAATCCACACTCCTAAGCACAAATCTAGCATAGCATGTAAGTGCATTGGCAATGTGTGTTACTATCCCCAATGAGCTAGGAGTCTCCAAATGTAATGTAATTCTACATATAACTTGTGCTAGGACCTATAGCAAAGTAGATAACATTAAAAATTGCCACAAGTTTCAAATACTTGCAACATTGAAATACCTGGTGTAGGTCTCAACTAACTTCCTCAGATGAACAACATATTTGTGGTGATTAGTGCCACATAAAAATCAAATAGAAGGTTTTAAATACGCAATACAATGTATGATGCCAACTGCAACAATTATAATTATCTACAGTGACTTGTGTTGCTTCTAATGACAAAATTGTGCTTGAAATTTTCTATTATGAGTTTGAGTCTTGAAAAATAAATATGGTAAAACGTAATGCCTCAAACTTGACTTAGTCAACTACGATACACCTAGAAAATCAATAGAGTACCTACAAAACAAACAAATGTTCAAAAAATATATTTTTGGTTGATGCAAAACTGCTTACACCCCAAATGGTCCTGCATCAAACACCCTAGGTAACTACAAAGTAAGTTGAGCTCTCCAACATTTTTGTTCACAAGAATGAGCTAAAGAAAAAGCAAGTCAATCAATCTCTATTCTATATATCCAAGTAGAATATTCAAGTAGTTTGTCTTTCCATTTCACCAAGTATTCTCCATACTACTTGTTCTTGGGTTTTTCCCAATTCCATGATCATTTATCTCTTCAATTTTCTTCTATCCTTCAAGTAGGTATTGATACTTCCAAATTTATTACTAGTTTGGTTTCTTAATTCCCTTCATAATATTCATAAAGATCAGCAATATTAAACAAAAGAGAAATACAAAAATCTTCACATAAAAATCTAGATAACCAAGTATTCTTCGGACAACCTGTTCCTTGTGTTTTTCCCAATTCTATGATCATTTATCTATTCAATTTCTTCTAAACATCTTGTAGGTACTCCTACTTCCAAATTTATTACCAGTTTGAATTCTTAATCTCCTTCATAACGTTCATAAAGATCAGCAATATTGAATACAAGTAAAATACAAAAATCTTCAAGTAATTCCACTTAATATGCATTTCTGGAATTGAATTTCTTAAGAATCCTACAGGATCCAAACTTCTTTATCTTTGGTTTGTTGTAGGTTACTTGTGAAAATCTTTCCTTCCTCAAATAAACCATTACTTCATCCCCAAATTTATATTCCTTATGTATTTTCCTTTGATCAACACTCCCTTTGTCTTTCTAATTTATCTTCTCTAAATGCCGCTTAACTTTCTGATGTAATTTTGTCATGTATTCTACATATTTTTCAACTAAAACACTTTTTTCTGTGATCTAAAATAAAATATCTCTGTTCTAAAACATTTCTTGGATTTTGTCCATATATAACCTCAAAAGGTGTTCTTCCAATATTCCTATTCACTAAATTATTATAAGAAAATTCAGCTTGCAATTAGATCAAATCCCAACTTTCAATTTCTCACCTAATAAACATCTTAACAAATTTTGTTTGTCCATTTGTGTGGATGATATGCCAAACTAAACTTCAGATCCCTGTTTATCTTCTTATATAATGCTCTCCAAAGAGTGTTCAACAAATTTCACATCCCTTTCTGACACAATGCTTTTAGGAGACCCGTGTAATTTTAAAATTTTAAATTTCCTTGGAAAGCAGATCAACTGTGTACCATATCATTTGTTTTCTTACAAGCTATGAGATGTGCCATCTCTGAAAAATATATCGACGACTTCAAGAACATAATCATGTCCTCTTTGAGTCCAAGGTAATCCTAATACAAAATGCATACTAACATCCTCCCATGAGCTTCCCGAAATCTTTTTGTAGTATACTCATTCACTATTAGAAGAAACTTCCTCATTCACGTGAGCTATTGTTGTGGTTCATTCAGATCTCTGTCATACTCTCCTTGTGACTAATTATACTTAAGTGCACTACGTTCATCACCTCTACACTTGAAAGTTGAAACAAATGATTTCTCCCAATGATCTTCCACCGCCTCTCCAACCATGCCTCTTTGGTAATTATCAAATCTACCACTATGTTTGCTTTCTGATTTTCCTTATGATCAACATCATCTTTATGAGTTCCCTCTTCTGCCTTCTCGACTCCCGCCTCTTGAAAATCTGCCTCCTCTTCCTTTATTATTTTTCTTGGTCTGAAATCTTCAATTCAACTTTTCCTCAACCCTTAGGGCAAGTTGATATGCTTCATCAATAAACTGGATGGCTAAAATATTCATTTCTTCTTAGGTTGATCCTCTTAAGCCATTGACATACCGAGCCACTTTTTTCTTATTATTTCATCGGCATTACAAGAATTGCCAGGTCTAGCCTAGAATTGACAAGTTCGAAGGCAGGTGACCTTAGATGAGTCTAAGGGACTTTGGCAGCTGAGTACTCGCCTGACTCGCATGGTCTAGGCGAGTCCTACTGGAAAGACTTAGGAACTCTGTGTTTGTTTCATCTATGGAATCAAGACCCAAATTGTCTACTTGTTGCAGTAGGGGATATGATTGATGTTGATCTCTTACTTATTCCTTTCAAGCCAATGTGAATGGAACTTCTTCACTGCCCTTTTCAGCTGGATTAGGGCTTGAGCAAATTGTGCCACTTGTGCAGAAATCATAGCCAAAACCTGCCTTGTTTTTCTAAAAATCTCTAAACAAAGGAGTAAGCAAAATAAAATTATAATACTAAAAGAATATCCAACAGTGATCCAATGCTAAGGGCAAACATTGCATGCACCCAATGATAAAAATGACATCAAACTAGATATGTCAACAGATTAATCATTTCACCTTAGATTGAATGAAAAGGAAATTTTGGATGTTACAAAAGATGAGATAAAATGGATTAAGACCTTCTGCAAGGTATGGGCTTGCAATTGAGGTGATGGTTGCTTTTGGGAAGTAAGAGCTGGTACACAGGCTTGTTGAGAAAATGGGGAAGCATGTTCCTGATTCTGCGAGATGGCCATCTTCTAAGGAGGCTTGATTTTCAAATTGGAGATCTGTTGTGAAGTCTCACACATCGCCCCAATTCTTGGGGACCCCCTAAATTTTGAAGTTGAATTTGAAGGTGTTTTTAGCGAATTGGTGGAATCCAACTTTGAAGAAGTCTGAAATTTGAATGGAATGGTGATAGTGCTGG
>MU226568.1:1817615-1854743 GCA_018584345.1 Thuja plicata | reverse complement strand
GAGGAGGAATCAAGGGAATATACATTGAAAAGCTAAGTCACCATCACCATCATAGCAAGAACTGAATATCCTTGAAGGAACAACGTAAGCCCGCCGACGTGATTACCAGCAAATCACATCATTATAATTGAGTTAGGATCCACAGGTGTAAGGAACCTTGGAGTTTTTCTCATGTCCTTCATGAGTAATAACTTTTCAAGAGAGGATTGAGTGTTTGATATCCTGTATCAAGTGTTTAATCCTATATGTTATGTAGTGGTACAAAACTAACATCAACAAGATCTAAGTTCTAACATTTTGTGGCCCTGGAAAGATTTTATAATAACACTAAAGACTACTAAGGCATACATCATAATTTGCAAACTCTCTAAGTACTCTCCAAGTTGCCGAGTACTCTATTTTTTTTGCTGGGCGAGTTTTCGCAAGTTTAACTCTCGCATTTTTATAGACACAAAGAAACATGGGTAAAAATGCCAATGCAGGTAAAATGATGGTTAAAATGTTAAAATGTATTTTTCACATGTTGTTTTGCTATAAAACCATGCATTTTCTCTTTATGGATGCCAATTTTTACTTTAAAACATTTTGTAATTGAATTTTACAAAAAAATGTTTCTTTAAGAGATTTTAATATTTTGTACTTTCTAAGTAGCCAAGTTTTTGCAGAGTTGAAAATTTTGGGCTTGCCAAGTACTCTCCGAGTCCAAGTCTGCGAACTATGGCATAAATAACTTGCTCTGAAGGTCTCAAACTCATAAGCCAATGCTTTAATGTAATTGTAGACAGATTATCAATTAGCCATTCAAAATGGGCTAGCTGTAATATCCCAATTTTAGGGTTCTCTTGCACTACAGTTGACTTTGATTTTCTCAATGGGTGTTTGTCTTGTCGGATGAGTTATTTAATGTCGCTAGTGAGCTCAGGCGGTTTGGGGGACTCATATGCATCTTTCAAAAGCGATTTCCAACTTCTAGTGTGCTCTCCAAGAATCTGGGGAGGCTATCTATTTATAGTAAGTCATCTAGTTGGCTCTATTTGTCATTATTCTTCATTAGGATAACTCTAGTGCAATCAGATTTCGATTTCGATGTCATCTGACAATTTTCGCAAATTTGGTGCATTAATGACATATTTTAATTAATTTTACTAAGGATACTAGAACAATATTAAAATATTTTACAAGCAGCTTAGTATAATGGCTCATTGGAACCAAGACAAGAAGTTTTAAATTGTGGATGGATATATAGGGATCTTAAGTGTCAAATTTTCATTATTTTAATGAAAAGCTCTATTTTGGAGTTTAAAAGTAGTTTAACTTTAAGTAAATAAAGAATTTTTAAAATGGAGCTTTGCAGAAGTTGGCAGAAAAAAAGTATAAAAAGGCTTTTGAGGAGCTCATTTGGTATGTTGAGGTATATTATTTTCTCTCTAATGAACGCCCTTCAGGTTTTGGAGATTCACGCAGTTTGTCTCTACCTTCTAGAGGACGAAAACCCTTCTGAAGAATATTGGCTACAGCGGTAAGAGATCCTTTGTGGTCAGTTCAGTGTGGCTTGCTCATTCAGGGCTACAGATTGAGTGTGAAGATTTGAAGAGATTCAAAGTTGTTCTTGTTCAGCATTTTTAAGTTTGCAAGTTCAGTTTTTGTAATGACATTTTGAGCAGTGTGTGTGTGTGTGTGTGTGTGTGCACGCGCGCTCTAATTTCTCAGTTGGACGCTCTTCAAAGAGGAATAAATAAGTTTTTAGAACTCTTGAATGAATCTTTTGATTATTTAATGTTGGGGGCAAATACCTGGGTCCATTTAATGACTTTAAGGTGGCATGAAGAGACTTCTACGGTGGTTCAATGCATTCATTCATTGGGTGTTTGAAATTTATTTGAGTCAGGCTGATCAATTTAATTCAATGGGTCTTTTGGGGTGTTGAAGAAAAAATTGCAGAAAGGCTAAAATTCAAAAAACACAAAAAAGCAGAAAGACAAGGTTTTTGGCCTTCATACTTGTTTGCTGAAGGCATGAGTTTTTGTTACAAACCTTTTCCTTGGGCAAAAGACTGAACGGTGAAATCATGGCTGAAATGGACAAAGTTCAAAAGGAGCAATTTCAGAACGGACAAAATTTCAAAAGAGACAAATTATCATTTATCCAAGGGGGGCGTGAAAATAAAGGGCAATTCATTTCCCTTCTTCAGAGAATAGTTTGGTCTTACATAGAGTGTCGTGAGGCATTGTTATGAGAAACTTTCGTGAGTTTCCTTTTCTAGCAACTGACCTTCTTTGTTTGGCCACTAGAGAGGAGACAAAAAGAGGCGTAGAATAAGAAAGTCCCAATGATTGGTGTAGACACCCTAAATTGGTCAACCAAAGTCAAAGGGGTCAAATCAAGTCAACATCAGGGATTAATTAACAATGTCATTAATTAATTAAATACAAGCCAAAAAGGGGTTAATTAAACTATGTAATTGATTTAATCAATTAATTATATAGTTCAATTAAATATAAATCAAATCCAACCCATCTAATTCCCCTACATGGCTAATTTAATTAATTCTTAATTTCAACAAAGGGGAGAAACATCAATTAGCTAATGAGAAGAGAGGATTGAAAGCACGTGGATCACTCCAAGCTTTGCTATCTTAGCCACTCCTTTAGCCTTTGCTATCCTCACCACCCATTTTGTCATCTTGTCCCCCTATTTGAAACCTAACTCAACCTCTCTCAACTAATCATGGTTAACTCACTCTACCCCCTACACTTGGGGAAATCCTATAAATAGAATGCATTTCTTAATGCAAATCACCACTTTACATCTAAGATCATTTGCATTGTCATTATAGTCCAATCTGCACCCATTGTTTAGAGTAATTTGAATTAAATAGCATAATTAGATTCATTTTGCATCACAATTCATCATGTTTGTAGCTTAATTTGCTTATCATGTAGCTTAATCTTCATCATATATCAAATTCTCATTCTATGGATTGTCACTTTAGGAGTGCTTAAGATCTGAGAGCATCCTTAGTCTTCGTAGTTAGAGAGACATGGAATGATTTTAATCCTTTCAATTTGATATTTTAGCATGTTAGATCTTTATCTTTGATCAATTTGAGTAGATTAATGTAATGTTTCATGAATATACTTTTCCTAGTATACAATTGGCTAATGTGTAGCAGAAAGGAATATTTTAGTCATTGAATTGGAGTAATAAGACATTGCGCTGGAATGTGGGTGTCCGTAGTAATAACAAAGGATGGCAACAAAGACTTGAGTGTGTTTAACAGTGATTTCCTACGGATCATGTGTACAAGGATGGCATAAACATTCTTCTCTGCTGGTTACAGGTAATTGTGGTATGAATTGTCAGTATATAATAAGTGCTGTTATATAACTCTGTTCAGATTTCCATTGCTTGATAAAGGGCAGTCCTCTCTGTGTTACATATGAAATCTCTGCTTTTACAAGACTAGTAAGATCATACCCTTGTCTCATTCCTAAGGTGCAGGTAACTCTGGTTAATTAAAAAATGTTTAATTATTTGAGTTCTTAGCAAACAATATTACTTCCATCTGCAACTCTGGAGACCATTTAAGTAAGCAGATTGAGTAATTGATTCTGGACATTTCAGTCTTATTCCTGAATAAACTTCTTATATTTTATTGGATAAGTGTTATGACAAGTAATTCAATTCCAAAGGAGTAAGTTGATTAAAGCTGGAAAAAACCTTCAAAAGATAATGCAGACTGCATAATCTGACAAGTTCCATCATAGAAAAACTGGAAAAGAAATACCAAACAAACATAGATATTCACAAAAATCGAGAAAGACAAACAGAAATTTAACAGCGGAGCATTCAAAGTAAACTGTTTGTAAAAGGGCGTAGTTGGAAAGGTGTGAAAAAAAATTGTGCTAGAAAAGGGGTAGCATACTACACTAGCATATGCTAATATTACATCTTCTCTGATCAAAGAAGGAACATCCCATAATTCTAAAACTCCAATAAGAAATGGAATTCAAAGCCGATGCCATTGTGGCCCTAAAAATTGGTCGGTAGGAAATGTTGTGGAGCTGGAAATTGATTTCTATTGGAGAGGAATGGAGGCAACTAGATCGACAGGCAGAATATCTCATGAGATTGTTGGGGAAGCACTATGTACATATTGCTTTCATTGGTTTCCAGGTATGTCAAAAGAAATGGCTCATAGCCATCCCCTCAACTATGTTGACATTGCTGCCAAACATGGATTTCCATTAGACATTACTATTAGTTTGCTACCAGCAGAGAGAGGTCCCACCTCATGTCAGAATACATGGGACAATATTAATATATCCATATGTTATTTCCTTCAGCTAAAATTTGTGTTTATACCATAATAGTTATGTGATCAATGTATGCTTTGTGTGTGTGATCAACATACCTTCTATTTGATGAGGTTATTGTATCTTTAAGGTTTATTTATTGAAGGGTGCACAAAACAAGTTTTAAATCCTTGAAAATCTTTGGATTTCTTGGGTTTTTCAATTTGTCAAGTCTAGGTACTGAGTCCAACTCCATGTCAAAAATCAACTTGCTCGGTCCGAGGCAAGTTCGAGTCTTGTAACACTAATTTTCATGATGACCTGCTCTAATAGATAACTTATAATGCTCCTCAATATAGTCTTCCACACTTAGTCTATTTGTTCACCCTTTGTCTATCTGTTTCAGATTTTATAGCTTCTTTAATGATCTAAATGATAATGCGTAGGAATAAACTTAGCTATTACTTTTTTTACCATCCTATCCCACTTCTCAATTCAGGAGTATGTATTCTATTCCTCTCCAACAAAGTTTCTTTCCACTAAATCACAAATGACATTTCAATTTGTCTTTGAAAATTTTACTCTATCAAGGTCAATAATTTCCTCAAATACAAAGTATTCTTCAAATATTATTAACCTAATCAATAAATTTTTCAAGATCTAAATTAGCAGATTAATTATTCAAACATTCCACTTTTCTTGCCAAGCGTATTGAGAGGTTTCAACATCTCAATTTATTTATTCTCTTCATATAGAAATTCTTCAACACACTTTCCTCTTGCTCTGCATCATCACTTTCATCCAATCAAAGGTTTGTCACACACCTCCTAGTGTATTCTTCTAACACATCCGACTAAGCTTGAATATTCCTCATCATAGTGAACCTTTCTTCTATCTCTTCTACAACAAGGTTTCTACCTATATCCATCCTTCTAGGTGGCACCTTGAGAACTAATGGGAAGTACCTCAAAGTTAAGTGATCTGCACACAACCAATTAAAGATCCAAGAATCTTCTACCCAACACTCTCCTACTGGAAGAGTCTTGATGCTTTGTCTTTACTTGATAGCCTTAATTTACCAACCTCATGAATCCAGTTCTAGGTTAATCAAATCCAAAACCAAACTTGCTCTGATACCATCTAATGTACTCAAGGTCAAAGGGTCCAATTAAATATTATCTAGCCTTATAATGATTTCTTTATCTAAAACTTATTTAATTTTGTAGCAAAAGAACAAATTATAGGAGGAAAACAATTGCAATTATTTTATTCATCAAAAGAATTGTATTACAAGTTCTAAGCGTCAATAAGAAATTACAAAAGATGACCACTATATCACATGATCTCAATTAACATATTTCTTCCTCATAGACTCTTATCCAACATCTGATGTGATCTCTATCTTCAATCTTCTTTCTCCGCCTCTAATCTAATTGATCTCTCTTCATTTGTCCAATCTGTCCCCAAATCATATTGAACCCCTCTTATATAGGTGATAATGTGATGGCTGATACTATGATCCACAACCATGATCCACACTCCTAGAGCAAGGTGATAAGGATCACTTGTAAAATTAAATGTTTTTCCCAACAGTTTACCTTGGAAACTGATGCAACACTGTAGCATAGCATGCAAGTGCATTGGTAACATGTATTATTGTCCCGAGTGTAGTTTAAAATATATCCCCTTCTTGGACCTATAGAGAAGTAGGTGACATATAAACTTGCCACAAGCTTCAAATATTCATTGCATTGATCAAATAAGTTACCATTATATGCTAAATGCTCGATATAGGTCTCAACTAACTTAATTGGGTGAACAACATATGTACGACTAGCATACCTAAATTTAGAGAAATTTGTGTAAAAGAGGCCAAGAGATTAAAAGAATTCAAGAAAATTTATGTCATTAATCACATTACTGTAGATAAACAAGTTTTGTCTAGAAATATTGTCTTCAGTTGAATAATGTAATAAAATTGTGTCGTATTATTGTCCCCTCTGTTAAGGAGAAGGCAATACCAGGATCCAAAAAGGGTACCCAATAGATGCATGTTTGAAAGGAGGCCACGGCCAAGAACATCCCTTGCAGAGGAAGCCAAAACAGAAAGATCACGGAGCTCAAGGCTAAGTAATACCATGCAGTCAGATTACTTTGAAAGGATCAAATTCAAGTTTTGTAGCAAAATTTCAATGCCCAGAAAGTAAAAACCATCAGATTTTTATGGCAAAGATGATTCCTATCAAGGCATTGCCACTACAGACAAATTTCTTGTTTCTCAAAACTCACACAAAGAAGCATTACACAAATGCTAAGGCAGTGGTAAGCTAAGATGGCACTCTGTGAACCTGCAAGACCAAGAAACGCACTTTATATATATATCAATAAATAGCTACAATATTGTTGGTATTGATGGTGAAATCAGATCATATATGAGAGGTGAGTTTTCTACAGAATTGGAGGTCAATCAGAGCATCCATGGTCACCAAGAGAAAATTCCTTGGAGCAAAAATGTTGTGGAATCCAAAGATTCAGAATTGAAGGGCAACAAGGAGGATTGTGCTACAACCGACCTAGGTCAGATGCCAAGAAGCCTTAGATCTTGGAGAATGTAATTTCCTTCAAAGGAAGATGAATGAATGTACTACCAAATTACCAATCAATTACAGGCAACATCAACTCTCTCCAAAATTACTTGTCTACTTGCAAATGCAATTCTTACAGCCAAAATCTCTGTTATACTTTCCCTCCCTTTCTCAAAAGATTTAGAAATCATTATATTTCTGTGTAGCAATCTAAATAAGTTCAGATCTACCAAACTCACAGAATAGTGTGGCAATCTTCACATATAAAATCTCAAAATACTTCTACTTATTCTATTAAAATTCCATGGCTGCAAAGACAAATCAATACTTGCACCCAAATTACTCGCTGTGTACCTCCTCAAATATTATTCCATCGCAAAATCTGAAAATTCAAGATTTATATTCACATCTGTATTGTAGGGATCACCTAAATCACCATCAATTTCAAAAGAAATATCCACAAGGTTTTGCTCAGGTGCTGCACCCAATGGCCATGTCTACATGTCCACAAAACTTAACCTGTTCGCATCACAGAATACAGAAGCAATTTCTGAAGGTTTTGTGATGAAATTATGAATATATGGAAACCAAGTACCCACAAAACAAACATTAAAAAAATACTTTTGTTGATGCAAGATTGCTCTTACACCCCACATGCTCCTACATCAATTGAGCACCTCTTTGATGAGATTCTCCCTCATTGGGCCCTGTGGGATGTGGTTGTTGTCTCCAAAACAAGTACCCTCTTCTGTGAATTAATGTGTAAACAGTCTTCTGTCTCCAACTCATGGCTCTATGCATGGTTTCCACGCATCTACAAAATTGGTATCTCCCACATACAAATCCTTCATCCCCCCCAATGTTACATATTCAACTATCATCGTTGACAACAACACTCTCCTACTTCAGGCATCTATGACTTGATTTGACTTGCCAAATCTTTTCAATACAAAGGTATAACCTTGCAGGTACTCTAACCACCTCATATTTCTTTGGTTTAGCTTTTGCTTGGTTGTTGATGTATCTCAAACCTTGATGGACTAGGTAAAGAATGGACCTCTTGGGAAACAAAAACAGCCTCCATTTCTACGAAGTTTGAACAATGGCATAGAACTCTTGATCATAAACCAACTATTTTTTGACATCATTCAATTTCTCACTTAAAAAAATGCAATTGGGCTTCTTAACTAACTTAGAGCTACAACTATTGTGGTTCTATAGGAATTTCAATCAATGTCAAATACCCTACTGAAATTTGGGACCACCAACATGGGATCCATAGTCACCTTCTTCAAGAGCTCAAAAGTTTTTGTTGTAGCAACAATCTATTCAAACCCACCTTCGTGCATACAATAAGTTTAATAGTGCACAAATACCACTAGTGTTTCTTACTAACTTCCAATAGAAGTTCACCAATCCATGGAAACTTCTACAGCACTCCACAACACCAACCTCCTAACTATGACTCGCCTTCTCTAGGTCCATGCTCAACTAATATTTAAAAAAACCATGTATGACAACTTCCACTATATAAAACTACATTCATTAGGATTGTAAGCAACCCGTTCCTTAATTGCATGAAAACTTGTTCCAAGGGCACAAAATGTTCTTCCTTTGCCTAGCTAAATACAAAATATCATCTAAATAAACAGCCACAAACTATGGAGAAATAGTTTCAAGAGTTTGTTCATCAACCTCATGAATGTGTTTGGAGCATTTAAGCCTAAATGGTATTATCATCCATTTATACTAGCCATCCTTTATTTTAAATGCGTTCCTCCACTCATCTCCTCTAATCCTAATGTAATGATAACAACTCTTGAGATCAATTTTCGAAACATATCAAGCTCCAATCAAACAATCAAAGAGATCATCCATTTGCAATGATAGAAATCAATACTATCTTGTGTATCACTCTAGAGTCTATGCATATTTGTCATTGCCTTCCATCTTTAGTGCAAGTACTATAGGCATTATGCAAGAGCTCACACATTTTTTTATCAAACCTCCTTCCAACAACTCTTCTTCCTTGATGTGTTACGCAATCATGTCAAGACTTTGTTACGTGTGGTGCCTTATTAACAAGCTAGATTCAAGGATCAAATCAATATAATATGGCATGCTCTACAAAGGCAGCAATCCCTCTAGCATCTCACTTCTATTGATAGTTGCACATTGTTTAAGTAGTGTTGCAATCTTTTGCTCCTCTAAATGGTGTGGCAATTTCTCTTAAGAAAGCAAGAGAACTACCACAGTATACTGATCTACACTGCTCACCTCTTTGAGAAACTCTTTACTACTTAACAAGATAACATAACTTGCCATGCCATCTTTAGCAAGCTAGATTCTAGGATCAAATCAATATAATATGGCATGCTCTACAAAGGCAACAATCCCTCCAGCATCTCACTTCTATTGATAGTTGCACACTCTTTGAGTAGTGTTGCAACCTTTTGCTCCTCTAAATTGTGTGGCAATTTCTCTTAAGAAAGCAAGAGAACTAACACAGTACACTTATCTACACTCCTCACCTCTTTGAGAAACTCTTTGCCACTTAACAAGATAACCTAACTTGTCATGCCTTCTTCCCTACAGTTAATGACAATTCAATTCTTCTAATCCTTTGTAACAGTGAAAGTATGTTTTCACATATTGTGTATTGCACTTATACCATATTGCCACAAACTTCCCAACAACACAAGACACATCCACTAGGATCGTCACAAAATACTTCATCCACATAACCTCCATTATGGAATGCAACCTTGCACTTCTCTATTGTAGGTATTTTTTATCCATTATGCAACCAAGAGACTTTGTGTGGTGTGGCATGCATGACAACTTTTAAAGCCAATTTAAAATCATTTCTATAAACACCAAGTTATGCGTGCTTACTTCATCAATGATGAGCTTGTAACACTTATCACATAACTTGAATTTGGTGCATAAGATGCTCTTCCTCAACCATGGTCCACTCCTTTTTCAATAATTTGAGAAATACCTTGCACATCATCAAGTTTTATTCATTCTCTAGAGTTGTGCTTTCTACTTCACTCTACTCTTAAACCCATGTGGTATGCACTCTTTTTTCAAACAACGCTACTCTCACTTGGCTCCCAAACATCCTCTATCCTACATGCAATCTCCCATCTATCTCCTTCACTAAATGTAATCTAATAATAGCTACTCATCAGGTCAATTTTGAAGAGTATCCTGCTCCACTCAAACATTCCAAGAGATCAACCATATGCATTTATGAAAATTAGTACTTGACCATAATCTTGTTTGTGCCCTAGAGTCTATGAACCTGTACCATTCACCTCCCTTCCTTGGCACAAGTACTACAAACATTGTGAAAGGTATTATACCTTGATCAAACCTCTTTCTAGCATCTCTTCTACTCCCCTACTGAGTCCTACACTCTTGTCTAGACCCATTTTTTGCGGCAACTTATTTGGAAAACTAGATCCAAGGATTAGATCAATACAATGTGAGATTCTTCGTATTGGTGGCAATTCCCCTGATATTTTTCTTTTGATGATATATGCATACTATTTGAGTAGCACTACAACCTCTAGCTCATCTTTCTTCTGTAGTGACTTCTCCTATGTGGACCTAAGCACAATATTGCATATCACTCTTCTACGCTCCTCACCTCTTTGAGAAAGATCATTGCTACTTAACAACATCAATTGACTTGTCATGCCTTCTTCCCCTACATTCATTGGCAACAACTTAAACTTCTTACCATCCTTTGTGATGATGAAATTGGTTTCTCCCATTGTGGATTGCACTTCTATCATATTGGCATTCCCTTCACAACAATATATGGTACACATCAATTCAAATCACACCCACCATACTTCCTCCAATTATCCTTTAATGTAGAATGCAATCTTGCACTTCTTTGTTATAGTTATTAAGAGACCTTATGTGATGTGGAATAAGCAAAAAAAGTTAATGCCAATCTATGAACAACTTTTACAATCACCGGTTTATTTTTGTTGCCTCCAATT
This sequence comes from Thuja plicata, assembly GCA_018584345.1. NCBI lineage: Eukaryota > Viridiplantae > Streptophyta > Pinopsida > Cupressales > Cupressaceae > Thuja > Thuja plicata. Next base: position 1,843,847 of record MU226568.1, on the reverse strand, counting down.
ATCAAACTTACCACCTGACTTGAACTTGGAGCATGAGATGTTCTTCCTCAACCGTGATTCATTTTCCCCTTTGGCCAATTTGAGAAATATTTTGCATATCATCAAGTTTTCTCCATTCTCTAGAGCTATGATTTTTGCTTTACTCTCCTCTTCAATCTATGTGACATGCACTCATTTCTCTAAATGACCCCACTCCCTTGGATCCTTCACATCCTTTGTCTTGCATGTGGTCTTCCACTTGTCTCCTGTAATCTTAATCTAATGATCTACTCTTGAGGTCAATTTTTGAAAGAAATATAGCTCCACTCAAACAATCTAGGAGATCATCCATATGCAATAACAAAAACCGGTATCTAATAATAATCTTGTCTACTGCCTTAAAGTTTGTGCACATTTGTCATTCAACTCCGTTCTTTGGCACAAGTACTACAAGGAATGTGCAACAGATTGTGCTCTCTTTGATGAAACCTCTTTTCAACAACTCTTGTACTTGCCTGTTGAGTTCTACACTCATGCTTGGACTCATTCTATCTAATGCCTTATTTGACAAACTAGATCCTAGGATCACATCAATACAATGAGAGATACTCTACATTGGCAAGAACCCCTCTAATATCTCCCTTTTGTTGATGTCCACATATTCTTTGAGTGGTGTTCTAACCTCTAGCTCTTATGAGCCATGTGGCGAATTCTCCTTTTAAGTTAGATTGAGCACTACATTAACAATATGCAGTCATTTTTATAGGAGTGGCACCCTTGTATTGCTGCTTATTAATATAAAAAACAATATGCAGTCCTCGCCTCCTTGAGGAAGTCCTTGCTGCTGAACAACATCTAGCTTGCCATTCATGTGTTCATTGGAAACTAAACTTCTAACAACCTTTTTGATCGAGGTGGTGTTATTTCTCTTGTGGTTTATGATTATATCATATTGACATGGCCTTGCCAACAACGCATGGCATGCATCCATTGGGATCACAGTAAACCACACTTCATCCACATATCCTCCAATACCAAATGCAACCTTGTGCTTGTTTGTTATAGTTATTTTTTATCCACTATGTAGGCAAGAGACTTTGTATGGTGTAAAATGTGCAACAAATAGTAATGCCAATTTCTAGGTCATTTCTGCAGACACCAAGTTATCTGTGTTGCCTCCAATTATCAGCATGCAACACTTATTGTCAAACTTGAACTTTGTGGCATTAGATGTTCTCTAACCATAAGTCATCCTCCTCTTTGGCCAGTTCAAGCAAATATCTTGCACACCGTGAAGTTTTCTTGATTCTCTAGGTCCCCTCTTTCTACTTCAATCTGTGCAACATTCACTCTTATCTTTGAACAAACCTACTCTCACTCAATTCCCACACTTGTATGCCCAATGACCTGCCCATCAACATCTATATCAACTTCAAGTTTCTCTAAAGCTACCTCCTTTGTAACCTCCTCTTCCTTTGTGGCTTTAAGTCCAATCCTTTCAAGCTCTGCACAAATAAAATTTCCACAACTTGCAACACATATGTCTAGCTTCCAATACCCTATTTGCCCTTTCTACCTCTGCCCTTTGTTCATGCATTATGTTGTCTATGAGGCAATACGTCTGCTCCAAGAGCTACATGCTAGGCCTCCAATACAATTTGTACATTAAGTAAACACATTTCATCTTGAATTGAAATGTGCAAATCATTAACATCCTTGGAGAATCTCACCTCATCATCTATGTGACCAACCTAAATGTTGAGTATAAAATTCCTTAGTATATTCATTTAAGAATGTCTCCGTTTGGCACAAATTTTGGAAGGACTTGGTGCGGTTCTATGGCATGGAATTACCGTTTAGCTTCTTCACCATGTGAGGTGTGTATTTTAATCTGTTCATATTGCACAAAATCCTACCACAATGTAACATGTCCCTTCAACTTTGTCCTCGCATACTTGACTATTTGGGGATTCTTGATTGATTCAAACTCAAAATATTTATTTAAGATTGTTATCTAGTCTGACAATTCTTGTAGATTCAGGTTATGTGAGTAGGTTGGGGGATAACACCTCAGTTTGCTTACAATTTTCATTATGGCTCTTGCAAACCTTGCACAGGACCTTGGGATGCAGTATGACTAGAAGCATTATAAGTTATAACAGATCCTTGATAACTTGCCTGAAAGACATATAAACCAAAAACAACATTGAGTCCTATCCATTGTTAGAAAGTCTTAAAATGGCAAAGGTATTTGGATCCTTTCTCTAATGACAGAGAAGATCCAAACTAACTATTGATAAAATGTTGACTCAAAAATATAATCACAGAAAATGGTGAACTTAACAAGCCTCCTGAATAATAAAAGAATGCTTTGAGAAGCTAAGGTCTAAACCTCGCATACATCCCAAGGTCTGCCAACTCTTGAGCGGATGCTTTAAATAAAATTAGAGCTCATTTTAATTATAAAAATAAGATTATGATTGCAAAATTACAAACCAAATGGAACCCACAAGCAGTATAGATTGCAAAAACAACAATGATGATATTGAACTCAAAGTTTCAACATTAATAGCAAATATCCTACAATTGTGTACTGGTAGACCAGTAACATCTCATTACAAAAATGGCCAATCTGCCCTTTTTACGACATAAATATTTAAAACGACAAGTCTAATTTCTGTTTTAACACAGAATTCAAGATATAATTGAATTATCTTATACTTCCCAATATCCAGGTTTACTTTGAGAAAAAATTGCCTAATGTCTTGAGTTAATTTCAACACTAGCCACAACTAGATTAAATTTTAAAATACAATACAAAGCAGAGAAAAAACCACTTCTGATCCTCGTGAAAGAAAATAAATGATCATCTCATTAAAAAATCAGTTTATTGCGAGAAAAAATGAAAAGATAGAAAGATCTGAATCTAAAGCTTTCAAAAATATAAAGTTAAATCCACATTTCGAAAAAAAAATCTAAGTCTTCGAAAATTATAGAAGATACCTGAAGTTTTTCCAGTGTTTTAGACAAGGAAGTGAAAATCCAAATAATGAAGAAAGCGTCCAAAATTGCAACTGGAAGGACAAGAAACAATTTGGCTTTTCCTGGCATATCATTGATAGATCCAACATTCTCCACAAGGTCAAGTAACTCAGATGCCATGAAAAATGTTGCTCCAAGAAGGGCTACCTTTGAAGTAATACCTCCTAGTGTAGGCCTTACTACACCAAATCCCATTGAAACAACCAGAATAGTAACTCGGGATATAGTTCTCTTGACAGCACCAAATGTAATAGCCCAAACAGCAATTCCTGTGGATCTAACTCCAGTTGCATTAAAGTTTGCATATTCAAAATACCACAGTGCCATTTCAAGCATACCCAAAGCAATGATAAATGTAATACAGTTCTGAAGCTGGAGAATCTCTCTCCAAAATCTGGCATACTGAAAAAACCAAACAAGCCCAAGAAGAACATATGCAAGCGACATGAAACCATAAAAAGTCATTAGGGGTGCCATCCTCCCTGGTAAATAACCTGTGGGATTTTTCCATATTGTTTTTCCAGTCATTGTCAGCCCCTCAAGTTTTCGTTCACAAGATATAAAATACAAGTTATACATTCCTGTCTTGGTGATTGGCACGGTTACTGTTTCTAGAGTAGCCTCACTCTCATATTCATTGAAGTGAACACTTTTCACATAAGGCCATTTGGAATCCTCTTCAGAAGGACGATGAATGAGTTCACCCTCTTTGCACCCTTCTAGCTTTGCAAGATCTGGAGTGCAGCATATTGCCTTTTGACCGCCATATGCTGAGCCACCAATTTTATCTCGCTGAGCTGTCTCAAAGATGAGAGCCTGCACATACCCAGTACCATTTGCGCTTTCCCTTCTATGAAATCTGATATTATCAAACCTGCAAATGCAAATTTACCGTAAGTGATCTACTTACAGCCTTAAGAGTACAAAATTAGTACCTCAATATATGAGTAAAAGTTAAAACTATGTATGAGTGCAGTGTTGACCTACTTAATTCGAGATAGACAATACATTCTATCAGATAACAAGATGGATATTTCAATACACTCAATCAGATAACAAGAAAATTTTGATTACTTTATTATGCAAGCCAAACTTACAGTTCTGAAAAGGAAAATTTACCTAAAAAGTTAAAAACTGAAATATTATTTTAACAAACCAGAATAAAATCTATCAAATAAAGACATGGAAAGTAGGAAAATTTGATATGATTACAACAAATTATCAAACCAATGTGAGACAAGACAGCAAATCTTCTATCAAGTGCACAATTGAATATTTTCATTCCAAATAATTATTTATCTCATATTACAATGTTTTTCCAAGTTCAATATGTACAGGAAAGAAAACCACCTCATTAAAAAAACATTTTCTTGAAGCAATCTAGAAAATTTGACCATTGCTTCTACAGGGAAGAAATCTAAAAATAATTTTACTTTGCTTGATGATAGTAATCAAAAAAATCTTATGCCAAATCTCTCAATAGCCTTTGATTGTTTTCATTTTTTGTAATTTCCAAAAATAAACAAAATATTGTCTCTTAAAAATACAACCAACTTCCATAAAACAGATAAAAGAGTCCAAAGGAAGAAAAGGCAACCTTAAAGTGTACTGCACAACCTAAGAATATGTGGAAACTAAATTTTGATGGAGCTTCTAAAGGGAATCTTGGTGTTGCGAGTACCAGGTACCAGTTATCTGATTAGGATTAAGAGAGGCAAGTTGATGTTTTTTTCTTATACTCCACTCTCTAGCAGTAGAAGACGGACTTGCTGATTATTATTAATGCAATGCTGTAGGGAATGATGCCTAGCTAAAAGATTGATTGCATTCTAATAAGATTCAAGAAGCTAGATTTTTAGTGACTTTGAGAATTTAAGTTTTAAAGTATTGCTTTTGTAAGCTAAACAAGCCAATGGATTTTCTTGCTATTTTTTGGACAATGTGAACAACTTCTCCTCGATGTCTAGATCTTCTTAGGAAGAGAATCCTATTGGGTTCTCTTCTAAATTAGGGCACTCACTAAAACCCCATCCAATGCCCTTTGGCGGGGGACAAGATTCTTTTTCATACATTTGAAATCCTTTGCACCACTCTTTAGTAACAAAGGTGCCCAAATGCATTATAATGGGCTGCAGTGAATGTCATTTTCCTCCTATAAGGTGAAATGAATAAAGTTTTTTTTTCCTGACAAGGTTTTCAGGTTTGAGCTGACAAGTTTGGTGTGTGCCCTTGTCATGGCTACTGGTAGTTGAGGACCTGTGGATAAAAGAGAAATGTCATTTTAAGGTCCTTTCTCTTTGATGAGGCTTAGAAAAAAAATAAATAGTAGAGAAGTCAGAACGGAACTTGTTTGTAAAATTCTAGAGGAGGATAAGTAAGCCTTGCGCCCAAGATTGAAAAGGAAAAACATGGGTTGATCGATGCCTCCCCTGCCACGTTGGCATCAAAACTTTCAGATGTAAATTTTTTTTTGGCGGTTAACATTATTCTGCACTTTCATTGCTTCCTGACAGAAATGAATTGGTTGCTATCCAGGAAGCATTCCATGGTACCTATTGCTTGATACTAGGCAAGTTAGCTGTGGTTAGTGACAAGGCAAAGAAGGCTGCATTCCTAGGGCTTTGTTTAATAAAATGAGTGTTCTAGGAAGGAGCTTTGAATCCTTCCACAATCACTATTCTGCATTCATGGAATTTGACAGAGCCTTTAAGGTGGTCATTGGTAAGGGGGTTCTCATTTTTGGCAGAGTGATGCACCTCGCCCTAACTACTGGAAATTCGCCCCCTCCTTGACTCCTCTGGCTTCAAACCATCCAGAGTTTCCCCTACCTCCGCAATAGCATAGGGAGGGGAGGTGGGGGGGGTATTGATGTTTAGGCTCTGTCATGGCTGCATAAAAATCCCAAAATGAGAAGAGGATGAGCCTAAAGGTTGTTAGGGGACATGCTAAAATGGAATCATCACTAAGTTGTTTTCTTTGCTTTTCTAAAGGGGAAAACCCCTTCCCACCATTTAAACAGAAGTCCTTGCTCTATGTGCGAGAGATTTGGGTGGGAATGTTGATCGTGGGTGAGGCTGAAGACCAACAAGGCACAATCCAAGGGACAAGGATTCACTGGCCTAGTATTGTTGAGAAGAACATGGTTGCTTCCTTTGACAACACTAAAATAGAGGGGATAAAGACTGAAATGTTGGCTACTTAGGTAATGGAGTTGGACAGTGAGAACATTGTTGAACCCAACATGGACTTGGATTGGGGGACATCAATGGAACAAGAAACTAATCCTTAGGCCCTACAAGATCTCAACTAAAATTGTGTTGTGGAAACTAAGAAGCCCTTTTATTTAGTCTTTAGTGTAGTACCTAAGAAAGAATATTTTATTATTGTTTAACCTTGTGGCTCTTTTGTATAAAAGGCCTACTTTTAATACGTACTACAGCTATAGTCACAATGTCCAAGGCTCAAGCATTATAGCCCATAGGGACATTTTCATAATCTTCACAAGGATCCCACTAAAACCCCTCATTTATCTATAAAAAATATGCAACTAGCTAAACTAAAAAATTATATCTTTATCTTTTATTTGCATGTATATTGTTTCTTTTATTCTTTTTTCTTTTTTCCCCTTGATTATGTAACTTATTTTTTAATCTTCTCATATTTATGTTATCTATCTTGATCCATTATCAGCTAAAGCAAAGTACTTACCTTACAGTAACACAAGTTGTCTGCATCAATTTTTGGTATCAGAGCAATCTGTGATGAACCAAAGGGGGGTCCACTTGAACTAGGGAAGAAGGGGCAGGAGAATGCAGGCCCTTGAAGAAAGGATGATGAATGGCTTAGGAGATTAGAAGCCTTTGAGGCCAAATTACATCTGGCTGAGTCCATTAGCAACAAACGAACCCAGGAAATGCAGCTAGGGCAGAGACTCTATGGAGATGTTCATTGAAGCCGTAAAAAGACAAGGTATTTCAAATTTCAGAGGCATACCCAACCCAGATTTATTTCTAGGGGAGGTCCAGGAGTTGGAGAAGCATCTCAAAATGAAGGACATTGATTAAGATGATCATAAAAGAGTGAAGATTACAGCACCCAACTTAAAGTCTCAAGCTATTTTATGGTGGGAGAGCTTGCAAAGTTCCAGGAGGAGACAAGGAAAGGAGAAAATCAGACTATGGCCTAAGATGTTGAAACATATATGAGCTCAATTCTTGCCTTTAGTTACAAGCAAAAATTATTTAAAGAATTTCATTAACTTGAAAAAAAGAGATCAATTAGTGTAAGGTTATAATAAGTAATTTATGAGGCTTCAAGACTTATCAACTTGCCTAAATTGGTGCTTGAAAGAAGTGCCGACAACCAAAAATAAAAAGTTTCCTTGGAACCTGCCATGATGAAGAACCAAAAGAAGGCAAGAATGTAAAGGCTAACTTCCAAGGAAGGGGAGGATTCAGAACTAGGGGATGAGAACAGCAATCTTCTAGAGATTAGAAGCCCTAGAGATGTTTTATTTGCAATGAAGCCCATAAAGCCATAGACTGCCCTCAAAACCCCAAAAGGGCAATGGTAGCCCATGAAGAAGAACCTCTAACAGAAGAAGTTTTAGCAGAGATAGGCGAGAACTTGATGCTACAAAGAACCTTGATATTTGGGAACAAACAAACCCTAGAAGTTTATTGGAAAAGGAAGAGCATCTTCCAAACGCAATGCAAGCATTAGGACAAAGTATGCAAAGTCATCATAGATGGTTGATCTATGAACAATCTGGTGAGTAAAGAAGTGGTTAACAAATTGCAGCTTACTTGCAATCCTAAATCAAACCCTTACAAGATTTCTTGTTTGAAGAAGGATTATAGTGTACATGCATATAAATTTTGTCCTGTTGCTTTCAAAATTGGTTTCTATGTGGATTATGTGGATAAGTGTGATGTGTTGCCAACAGATGTGTGTCATTGGCTATTGTGAAGACCCTGACAATATGATCAGAAACTGAAAGTAATTCATCATGGCTGAGAGCACGTGATGAAGTACATTGAAGGAAGGAGACATCTCCTCACTGTGGAAAGAAAAAGGAGCATTTGAAGTGGCTTTGTCTCTTCTAGCAGAAGCGGGACTTGAGCCTAAAGAAAAAACCACATTCTAGACAAGCAAGAAGTAAGCCAGAAGCCTGTTTGGGAACCAAAAGTGAAAATGACTTGAAGAGTGTGGTATAACAGAGAACTGATGAAATGTAAGTGGGGCTAAAATAAAACACAACTGACAATGTTGAAAGTGCACTTCCAAGAGATCGATGTTGAAGTTTCAGTTGACTGTGATCTTCATTCTTGGAAAACATTCGAGGATCCTACAAGTACTTCTCACTAGATTGAGAGGGTTACAGCGTAGTGTGAGTATGAGCAAGATCCTAGAATATTCTCCGAGAATGTTATCCAACTTTGACCAAATGTCACAACCTGACTCTGTTTCAGTGCAGTAGCATTAATTGATTGGAATTTGGGATAAGGCAAGGAATTTCAGGTCTGAGGGTAATGGCAGCAGAGATTATTTTGTTAGCTCTGTGTTGGTGACTGCACATAATTTTGACAACCCAAACCAATGGTTAAATCAGAACTGGCTTCGTCCTGACCCCAGAAGTGCAAGGATTGTGAGAACAAATCACGGTTCAGATAGGGACAAGGGGTCCCAAGAGAATACTTTGAAGACAAATCTGCTGGAAGGTCAGTGCACCTGAGCTAGTGGCAACAAAATTGAAAGTGAAGTCCACCAGATCAAGTTATTCTGAACCACGCTTTGGAGAGAACTTTTAAGAGATGGGGAGAATGATTTAACCACCCTTTGTGACAGATTCACAGTATCCATCAGTTTCTTCTTTTTAATTGTCTTTGAATTTTGGGTTATAACTGCCAGTTAGTGGCGGTTGATGTGATCTTTTTTAGGACTTTTCCCTCGTTTAGATCCTCCAGTTTCGATTTACAACGGGAGCATTTTTGGTCTGGGCTTGCTAGCTGTAAAAAACAGTGGAAATCGTTGTTGTGCTTAAGCGAAAGAATAAAAGGATGTTTTTGCAGCTGCTATCTTGCTTTATACTGTAAAATGCTTCCGTACCCATAGTGTGATGATAACTTTGCGATGAATACTTCGAGAGTTTAAATAAGATGCTATGCTGTGCTTCTGTGTTGACTGTTTTGATGCATTGCCGGTTAGAGCAGAGCAGATCAGTTACCTTAACAGAGGTTGTCTGCATCACCAAATGTGATATGCGAGTGGCATTAAGGTGCCAATCAAGTCTAGTCCTTGATTTTTCGTAGCATACTGACGATAAGTGCCAAGTCATAAGACCCACGATTAGCTAAATGATGGAGAAGCTCAGAATTCGGAGGACTGAGAATGGATCTTGGATCCAAATTTGTGTTTCTCCGAATTCAACAGATATTCTTTTAAAAGAGCATCAGATCAATGCACGGCCAGCAACAAGATTTAAATTTGATATTTTAATGGATTCCCTGCATTGTAGGGTACACTTGAACCAGCTAACACTGAGATTTTTCTAAGCCGGGAGAATCTCCCAATGCCGCTGGCATAGCTGAATAACCTCCCTTAAATTCTCACCTCTAGTCTAATAACATAAAAAATTGGGAATCAAACAAACAAGAGATCTAGAAAAGATGAGTACCTGATGAAAGAATTCTCAGATCCGGGAACAGATGAAGCACGGAGACCCTCACTACCTCCATGAATCAAAAAGGCGTTTCCATTGGGAATAAACCTTGCTCTATTATACATATGTACGGATCCCTCCACACTCAAACTAATACTCATCAGCAACAACACAATTGCTGATGCATGCCTCACAACACCCCACATTCTCACTCTGCTGTTCTGCTGTTATCACTGCTACAATTTCAATCACCCACTCTTTTTCCCTCTTTTATCTGCACTTCCCTTGAATCCCTTCTCCTTACTGGGCTGAGCTAAAGAAGGCTTATCCCCTTAACAGGCTGTGAACAGGAGCATCGTCTACTCTTCTCTCCGGTTAAGTGACGTCATGTGAGATAGCGACTGGACGATGGACAATCTATCCGGGCAGGTAAACTGGTGGCCCGTGCAAATCAACTCCAAACGCCTTCAATCGCCTGCCACCTCTCCATCCCAGCTTTAAAATATGGAAATTGGGTAACGAAATAACACCTAAATGGCGGTCATTTATTTATTACTCACTGTTCTGAACAAAACTGGTATCATTTTCATCATTTCTTTATGTCCCTGCCATTGCAGGCATATTGCAATCATTATTTGGAAGAACACTAATTGTTTGTTAATGTAATATGATGTAAAGTTGTCCATGGTGAAGAAGAATCCTAAAATTGTCATTTTGTTCAATATTAAATATTACTGGTTGGTATATTTGAATTTTAGTGTGATATTTTAAAACTTTTTTATTCTAATTTAAATCTGAATTAAAAATAATAATTTTTGACAAGTGTTTTTGATAATGGTTATCATTTTATTTATAAGAGGTAAGGATTGATCAAAACATTTAGTATTATTTTAAAAAAAATTAATTATATACTAATTCTAATAGAAACAAAAGATTAAAGATGTTTTTTTTTAATAATTCCTAATGTCAGTTGATGTTGTTTTTAGATATAATTGTGTGTTTTTTTAATCAAGTTTGGAATAAATTGTATGATTCATGGTTAGAATGTTAGATAGCATAAGGAAAAGAAACTTTGATGTAAAAAATCCTTGTTTTTGTCCATCATCAAGATATTAGAGACAACACAAGAAACAAAAGATATTAACAAAATATTTTTTTAATAAATATATATTTTAAAGGAGAAGAATAAAATTGTTTTTTTAATGAATACTAGTAAATTCTTATTCTAATTAAAAAACAAAAACTCAATATATAGAGAAGTGTTTATGATATGAATTATTAATTTTATTACAAGATAAAGATTGATTAAAATATTTGGTATTAATAGGTTTTTAAAAATATTATACCAATTTCAATAGGAACAAAAGTTATAAATAAAAAAATATAAAATAAATAAAATATATGACTCCCATAAAAACTAATAATTATTTGATAAAATTATTTCTTTATTTTTAATAAATAACATAATTTTAATGAAATAATTATTTATTTTATTAAATAAAATATTAAAATGGTAGATAATACTCTTAAAATAATTATAAAATTAAGATAATATATAATATAAAAATATAGGAAATAATAAATATCATCAATTATATTGCTCATATTTATTTTTTCTATATTATATATTTATCAAATAATTTTAACAACTAATTATATATTTTAATAATAAAAAAATAAAAACTATTCGTCTTAATAAATAAAAGATATAGTTTAAATATTATCATTTATTTATAGTATAATTATAAATGAAGTATGACTATATTTGATTGAATATTTTGTATGAATATAATCAAATATTATTGATTTGAATTTGAATTTAACACATGGTATATACATGCATATATGCATATAGACACCCCCCACATGCATGCATGCATACATACATACTTGCATACATATACATACATATATACATGTATATATGTGTGTGTGTGTGTGTATGTATATACATATGTGTGTGTACACATACATACATATATAAGTATTATTATTTATATATAATATATAGAAGTCATTTAGATAATGATGTTTTTAGTGTCTTTTGTAAAGATATATTCTCTAGATTTATTAGTTTTATATTTACAAATATAACAAATATCAAATTATTTATTTATTTATTTATATTGAAAGAATGCATAGAAAATTTACAATAGATAAACAATCAATAGACTGATGATAAAGGGGTCATACAAAGTGTCCATAACAACATGCCAACAAAGAAGAGTGTAAAAAATATTGTCCATAACAACATATAGCTACCCATAGCCATCATAGAACTTACACATGAAGTAGCACACGAACCAGAAATGGAACAGGGCCAGCAACGATGAAGATAACAAAATCCATAACAGCATATTGTTGTCCATAACCATCACAGAGCTAGAGATACACGTGAAATAGAAAAGAAGAACAAACTAACTATTCCAAGGCAACAAATCCACTTGAAGCTGATAATAATCCTCATGAGTAGCAGCTAGGAAAAAGCCCTTAGACCTTGTGCCATCATCGCCTTCCTTTTGTTGAACAATAACTTAACTTGGAGTTTAATTTGTTGAATTTGGAAATCGAGCTTGAAATTTTTCTCAACCTCGTCCTATAGTTGTGAAAAAAGTGAAGTCAAACAATAAAAAATGTCTGAGTGAAGCCCTATAAATTTAATTCCCTGGTGACCATCATTAAGATTATTAAAAATAGCTTTACATTTTTATCTCCATGTGTGAGACAAAATAATGTATCTAACTCCATTAGCAATAATATTAGTATGGAGTCTCACTCCAAGAAGAGCTTCTTTCCAATTTAATTTGTGTTCAAAAATAGCTGGAAATTCACTAAAAAAAAGATTATACTTTTTAAAACAAAGTTGACATCCACAAAAGATATGTCTTATATTTTCTTGCCTTTGACAGAAAGGACAATTAGCCAGTTGGATCATCATACATTTCAACATGTTCGCAACGGGAAGTTTGTAATGTAAAATCTTCCAAGCAGTTAATTGTCTATCTGAATTAGTTTTTTATTTTCATATCTAAGAAGATAATTTTAACCAAAAAAAAATCATTGAACATACAATTCCACTTAGAATTCAATCAAGACCTTAAGGGTCAATGTGGAAAGAGTTGCAAGTAGGCCTTTTTTAAAGGAAAAAAAGAAAAGGGTATGCTGACATCCATAACCAGACCTTGTAGAAATTGCAATGAATAGGAGTGCATAATTTCATAGTCAATTCCAGCGACATTAAAGATTGAACAAAAATAAAAAATACTTTTTTATTTATTGCTTATATTGAATTGTTCTTTAATGCTAAGAGATGTACTACAATGAGGCAAAGGATAAATGTAATGGAATGAATGTGTTAATAAATAATTGTACCTTTTGCCTTTAATTTGATAGTTGTTTAAAAGTTGAAGTATTAATTCTTAATAATAAATATCTATTTAATAATAAATATAAATATATGAAATATTTTTAAAATGGTGACCTATGCTTAAAATTGAAATTTATAGGGTGGTCTCAAGTGTGGAAATTATTTTGGAAGCTCCAACATAAATAGAATTATAGATGGATGCAATGTCAAAGACTATGATGTTGAAGAACCATGTAGTTATCGGTCACTTCATTGGTCGAAGGCACTCTAGATGTGAAATCAAACATTGGGCAAATGAAAACTGGAGTCTCACTTTCTGATAAAATACTTTTTGAAGGCATTTTATGGCTATCTTCTGAAGAGCCAAAGATAGGGATTTGGTATTGAAGGATGGTTCATGAATATCTAAGGATTGTGTGCTATATGCATAAATCTATTGTGCTAGCTTCAACTTAAAAATGTTTCCCTTGTGTAAAGTGCCTTGCTAGATTGAATTATGCAATTTATCATTAGAAGACTAGTTGGAAGAATATATCAAAATTTGTAGTAGCCTTGGGATGGTTGTCGAGATTAATGAGGAGATATTGGAAAATGATTCATGCATCTATGCCAAAGTCAAGGTATTTTCTAATAAAATCATTACAAGCTAAATAATTATTTCCTTTGCATTAGGGGAGTGGACTCAATAATCAAAGTAAAGGAGAAAAAAAAGCATGAAATATAGGGGCAAAGACCACATGGCACTAGAATTTTTTTAAGGTTTTTGATAACCCCCACTTAGCTTTGAATTCCAAATACTTGAAAAGAAAAAAGTCTTGAAATGAGATCACAAATTTCTGATCAATCTACTGGTTCATCAACAAATTTATCTATTATTTTATCCCAAGAGGTTTTAGAGAGAGTAGAGGATCCAAAAAGGTAAGTGAAAGATTTAAAGGTTTGGGAAAGCTTTGGTAATCAAATTGAGGAGAAATTGTATAGTACAGTATTAAGGTGTATAAGCTAGTCTACATACAAATTACTCAATAATGATGACAAACTACGAGTCAAAAGAGGAAGACAAGAGAAAAAATAAAGAAGAGAAGAGTCTATTATGTCTACTAGTCCATCAACAATAAAGATCTACCTAATAAGTATCCTCTCTGAGAGAGACATGGAGATCCTCACTTGCAATGTTAGGGGCTTAAATGTCCCTAGTAGACAATGCATGATGAAGAGCTATTTGGATCATATTTTGGTTAACATAATATTATTATAGGAGAAGTAATTAAGGTCATTGGAAGAGAATAATTTCAAAATTATTTTAAAGGTTAGTGTGGCTAGTGTAAAGATGATATTGGTTTTGTTTGAGATTTGGGTGTTTTGTATTATCCTTCACCCTCTATAATGGAGATGGTTTCCTCTTAAACACATTGGAATCTCATGAAGGCAAGAAGCTATCTCTTCAATGTCACCTTGTATCTTGTGAATGCATATGGTCCAAGAAAAATGGAAGATAAACTTAGAGTTTTGAATGAAACATTAGCCATAATGCAACCTTATAGAAATGAAATTTATTTTGGGGAGATTTTGATGCAATACTACAATGTACAAAAAAAAATAAGGGCTCTTTGTTGAATTTCCCAAACTCGTAGAAAATTTTAAAATTTTATTTGAGAAACCAATTTGGAGGATGTGACCCCTAAAAATGGATCTTTTTAAGACTAACAAACATGATGGCTTCACAAACATTGCTAAAAGGTTAGATCATTTTATTCATTCGATTAATTTTCTCAATTATACTCATCCAATGATTTCCTCTATTTTCCTAATTTGAAGAATAAACTACTACCTAATAATGTGAAATATAGTCTAAGACAATCCTCCAATTCATTATCAATTCATGTTTGAAAGATTGTGTTTTAGAAGTGAACAATTGAAAGAATTAATTATGCAATGATGTAATGAGAAAGGAATAATCAAGGCTCAAAAATATGTTCATTCACAAGGAAATTAAAGCACATAAAGGAGAGAGTAAAAGTACAGAATAAGTGCTCCTTTAAAATATTTTCAAAGAAAAAGCGAAAATTTGAAAAGATCTACTGCACTAAAATGGGAGACTCATAGCAACTTAGGGTATGCTCTAGTTTGATGATTAGAAATAAAAAAGAATTGATGGAAAAACATGCAAAGATCCTTATTGTAAGTCCAAATCTAGGGAGACATGGTTGGCAAAGGGCAATCTAAACACAAATATTTTCAATAATGCAACAAAAGATTGATGAGGGAAAAATAAGATCAATAATCTCATTACATCAAATAGGCTAATTTTATTAAGCTTAGAGAACTATAAAAGGAAGTTGTCTCCTTAAAAAAAGCAAGGAAGATTCATTGGACCACCAAGATATGGATTCTTTATTAGATAGCATTACTTCTCTAGTTTAAAGATTGTGAGAATGCAACATTTACAACTTTTATCATGATGGAAGAGGTTAGGAAGTAGTATTTTACCTTCATCACGTTGAGAGGCGTCTATACAATCGTAGCACAAGGGAGGATACCATCATGAGAATATGCTAGGAATATGTTGTGTAAATAAAAAAGAAGTGCTTGCAGTTTCATTCCAAAAATATTAATTTTTTTTAAAAAGGTCATAAAGGCCGAAATTAAAAAAATCAACGCCAAATGGCATTTAAAAAAATATTTAAAAATGGTCATAAAGGCCGCATGGAAGTACATGTGCCAATTGGCGCTTTAGATTTCAATATTAAAAAAAAAAATCAAAAAATATTCCAAGGGTCGTGGGGGACCCACCCCACGGGATTCCCACGGGGTCGTGGGGAGTGGGAATCCCCATTGCTCACGGCAGTTGTCACGGGGACATGCAGTTGAGGCTACAGCTACACGATAGTGTGCAGCCAGCAGTTGTCGTAAGACAGTTTGCATTCATTGGATGGCAGGGGTGTGGGGGAGTGGTGACCCCGCACCCTCCCACACGTCTTTTTTCTATCATTTTTTTTAAATGTTACAAATGTTTGAATGCCACTTTTTGGCATTTGTTTTTTCTAAAAAAAAAATCAACACATGGTCATTAATGCCCTTATTGGGCTTTTAATATGTTTTTTAAAAACCAAATTCATTTTTAAAGAGGAAAATGAAGAGACGGGAGAAAGTAAAGGCTTATAAAACAAAGCTCTCTCCTTCACAATTTTGTTTTCCATACAGATTGGCTAGAGGATTTGAAGCAAAGGAGTTTTGAAGTAGCAAAGAGGAGATCAAGTTTGAAGCAACAAAGCAACTTAGATGAGTTTTCAAACAACAAAAAGGAGAACAAGTTTGAAGCAACAGTTTTTGAAAGTGAGTATAGTTTTTGTTTTTGCATTAGTTTTTTGTCATTACTTTTTCTCATTTAATTGCATTATTTCTTGTAATTTCTTCTCCAATATGGAAGGCAATGTCGTCATATTCATAGCTATTTTGAATCTGTAATACAGTTAAATAGTGCAATTTCATTTAAATGTACATTCATATATACTTGTAATATAGATTTCAATATATTAAGCATAGTTTGATTCTTTAATATAGTTTTAATATAAATTCAAAATAGTTTTAATGTAGATTCATTATATTTTTAATATATATTTCTCTAATATAATTTAAATATAGTTTCAGTATAGATTTTAATATACATTTTAATATTGATTGTAATATAGTTTTAAATGTAAGATTTAGTTTATAAGTTGTAATATATATATATATATATATATATATATATATATATATCTTAGCAAATATTATTTTAAATATTTAGTATTAGATTTAGTTGTAGTATTGTATTTAGTTTTAGATTTAGTTTTAAAACATTGTTTTTAGTATTTTGATCATTTTTTAAATAATTATTTTTGATTATTTTTGATAAAAAATTAAAATGTTTTTCATGCAGGATAAGAAGATGTATGATAAGGTGTGTGCATCATGGGTGTCCTTTTGGTTGTCAAACTATCATCAACATTTGTCACTCAATGTGCGCCTTCGTATAGAGGAATTAAGTCTCAACTTTTGGGTAAGAGATAGGATGGTAAAGAAAATCAACAACAATGGACCATGGATCAATCAAATAGAATTTGATAATTATGCACTTTATTTTAACTTCCTATATGGATCAAAATTCAAAATGGATTTAAACGTAAAATTCTATAATCTACAGATTGATGTTATAGATTTTTGTAATTGGTCAGTTCATCTTTACCATGAGATTCGAGATCTTTACCTTGTCGGATGCATTTAGAAGATTATTATTAGACCAATGGTGAACATTAGGAGGCACACTCTCTCTAATGAGCTTAGTATGAAGTTCATGAGATTTCTTAAGGGACAATTGCATATTGGTTATCACAAGGGCCCACATAAGGAATGGTTGCTTGCTACTCTTAGTTTCATGTACATAATCACATTCACAATATATCAGGTCATGTCATCATTTAGGTTGTTACATGCGCACTACGGGATACTGACCTTGTATGTCGTGAAATCTAATATGCAATTAAGGTTCACAAAATTCTAGATGACAATGAGAACAAAGAGTTATTACCACTACATACTTGGTTAAGAAATATTACTTGAAATTTTTTTGCAAACTATTTCAACATTGTATCTATGGCTATATTCAATTTTGATGATATATTATAAATTTTGTTTGATATTACCTCTCTTGCATAAATGGTTAATCTTTTTTTTTAAAGCATAAATGGTTACCGAAGTCAAACTATATTCAAATTATTATTTCACAAATCTTTTTAGTTCAATCTTTAATAAATTGTATTTATGCTTAAATTTAATTTTCATGATATATTATAATTGTTTTAAAATCGTGATTACTTTTGAATAATCATGTTATTTAATAAAATAATTATTAAATAATTAAATCTATTTATATATTACTTATACAAATAAGTGAAAGTAAGAAAATTAACTAATAGAATTTAATAGTAATGAATTCACATTATATTATAAACATCTTTATATGCTTACAAATTTTAATATATTAATAAAATGAAAGAATAAGGTTAGGGTTTAATCAAAACCCTAACTCAACCTACAATACTAACCATGATTTAAACCTTAACCCTAAAAATAATCTCAATCTTAAATCCTAAACACTAATCTTAACTATAACCCTAATCAAAACCCTAACACCAACCATTATACTAACCATGAAGTAACCTAACAATAATCCTAACCCTAACCCTAAACACGAGCTCTAAACCCAATCATAATACTAACCATGATATAAATGCTTACCCTAAACATAATCCTAGCCCTAAATCCTAATCCTAACACTAATCTTAACCCTAAATGCTAACGTGAACATTAAAACCTAGCTCTGACCATAAGTTTGGTCCTAAACAAGATCATAACCCAACCCTAACACTAAGCATTGCATAAAGAAAGAAAGAAGTGTTGAGAGAGAGAGAGAGAGAGAGAGAGTTCTAAAACTAACCATAATTCTCACAATAAATTTAAACCCTAACCATAAATATAAGCAAAAATCTCACCCTAGCCTTAACACTAAACCTAACCCTAACCTCAACCTTAAACTCTAATTGTAAACTTTATTCTAACCCCCACTCTAACCTTAACCTTAGGCATACCCTAATATGAACCCAAAGCAAATTGTAATCTAAATACAAGCCATAATCATAATCCTAACCATAATTCTAACCCTAACCTTAATCATCAATGTATATTTTCATCACATCAATAATCTTAATCCTAAATCCTAAACCCTATTCTCAACTATAATACCAACAATGACGTAAACCCTCACCCTAACTATAATAGTAACTATTATATAAACTCTGACCCTAATCATAATCCTAACTTGTGCCCTAAATCTCAAGCCCTTTAATCCTAACCTAACCTAAATGCTAACTCTTATAAAAAACTTAAGCATAACACTAACCACGATGTAAACCCTAACGCTAATGATAATTCTATTCCTAAACCATAATCCCAGTACAATATAATTATATATTAAAATTCATATAATGTCTTCCACGTTGTGTCGCGACTGCTACTAGCTTATATAATATGCCGAGAGTAATCCTTCTCGAGGCATCTATTTTCATCAACCCTAACCCGCACACAAACCTTGCAATTTGATAAAAATAGGCGCACTCGAGAAGGATTACTCTCGGCGTGTATATATATATATATATATAAGCTAGTTAGGATAAAGCCCCAAGCCTGAACAACTTTCCTACCCTCTTTTATCGAAAAGTTGACATTTTAGGGAGAATATGGAGAGGTTGGTTGAGGATTCTTGGAGATGGACAAAAAAATTTAGGACCTATATAACACCAATATTATTCTAATACCCAAGAAATTAGGTCATTCGTCCTTTACAGATTATCTCCTCATTTCCCTCATAATATAATTTACAAAATATTGTGAAAGGTGATGCCTAACAAGTTAAAGGATCTCTTTTCCAATTTAATATCTCTAAAGAAAAGTGACTTCACTCTAGGTAGGAACAATTTGGACAGCATTATCATAGCACATGAAGCAATCTCCTCAATTGTGAAATCAAACAAAATAGCATGGTACTCAAATTAGATGTTAGAAAGTTGTATGAAAGGGTAAGTTTGTTGTTCTTGATAAATGTTTTGAAGAGAATTATTTATAGATAAAATGGCTCAATTGCATGTTTGCATGCGTATTGAGATTTTCATCATGATTAATGCAAATCCTTGTGATTTCTTTGATGTTTCTTGAGCAATCCACAAAGGGAATCTCATGTCCCCTTTTGCTCCTCATTGTAATGTTTGAAGGCCTAGTTAGATTTATTTACGCTTAATTTGATATAGCAATTTGGTGTGGCATTCAAATTACCCACAACATTCATCCAATCGCACATAAACCTTTTGTTGCTAACATAATTCTATATGAAAATGCATATATGGATAAAGTCATGATAAAAGATATGCTTAAAAAATATACATCCTTGTTGGGTCCACTAATAAATAAGGAAAAAATAATCTTCTTCAACACTAATAAATCCACCTAGAGAAGAATTGTTGAGTGTCTTAGGTAAAATATAGATAGCAATCAATGTAAATATTTAGAGCAACCACTGTTTAAAGGTGCAATTCACATTGACTTGTGGGCAAACATAATTAGCACTTGTTGAGTGAGGTTGAAGTCATAGAAAGGTAGAAGACTCATTCTAATTGGTAGAATAATGATGATAAAGGTTATTTTATCTACGATCTTAGTTTATATACATTGTCTTGCCTAGAACTTGCAGAGAAAACCACTAGCAACTTGGATATAACTCTTTTTTTTAAGTATTTATGTGGGGAGGATTTGATGACACAAAAGGAATCATATTGATTTATGGGATGTTGAAAGGAAGAAAGAGGTTGGTGACATGGTATCTAAATTTTCTAGGAATGTAATATTGCTTTGGGTTTTAAGCTCTCTTGGATAATGTTCAAAAATATCACGTCCTTGAGGATAAAAATAACACAAAATATATATACATAGGTTGTGATGACCCAAAATGTATCCTCCCTTTTGCA
The DNA here is from genome assembly GCA_018584345.1 of Thuja plicata. Taxonomy (NCBI): domain Eukaryota; kingdom Viridiplantae; phylum Streptophyta; class Pinopsida; order Cupressales; family Cupressaceae; genus Thuja; species Thuja plicata. The sequence continues at coordinate 1,823,239 of MU226568.1, read as the reverse complement.
AACTCATAAATTGGGTCTCATACGTGAAATTTCATGATGAAACAAATCATATCACTAATCATCTCTCTAGATTGCAAATAATGGTAAATCTAACATTTTTTTGGTAGATTCTTAGAATGGTCTCAACCACTTTATGGACATCCCAAGGCTAGGAATATGCAAATACCTATTGGAAGATGTTTGGGGTGATAAAGTTGTAAATCATATCATTCCATTAAAAAAGATCTATGAGGCTAAAATGATATTGGAGAAATTTTGATGAGGCATCCCTCTCCTCAAGAGTCAATAACATAATAAAGGAGGAGCTACAAAAAGGAAAGTTATTCTTGCTTTAAAGGAAGACAAAATCATCTAATGCAAAGCAAAATCTAAAAGATTTGTGACACTATCACATTATAAAATTCAAACTCGTGCTCCCAATGCTTCTGCATGGCCCATGGATCCTTATTGGGGTCTATACTCTTCCTAAGGAGGGCACTTTTGCCTCAGAATAAGAATGAGTTCATTAGACACTTTAAAAAAAAAAGATAAGCTTGACAAAAACATATATGCTTAATATAAATAAGATACGTCTAAACATCAAACTAAAACATATTTCTTACCAAAAGGAAACTTAATTATTTTTTTCATTATTCTTTATAAATCTACATTTTAGTTGGTTGTTTAGCCATTTCCATATAAATATACCCATAAATATACAAAAATAAACTAAATAAATAAACATATAAATTAATCAAAATATATTTTTTTTTAAAAACATATTCTCTTGTAATTGATTATCCAATAGTCTCATAGATCATCTGACCTCATAAACATTATTGAAAAGTTTCTTCATTCTACAACCCCTTTATAACGATTTCCCATTATGTGGAATAAACTAACGAGACTTTTCTATTCTTACAAAGTCGGTATATACGTGTGTAATCATCGAAGGATGACTTTTTAGTCTTACATAAGTTTGTTAAAGAGGCGGTCACTCGTGCGTTACAAAAGTTTGTTAAAGACTTTATTTATCAAACCTTTGCCAGACATTAATCATCAAAACAGTTTCCACGCTTTTGCCTTCTTTATTGTTTAGTCAGTTATATCCCACGGAGGAAAGAAATGTGCGTTACACTGCTCAAAAATAAACATAATAAAGGAGTTGCAAAAAATAAAGATTCATCTTGTTTCGAAGGAAGACAAAATCATCTGTTTTGTGAGCTAAAATTAGCTCTAGAAGGAGAGAAATTATATTTGTTAAAACCATAGTTTTAGAGCCTTCCTAGAAGGGGGCATATTCATGACTAGGAAATCATTACAAACATTTCAAGGACTTTCATAGATGTCTTGGGGTTTAATATATATACTAAGTTAGGATTGAAAAGATATGTGTACAATATAGGGAGGCATATCGTATTTTTCTTTGCATGTTAAGCTATTATCAAATGATTTCTAGACACAACATCATTGTGTCTTCAACCACGATAGAATAAACATAATGTAGATCTTTGTATATGTTGGTGTATTACATAATTCTGGTAGGTTTAAGTTTTTAATGTTTGCATAATAACGTACGATGACACAATTTCATCTACTTTGTGAGACTTCCACCATTGTATGTGTTGGATTCGATGCATATTGTTGAAGACATTGTACATTGGGTTCTATTTGGAGATACGGTGTTGCATTGCTCAAAGTCAAGCACAATGTTTGAAATTTCAAACTACAGTTTGGTGTTGCATAGTTTCTCTCCATTTGATTAAGGTATTTGTTATTACAATGCTTCATTATTTGGTATTGGCATGATACTCTCTACCGCTAAGCATGAAATATAAGTGAAGCCAAACTACCACGGTGCGTCAGAAGAGATTTGGGTTTATTTATGAGCATAGTGGTATAAAGATATATCACATGTTTTGAATCTTCCATAATGTGATTGTTTACATGTGAGAAAGGGCAAATTCAGAAGACTTGATATTGAAGATTGCAAAATCAACATTGAAATGAGATTCCAATTGGTAGTGGACTAAACAGTTTCTCACTCCCGCCCGAGACCTTATAATAAAAGAAAGGTTTGATATTTTCCCTCAATAGTTTGCATCTAGTGGGCCCCCTGTTCAATTGTGGTTCTCAATATTTCTATGACCTGTTGCTTACATTCATTGTTGTGAGTAAAGGTTGATGCTCTTTTGGTGTTGTTTTCTCACATAGAGTATAGTGTGATTAGGTGTTGTTGTTAACATTAGCAAATTTGGTGTGTTTGTGTCATTTAATAAACATCATATATTTTATCGTTTTGATATGGCCACACCTATGTCAAAGTTTTTTTGTGCCTTTAAGGCCATTTTTGTTACACATGAAGAACATTTGAAAAACACATATGCGTATTTATTCTAGAATCCAACGTATATAAGGTAAAGCAGATCACACAGGAGGTTGGAGGCAATGGAGGCAAGAATTTTTCCACCATCCCAAACTATCTTCTCGCTTAGGGATGATTCATTGTATGAGAAGCAATCTATTTGTGTCCCTGAAAATCCAGGGCTTGACAGATTCATCCGTGAAGAGAAGAGGGGACTTGATTTATTTGTGTCCTTGAAGAGAAGAGGGGGCTTTGCAAAATGATTGTCCCTTCAAGGAGCGAGGGGGGGATTTGAATATGACTTATCGAGCACTTGAGGATGCATTAGACACAGTCATAGGAGATGTGGACTTTCAGAGGAAAGGTGTCTCATGTGCAAGCATGTCGACGGTGATTTGTGCAGCAGAGGAGAGGTTGTTATCCATAACACTTCATGAGGCGTTAGACACACTCGAAAGAGATGTGGACTTTCAGAGGAAAGATGTCTCATGTGCAGCACTGGAGGAGACATTAGACACACTCGAAGGAGATGTGGAATTTTGAAGGAAATGTGTTTCATTGTGCATGGGAAGTGGGAACACTCATGTTGTGAAGATAGTTTCAAGTTCTGCGGTCAGGATATTCATTGATGCGGACAGTTCAGTGTCTCTTGGATAACCAAGAAATTCAAGAGATCTATTATTGCAATCAGTTCGATGTTTCTTGAGCAAGCGAGGAGGATTGGTGATGACGCTTCATCAAAGTCTTCAGAGGGTTGGGTTCAAAACCCTTGCAACTTCAACTCATGTTCGAATTAATATAATAAGGGGGAGAATGTTGGTGTATTACATAATTATGGTAGGTTTAAGTTTTTTATGTTTGCATAATAATGTATCGTTGGTTTGTCTTCAACGGTTACGTAATTGTTTAACAATTTCAACTGGTTGTATATTGCCTATTTAAAGCCACATCCGAAGTAATAAAACATCATCAAAATATTTCATTTGTGATCTCACAGTATATGCTTGGAGATGTTTTTGGATGGGATCTTGAAAGATAAATTTGAGAGATTTAGGAAATTGTTGGCTAATAAGTTGGATCTTTTGTCTCCTCAGCAAGAGAGGCTCTAAGAACAAAATGGTGACCTCTTATATTTGATGCATGATATAAATTTATCTATAGACCCTTTCAATTTTTATGCCCATCATGTAATGATTTTCAAGGCCATCATGTAATTTATTTTTCTTATATAAGTTGATGGGAGCGACCTCCTATGGTAGTAACTTGCTCATAAAAAAATAAAAATATAATGAATACTTTTCTATTTTGATCATAAGAGTAAAAATAATATAAATAAATAAAATTTACTATAAGTAGAAATGAATAAATAAAATTATATAAAGTGAGGTGAAAATAAGTTATAGAGAAAAATTTATAGGAAAAATAACTCTTTAAAGTAATTGAAAAAGTTGTGTATCTTAGAATATAAAAAAAAACCATGAACTAGCACTTGTGCCAAGACAAGGTAAAATGGTTACGCTGATAGTGAAATATACTTTGAATAATATATTGGAGGGTACAAAATCACATATGTAAAAATTGCATTTATTAGTGATAATTATTTGTAATGTAAATGAATTGATTTTAAATTATAAAAATCTAAATACAAATGAATCCAGATAAATTAAAAAATATGGATTGTACAAAGTGTTTTTACCATATGAAAAGTTTTTACAATATATGAAAATGATCAACTTATAAAATTGATTACATTGAATAAATTTGTTGTTGATTATTGAGATGTCTTCTTTGTTGTTAATGTTGATCTTTTGAATATGACCTTGTCATTCATCGGAGTTTATTTATGCAAAATGAGATTTTGAGAGAGTTTAATTTATGTGTTGTGTATTGTTGAAGTTTGTAATAGAAATCATATGAAGTTGTATCATCCTAAATTATATTCACATACAATTAGATGCTCAGTTAGGTCCTATTTTAGTGCCCTTGGGTCTCTATGTTCATTATGCTTGATCCAACCCCGATTATGTGATGACATATAACTGATTAAATGGTTCACTATATTAAGTTGAAGATGATGCAAGACATTAAATCAGTTAATGGTTTGTATTGTCATTGATGTCAACTTGATATCATCTGTATGGTCATATACATAATGCCAAAGACTTCAGAGAATCAATGGAATAAAGGTTATGTTTTCAGCAATGCATAAAAGTCATGTATTCACTAAGTGACAGACTACACCGGCGGAGTGCACACCATCGGTAAAGACAGAGATAAAGTCACAGTGATGCCCGACGAGCAGAAGACAGTGTTTCCCGACGAAGCAGAATCCAAGGATGTCCGACGAGCTAAAAACAATATTGCCCGACGAGCAAGATCCAATGATGCCTGACGGATGGAGATCCCGAAGCTAACTGAACCGACATCGACGGAACTGGCAGTTGTCACCGGCGACAAACAGAAATTAAAGCCTTAAATCAATTTGGCTGGATTGTTTTTCACGCCAAAGAATCAAGAATCAAGAACCTAGAATTAAGGAACATCATGTCTATATAAGAGACAAGCATAATTCACTAAAAGTATGCTAGATGCGAGCAAGCAATCAGATACACGGGGGAGTGAACTGATAGAAGATGCTGACAAGAAACTAATGAAGGATTAACTTCATGCAGTCCTGATCAATCAAGTTGAGGGAGAGCTAAAGAATTCTGCAGACACCGACGAACAGAAAAGCACAGCATCACAGAGCAGAAAGAGTTAAGTACAAAGGAATTGTATTGATACATTGATCAAAAAGATATTGTAAGTAAATAGATTTGAAAATCTGCAATTCACTTGCATTATTAACAGGTCATTTTGTTTTAGTTTAACCATTGAAGCAATAAGTCTCTTAACAGAGTAGGACTTAACAGTCTTTTGTAATTCAGGTATATCCTAACAGATTACCAGAAGGTTGACTCATGATAGTAGCACCGATCTTACATAAATCCTATTGACAGTCTAAGAAGGAGGCTGATTCAAGGATGGTAGTAAGATTTGCATAGAGCCTATTGACAGTCATGAGACTGATTCAAGGATGGTAGCGTAGATGTCAGATACTTAGTGACAACCTATGTATAAAAATCCTCTAACAAGGTCGCACTTAACCATGTATTTGTAACCTTTAACAAGGTTGGCTCCTAACAGGGCTCACTTCAAAAGAGTGAAAATTTGGGGTACCGGTCCCAGTGGTTTTTCCCTTAATAGGGTTTCCACGTTAAAATCCTTGTGTTATGTGTGT
>MU226568.1:1784551-1807482 GCA_018584345.1 Thuja plicata | reverse complement strand
ATAGCGTGACTTGGTTAGCCTATTCCTTGGAATAGATTGACCCAGTTAGTCTATTCCTGGAATAGACCGACCCAGTCATCTGATTCCCCTATGTTTGCCCCAAAATTTGGACTATATAATGGTCTTGACAATAGAGCAGGAAATTCAAACTCCCGTCAACTTTCTTCGAGTTTTGAGCTCTGGTATTTTTGTGATGGGTATATAAGAAACCTACCTCTCCTCATTTGGGCAACAAGATCATAACCTCAAGTGCAATTTCAAGCTCTCTTTCATCTCAATCATTCTAATGGAAATTTCAAGCATCCAAGGCATTTTCAAAGGAAATATTCTTCAGTGTAGCAAGCTTCTCCCCCTTGTTTAAGACCAAGAAGAGGAGATCTCAATCTTGCAAGAAGATCCTTCTTTCAAGAACACAAATATCAATGTAAATCAATTCCTAAGGCTAGTGACATCAAGCATAACAACATTGGATATTTGAGGAGTATTTGTATATCTAGGCATTTGTGAAAGCATCCTTAATTCTTCTCAATAATTCAAGACAGTAGAACACCATTGAAGACCACTTCAAACATCTTCATAAACATTACAACTACACATTTGTTTGTGAAGGTTTAAGCATTACATTTCCAAATTTTGCCTTTACATGTTATCAACATGTTTTCAATTCAAGTTTATTTCATTTCAATTTCAAGGTTGATTCCTCAATCGATGTTTGACTTAAGAAAACTCCTCTCTACCCAACAATTTCTCTCTTTTATTAGTGCAGGAACATATGTCGCCAGTTTCGAGACCAAATCTGGAAAGTGTAGGATCTTGACTACAATCTGCAACTAAACACAATCAAAAGTGAAGGGAATAGGCTAACCCAATGGACCTTGTCCTAGGAATAGGCCAACCTAGTCGACCTAGTCCCTTTAGATCAGCTTTGAATTGAATCTACAAGTCAGTTACAATTTCTAGGTTATGTTTTTTAATCAAAAATAATCTGGCATATCTATGTTAGTTTGTGCATGTTGAAAGTCAACTTTGTTCTTCATTCAACTCTAAATATTGCATCAGCTAATCAATTTTACATTCATACGTCAACTTCTCAATTGGATAACAACAAAGGTACCCATTGCATCTACTTGGCACTGGATTTCCTTTTAAGCCTAAGTGGATCATATTCATTCCAATGCAACATAAAGGAGATACGGCCTATTTCATTAGCTTATATGGACTTACACCTTGTTACCCCATTTTACTTTTATGTTATAGAAGTAAATATAGTTTAGATGAGGAGTAAAGTGCAATTGATGTTGGTCATTAATGTATTCTTCATTTTTTTATCGACTTCTTGTAGATGAGTTTTTTGTGTCTTGGAGTAAATTTCTACAAAATGAAAATTTAGAAAAATGAAATTCATGTGTTGTGAATAATTGAAGAAAATGTGAGAGGTTGGAGTAAAAAAATTTACCTTGATTTTTCAGAGGGACAATTTATGTAATCGAGATTCCTCTCTTTTTATTATAATTGTGTATGGATTGTTCTGCATTTTAGAGTATCACTCAAAGGAGAATGTTAGTTGAATGTGAAGGTCATCTGATGATTTTAGTCTAGATATAATTGTAAATGTTAATCCTTGTATTTTTATTTTTCCAATATTGATTGTTGCTTTTTGTAGTGTTAGACCTTGGGATTTATGTATGGCAATAGTCCATGCCATTATGAATGGTAATTGCATATGATTACTGGGTGATACAGTTATTATAGGTATAATTAATGTGGCGTCTTGGTTCCACGGTGGGCCAATGTAATTATCAATTATTTATATAATGTACATTAGAATATCTAATGGTTTGGAGCTAGGACTATAAACGATATCAATAAATTCACCAAGAAATCCATTTACAAGACCTTCTTGTATCCATATGTTGGTTGTGAGCATGATTAGTTGGCCTCTGCATAGTAGCACTTGTTTTTCAAGTTGTTCGTCATTAGCTTCAATGTTTATTTTTCTTTTGGTGTTTGTTGCAATATTTATTGCAATTGGGTGGTTCAATAGTTTTATCATTCTTCGAATGTGTAGTTTTACTAAATATTTAGTAGAAATAAGTGCATTTAGTTGTCACATTTTTATTTTTCACTTGTTAGATTTTTGTTTTCACATGTTATTAACAACTTACAATCATCTTATGTAGGTTCTACATTCTATATTTTTGCAATGTTTGACAAAGTTATGTTTGCGTTGGAGTTTCACCTTGTTAGCGAAACATAATTTGTAAGGTGACAATTATTGTAAATTGGTCCCACAATGTTTTGGTATTTGAATGTGACATTTAGAGAGGCTTTTTCCATCATAGTTGGTAGTTTTGTCAGGTCATCAATTAGACTTATTGATACTCCACTTAAGTATACATGTTGTAAGTGTGGAAAGGCCTCATGTGCCCTAGAGTTTATTTTTAGTAATATATTTGGCCCTATGAAGATTAAATCATCAATGAGTATGTATCTTATGTGTTGCATGCCCACCTAGAATGTTGTCATTTTTCATCCATATAGTGATTGTATTTCTTTGATATTAATACTAAGTGTTGAATTTTTATTTGATGTGTGTATGTTGCAACATTTTTTGTAGGAGCTAGTGTAAGTATTTGGCTATTTTATTGTAGTGTCTTAATTTGAAGTGCATTCCTTATGCAAAGGATTATGAAGGATTTTATTGTTTCTTGAATGACCATGTACAATAGTTTATTTGAGTGAAATTTGTTCTGGATTGTATTTATTATAAGTGTTGGTTTTTGTTTTGTTGATAGTGTATAGTTTGGGACATCAAAGATAATTGGCACATGTTCATCTCAGTTGCATATTTTTTCATGCTTATGAATTGTGTTGCAGTGCCATGCAAATTTTTGGGTACTGCAAGTTGATCTTATTTGTTGTTGTCATCAAACTCACGTCTAACAAGAATTTTGAGTTTATCTAGGTTGACATTGTTTGAAAGACCCATTTCCAAAAATCATTCACTTAAATTTTGTCCCTTCTATTCATTTCATTATCTCTATCTTCCTCCTCTTTAGGATTATCTTCCATTTTGATGGAATGATTGGTGTGCCACACAACATATTTATTTTCATTCATTTGGTTGCACTTTACAATTATTGTATATTTAGTAAGTTATATGTCAATTTGTATGTCTCATAAATGTTTGTATAAGAGTAAATCCCTCGAACAAAATATTTCAAAATATTTTGAGTCTTCCTTTGTGATGTTGTAGAAGTTGGAAAAGCATTGAAAATTGCTTTTACCTTTCTCTCTTTGCATTTCCATCCTTTATGAGAAAGATCTTGTAGATTCAAGTAGGGTTATTGTTTCTAGCTTTGGAGGTCGTTTAATGTAGGAATGTAAGTAGCTAGATTAGATTTTTATTTCATCTATTATTCTTGTTAGTTGATGGAATAATTTTCATCCAATATTCAAAGATGTAAAAGGTCGATTACAAATGACAAGTGGTAATTTTTGGAGCATATTGCATGTTTCTTATGCTCCTCTATTGCAGTCTACCATAATTTATAACATGAATTTTGTATATGTTATTAAGGTTAGGTGTAGCATCACAAATTGTATCCCTGTACAATTTCATGGTCAGATAGGCCTCATTTTAGTGATTCTAGCATTCCATGCCCAATCAAGTTTAATTTTTCTTCCACTAACTTAAATTTGGAAACTTTATCTACTCCTGGGACATTGATCCTTAACCCTAATTGACTGGTCAATGGTGCCCCTGATTTCCATTGACCTTGTCAATGAAATTTCTGGGCGCCATTTACCAGCTAAAAAGGGCCCAATTTTGGACCCTCCAACAGTTGAAATGTTTAGTAAGGAATTCCTCCTCCGTGTCATCCTGGTTTGAAAGCTCAAATAAGTTTCATGAGGAGAGGTATAAAAGAAAATGTTAACCCCTCATTTGGAATATATCAAATTTAAATGTCATCAATTCATTCAAGAAAGACATTGTATAAGGTATCTTTAAGCAAGCAGACAAGAATTGTCAATGCATTGAAGAAGTGAAGTTCAAATCTCAAACATTAAGATGGAATCCATGATCAAGTAATTCTAAAGTCAATTATGCATGTCAACATCAACCTTTTGATTAAGATGACTCGCGAAGGTACAATATCTCATTTCAGCATTACATTTTCATATCTAACCTCTTCCCTTTCAAGACATGCTTTCAATTCAATTTCAAGGTTAATTAAAAATTAGGGGTTTGACCTAGGAAAACCTCTATCAACCCACAAGTTGGTCTCTTTTGTATGTGCAGTCGACAAGATCTAAAACCACAAATATGGAATCTAAAAGAGTAGGAAGAGGCCTTATTGAGATTTTGTAGAGGCAAAAAAAAGGGTCAGTGGCACTTTTTTCCTCCAATGCCTAGCACTTCTCTAACGAAACTTTTGTGGAAGGTTGTGAGCAACATCCTAATCTAGAAAAAATATTTTTTGTCTGCATCCAAAATTCTTGGGTCAAGGGTGTCCAAGACTACCTTTGACTTTTAAGCTTGGATTTTAGACATAGGTTCCTCTCTTCCTCCTCTTTATGGATTTGTACTATATATCTAATATGGTATTTTTGTGCATGTTAATTACTCTTAGTTTCACACCTTTGGCCCTAGATCTAGCATTAAATACACATTTTTCAATAGTCATTTTCAACTCAATTAAGGAGTGTTGAATTCACCTTGTGCCCAATCCTTTTCAATCATATTTGAGCTTGATCCTAGTTGATCCAATCTCCTTAGAGTAATCAAGAGGGAAATAGATCTAGTTGCAAGTTTGCATGCATAAACTAGCGAACACCCATTTCCCACCAATTGGTTTGTAGATACTCTTGTTATCATATCAATACAATTCTCATATGTTCTGTTTGCTTTTAATGCATAGTTGGAAATGAATTTCAAAACAAGTTCTCATGAGATGATTGGTTTGCAATCTATGTTGTTTGTCTATATAAAATAATTTACGAGTTGTGTATGTCTAGTCTATCATCATTTCTTGTAGGTTCATATTGCTTATTTTATCAATATTGTCACATGATAAAGTAAATATAATTACTTCTTTTCATGGAACTTTGTATCGACACTCTAGTTTTTTTCCCTTGCGTAAGCATGATCCCTCTTTGAATTTTGTGTGCCTTTGGATATGATCATTATGTCTTCATAGTCATGGAGGTACTTGTAGAAACTATCTTAGTTGTGATTAGTGAGCATGGATTATCAAGTAGATCAATTGGTATATTGTGTTGGTTATGTGAGATGCATCATGAGGGTTCCATGTGGTGATGTACATATTGAAGAATGTTATTTCTTTTTCAACTTATGCATTATTTTTTAAATCAAGTTTATTCATGTTTGGTGCAATTTAGAGCCAAAGGAATCCATGTACATTTGTAGTTCCTCAATGTTCTCATTCATATATATACTAGTAATGTTTTGCACTAAGTTTCTCAATGTCTTTCTCGCAGAAGATTGTGAACTATTGATGTAGGTATAAGGATATAGTATCGAGGTTATTAATTACATTGTCTTATCAATGTTTATTTGTTCAAGCATTGCAAATTACATGCCATTTTAGAGTAGTTGTTATTGATATGCTCTCTTTGTATCTGCTCCACTTAATGTGAATAATAGAGGGGGAACCCCTAATTGGTTGATCATGTTTGATTAATAAATTTGGCGATTGTTCTAATATAGTTTTATACCTCTCATGGAAGATCCAAAGTAGATAAGTTGCTCAGCTAATTATGTGTTGGGAATATGTTTAAGGTATGCACAAAGGTTTTTGATTGGTGGGTACACTTTCTTCTACTTTTTTTTAAAAATCATTGAAAATACATAGATACAATTGCACATCATAAGATTGAGATAAAATATTGAAACCTTGAATTCCTTCTAAATCTTTGGTCATGAAATCTCATTAAGTGTGATGCATTCTCATGCATTTTCACTTCTCTAATTTTTGGTTGCATTTTTATCAAAAGTCCATTTGGAAAGAGTGTGGTAAATGTCATATCAAGCAAGCCCTCTATATTGTATCCATTTATTAGAGATGAATTTTTCAAGGCCATTCAATAATTTAATTTTTGGTGTCCTCAAGTTCTAGTGTGTGCTTAACAATTTATGGTTCATAGCATCTATTTGGAAAATTTTCCATAAATGATGACATGTATGTGGTACTATTTTTTGTTTGGTCTCCATCAATGTATGTTAAGTTATTTGGCACCACCCTTTCTTTGTTGCTTTCAATGGTGTGAAGCATGTTAGAAATGAATGTTCTTGTTTCATGGATTTGTGCTAAGTAGTCAACACTTGTGACAACATCACTATAGCATGGGTCATATTTGTCTTTGTAGTGCAATGCATCTTAAACATGACTTCTACTTACATAAAAACTGTAATAATGTCCTTGTGTGTGCATTCTATAAATTATGAAGACATACAAGTCTTATATTCTATGTGGAAGTACCTTTTAAACATTTTTTTATGTATTGTGGGGATTTAATTGTGTGACCATTGTATTTGTATTGGCCTCTAAGAGTGTGGGTTAATTTTAATATTGGGTTTACTCTAGCATTGACCATTTCTTCCACTTATTTTATCATTTTCAACACATGACATTGTTATCTTGGGTCCATGTTGTTGAGTGATGACAATCAATGCATGTCTTTCTCATTTAAACATATCTTTCAAGTGAATAGTATTTGATGAATTATGAAGAATGCCCAAGTAACATTCCTTGTATATACTACATGTTTGAGAGTTGGATGGTGTGTCTGTTCTTTGTCAAAATTATTTTGATGTTGTCATAGTGTTAGCATTGTTGCCAAATGGTATTGTATGTTCAACCTTTTGGTGTTTTTGGGTATGTTGATATTGGCACATTTGTTTCTCTAGGATTCTAATTTGTTTTCGTGCATTTATATCCACTTTATGGTCAGAGTGGTAATCTTGGATTATTATTTTTATTCTATAGCCTTTGGGATTCTATTTATTAGGAGTCAGTTTGACTTTATTCTACTTTTTTAATATGTCTATGGACAACTATTTCCACTTTATGACATGCATAGACTCGACTTCTCTTTTGGCTTTGCAATCTTTCAAAATCTATTTGTTGTGGATCAACTTGACTCTTTAAGGTACAAGTGTCCATAGTTTGTAGACTGGAAATGCTAGGCTACATTACTAGGGGAAAACACCCAGTAGTCGCATGGGCTAACTTCATGCTCCTATAACTCCTAAACCCTAAGTCATATTTTGCCTATTTTTTCATTGTACTTTCATAGGTGAGTGAAGTGATTAAACTTAAGGTTTCAGCTTTCAAGTATTCACAGATCTCTCTACGGGGATCGTGGAGAGAAAAGTGGTCCAAAAGTGCCATTTCAAAATGCTCGCTCAAAACCCAACCCCTAGAACCCCAATGGTTGACGATATGGAATCAAAATAAAACCATATTGACACCAATAACCATTCACCTAAAAATTAATTTATAAGTTAATTTTAATGTGGACCTGTTCACTAGGTAGGAAAGGGGGTGAAGGGTTTGTTTTAATTAAATCACATTGTCCCTTGTGTTAATTGAAACCCCATCTAATTATACCCCACGAAGGACCCAAATTAACCTCTCCTTACCCGTACCTAGTCACCTTAACACATTCACATCTCACTGACTACCACGTAACCGCCTGTGGGTAACCCTATTACTACCCATCGTGAACCCTAAATTTGACCATTTCTTCATTTTCTATTATGGAAACTTTAGCCCGTGTGAATGCTTCATGTCGCTTTTGTTTCTCCAGGTCGAACGAGGGTTTTGGTCATCCACTCATTGCTGCTACAAGTTAGCGAATCCTCCCTCTCATCATGAAGTAGCAAATACCTCATGGGTTTTTATCATTCAATAAGTGTTTGTAATAATTTTCCTGTGATGATAGTTGTTTGTTCTAATCATTTCACCTTGAAATCATTGCATGTAATGTGATAGAAAGAAATAATTAGATGAAATGGGAAAGAAATAGTGTACATTGTTGATTTAATCATTACTTGGTGTTGTAATTTTTATGAATCGGGATAGTTTCTTCATTTTTTTCATTTTAAATATGGGGTTTTCTTTGGGTTTATCATTATTTTGCACATAAAAGTGAGTGAAACCATCATGTTATCATGAAGTAGAAAATATGTCACGATTTTTTATCGTTTAATAAGTGTTTGTAATGATTTTCCTGCGTTGATAATTGTATGTTTCAATCGTTTCACCTTGAAATCATTGCATGTAATGTGATAGAAATAAATAATTAGAGGAAATGGGAAAGAAAGAGTGTACATTGCCAATTTAATCATTACTTGGTGTTGTAGTATTTATGAATCTGGACAGTTTCTTCATTTTTTTGTTTTAAATATAGGGGGTTTTCTGGGTTTATCATTATTTTGCACATATTGTTTCTCTGGGTTTATAATTATTTTTCACATATCAGGTTTATCAGGGTTTTAAATATGAATGTTTCTTTGGGTTTCTCTTGGTTTTTTTTCCATTTTAAATATGAGGGTTTCTCTGAGGGTTTCATTTTGTGGAAACTTCATCTCCCTCGAACACTTCCCGTCGACTTCATTTCAATGTGTGCAAAGAGGGTTTCAGTCCACCACTCTCATTTGCTAATCTTACATTGTCTGTGTGCACTCTTAATTTCTCATTGACTTGTTTGTCAAATGGATTGTCTTAGTTTTGTATTGTATTCAATAAATAAATGTACTAGTCATTATGGTTGCATGATTTTCAATTATAAGTTGTTTTTAATGCATGGAAGCTTCGTATTCTCATATTTCATAATGTTGACTTAGGTTTGTAATGTAATCAATGAATACATTATAACACTGACTTAGTACATTGATTCATTGGATACATTACAAAACTGATTCTTTCACACCATAATTCAAATTTCAAATTGACCAGCCACTTCTTCAATGACCAAATTCCTATAAGAAGGATACAATGCCATGTAAAATTCATTGAAAATTATATGCCTGATCGCTGGTGGTTTATTCTCTACAGTTTTCATATTCTCTGCTCTTGTTCAAGCTAGTAGGCTATCTCATTTATTTCTTGTTTATTCCATGTTTTTGTATGCTTATTGTATGCTTACTATCTATTTTCATTAAAAATTAACTACTTTCAATGGTTATTGTAGGTTCAAATCTATTGCTAACAATCAACATATAGTCAATGTCAACTTAACAATGCACATAGTCAATGTCAATTTAACGTATTTTCAATTACTAAAGATATCTACTTGCATTGTGCTCATGTTTTTATTGTTGCTCATGGTTTACTCTATGCATTAATTAGAAGCATGGATGCTTCATAGTCTCATATTTCACAGTACTTATTGGAGTTGATGAAAACTCAACCCTACAACTCCCAAGAATCACATGCATGCAAACCTGTCACAGAAAGAGAGAAGCAAAAGCCATGAAGGCCAGAAATAACAAATCAATGAAAGAGGAAACGTATTGTGTAAACAATGGAGAGAAAACCCTGAATATAATAGTATTCTCAGATAATAAATAATTACAAATAGACCAAACCTTATAAAGGTGATCAAAACCCTAAAAGGGAAAAAGCTAGGTTGCGTGATAATAATTAATAAAAGAATTAATTGTCATCTACCTAAAGTTTAGCTTAAGTAAACTAGATATAATAAGTGAATTAATAATTAAATTAAAATGATTTAATTAATAAGTGAAATAACTTATTACTCTAAGACCACCCCCGTAACTTAATAAACTTAGGGAGAAGCTAAAACCTAGAAACAACTATTGAAAGCAGGAAATGTGTCCCGACAACATGGCCTAATCAGTACCCAAGTACAAGAAATACCGATAAAGAGGAGAAAAGGAGAAAACCCAGTGGGAAAAACCCCTCTCCAGAAGAGATGAAGACTAGTGAAGGACTGAAGTAGCCTCCAAACTAGAGAATATCTCAAAAAATAGGAACAAAGGATGAACATGAAGAACACCACTGAAGCATGAAGTTGCAATCGAAGAATAACCGTTGGAACCTCCACTGTAATAGAACATGATTAGGTAGAGAAGATTGTAATCTATATGAGTTCCCTCAAATGACACTACTCAAATCAAGATGGAAAACAAAGGCAAATATTAGAACTCGAAGATACAGATGGAAAACAACACCAAATTATGAAGAGTTGATCAAAAGATGGAAGGATACCTCCAAAATAGGAATGAAAGAGTGTCCATATGGTAAATGATCCATCTCACTGAAATGCATAGGTACCCAACCACTGCATCCGCCTAGTACATAGGAACAAATACTAAATACATAGCTCACTACATCGAACTAAGGAAGAATTAGAACCAACATGAGATACCCCCCCCCCCGTAATGCTAAGTAGGAAGAGGCATGACAAGTACAATGAAACATACTGCCAAGAATAACTGCATGACGAAGAACCAGGAACATGGAAAGTGCATAAGAAAGTACAAATACATATAAATGATGGTATCATGGATGATCACTCTCTTGACATACATAATGAGCCTAATGTCATGGAAAGAACACTCATGTAACAAAGGTAGATGACAAACAAAACAAATATCAAACCCCCTCGTGGCACTTTATAATGTAGTGCGAGTACAAACAAGCACAAAATGTGCAAGATCCCAAGTATGCAACCGATGGCACTTTATCTCAGTACATTAGCAAAAAAGAAATGCTATAGAAATAGATGTCTACAATGCTCAAGAATGACAGAAAGTTGTAATAAAATAAGTAACAGCTAAAAAGGAGTCATCCCATGCAAGGAAAACGATCCCAGGACCTGAAACATCCAAGATATCCACTAGACTGCAAAAAATAAAAATAAAAATTGAATAAAATGTACCTAGAGCATATTCTAGAAATGAGGCCCATACCACAGTAAAGAGCATAGAACCAATTTTAACACGATATACGGAAGTCAGAAAATGGAGCCCAAATGAGCAAGATATAGTTCCCGGAGTGCAAAAAGGAACTATAACTTTGACTGGAAAAAATAGCTTCAAAATGGCAAAATCAAGAAACTAAACCTCCAAAAAAGGATTGGGCTTGGAATGAGATTTTCGATGATGTCTCATTTGCCCAAAAATGATACCGTACGCTCAAGTTACGAGCAAAAAATTGAAGAGGCCTCCAAAACAAGAAGAACTCCAAGTGATCTCTGCTAAACTTGGTGAAGCTCGACTAAATCTGATGATGTCACTAAATATAGAAGGACTTCCAAAACTTTGACCAAAATTGGCAGAGGTACCAAGAAAAAAAATTGAAAAAAAAATAAAATAAAATATTTTTTTCGCCTCCTCAAAAAATGTGCCCAAAAAAAGGGTCGTACAACAAAACAAAATTGTCTCAAAATGCAACTGTGTCCAAATTGGATGTGCCTTATATGAAAATAGGGGTTTGTCAGTTTTTTGGGTGCAATCGTGAGGTTCGTTTGAGTCCAAAGTGCTCCAAAAACAAACTCCCCCCAGATCCACAAAAATCTGAAACATAAAACCTCTTGAAAAATAGAGATCTGAAGAATAAGGCTAAATCTCTCATGAAGAGAACAAGTGCATGAATATCTGGAGCTCTGATATCATATTGGAGTTGATGAAAACTCAACCCTACAACTCCCATGAATCACTTGCATGCAAACCTTTCATAGAAAGAGAAGCAAAAGTCATGGAGGCCAGAAATAACAGATCAATGAAAGAGGAAACATATTGTGCAAACAATGGAGAGAAAGCCCTCAATACAATAGCATTCTTAGATAATAAATAATTACAAAGAGATCAAACCTTATAAAGATGATCAAAACTCTAAAAGGGAAAAACTAGGTTGCATGATATAAATTAATTATTATATGCCTAAAGTTTAGCATAAGTAAACTAGAGATAATAAGTGACTTAATAATTAAATCAAAATGATTTAATTAATAAGTGAAATAAATTATTACTCTAACAATACTCACTTTCTTTTGTAGTGTATTCAATAAATACATTACAAAACTAAACTCAGCATAGTGGACTTGTTATATGTGGAATATGATTCTATGTGTTTTCTATTTGTAGTTGTTATTGTATTCATTGGATAGTTTCTTTTCAATTGCTAATCAACTTGTTTACTGTATGCAATACTTAGAAGCATGGAATCTTCATAGTCTCATATTTCAAACGTATGACTTAGTTTTGTAACGTATTCATTTAATATATTACAAAATTAAGTCAGCATAGTGCAGTCTTAGTTTTGTAATATATTGAATGAATATGTTACAAATCTAATTCAGCATAGTGCAGCCTTAGTTTTGTAGTATATTCAATGAATATATATATTGGTCACTATAGTTGCATGCCTTCATATATTTTTTTTTGTAATGTGGACCCTCTAAGTAGGATACAAAATGAGTGAAGGGTTCATTTTGATTAAATCACATTTTCCCTTGTGTTAATGATAACCCCATCTAACTATACCCTGCGGAGAACCCCACTTAAACTCTCCTTACCCCAAACCTAATCACCTTAACATGTATGAAAATAAACATAGTTGCTTTTAATTATGGTAAACTCAATTTATTTTAATCATGTAATGCTTTTGTACTCAATTGCTTTTAGACTTATGCATATATTAAATGTTTATAGAAAAATTTGTATACTTCATGTATGAAGATAAAGGCATAGAGTCAATAAAAAAAATGAGAATGTATATAGTCAATTTCAACTTGGGAATACATTTAGTCAATTTAAACTTGAGAATTCATATAGTCAATATAAATTTATACTTATGTATGTATGTATATGTATGTATACATATCTTTATCAATGTGCATAGATATGTATGTATGAATATATATGAATGCGTACATTGTTGATAAACTGGTGTTTATCTGATGGAGATGATGAAGACCGAGTGATACCAAGTATCATGAGTGTAGAAATGGTTAGATTAGTTGTTGTTTTGTCATTGATGTCAAGAAATTTATTAATTTAGTTTTATTTTGTTACCATATCTTAAGAGGAGAAGTTAAATGAGTGACAGATACAGATCAAACAATGATGACGTAATGATGTTTTAGTTATTTTACACTGTATATTTGATGTTATCAAATCGGTATGTTTGATTGATCAAGTCGGGAACTGCAATGAATTAAGTTATGACTGAAAGAGATACTTTACTCAGTTATAATGAGTCAGTCAGTAGAATGTAATGTGTGTCAGTTACAATTACCGAGCACCGTGCACCAAGAGCAAGTTAGACACCGAGCAGTGATGAATTCGGTTACCGAGTTGCAAAGCAAGTTTTACCGAGTACAATATACATATATTAAATGATGATTTAATGTGAAGCTATGATGAGCTAGATCAGGAAATGAATTAAATGAAGTTTGTTACAAGATCTACGAGTGGGAAAATTCAATGAGAAGATCTAAGGTGAAGATCAAGCGGTTAAACATAAAAGTGAAAGTTCCAAGAAAAGTTACAAGTTCTGAGGTAAAAGTGACTTGGTTTACCAAGTTGAGAAATTGAAAAAGATGATCGAACGACTGAGCGCAAAGGAAGGAAAATAAAATTAAGGAGATTAAGAGGAATAAGTATGTCTGTATAAGGAATGTGATTTATAGAGAGAAAGACTACTAGCGAATTGAGAAAAGAAGGAAAGAAGTTGAAGAACAACATTTACCGACCAGAACAAAGAAAGACAGATCAAAGAATCTACAGATTGAGAAAGAGATCAATGAAGTATGTGATGTCAGTATTCAATTGCGCATTAAGGATCTGATTCAAGCATAGCGAGTTGCTAACTTTTACAGATCAAATTTTATTGTTGCTTATTAATATTTGTAACAAATAAATATCTTAACCAAGTGGATTTAATAGTCCTATATGTAAAACCTAGACTTAGGTGACATTCCAAAAGAGTATTTGAAGACCTCTAACAAGGCCACACCTGACAGGGTGAAGATCTTAACAGATATGAGGTAAATCCCCTAATAGGGTCACATTTAGCAAATGTGTTTGTAATCTTTAACATGATAAGTTCTTAACTGAACGTACTTTAGAAGGGTACAATTTTACTGTGGGTTACAATTCCCACAGATGTTTTTCCCGAATTGGGTTTCCTCATTAAATCATGTGTTAATGAGTTATATCATGTGTGAATGAGTTAATCTGATGTTGCTAAGTTTAAATTATTGATTGTTTCTTATATTATTTGGTGAATTGGTTATTTATTATATTCAGTACTTACCGAGTGAATTGGTGAGTTTAGTTTTAAGAGTTTAAGTTTTGATTTGTCTGATTCACCCCCCCCTCAGTGGGACCAACAATTTCTATCAGATCCTCTTTACTCTGAAGTGATAAGTTTAAAGGACTTGAGTAAGATCTAAAGATGTATAAGAGGGAAGCACCAAAGCTGAATAGGGATCATTTATCTAGATGGAAAAGTAGAATGAGGTTGCATGTGTTTGGAGTATGATAATATGCACTTTAATATCTTGAGAATGAATATATAGCACCGACTACTGCACCTTTGACTATCAGTGAGCAAAGACAAAAAGTTGAGCATAAACAAGTCATGACTGAGATTGCATCTACACTTACCGACCAAGAATATGATGAGCTTGATGGTTTTACTACTATGAAACAAATGTAGGATAAGATTATTTTGACCTATGGTGGAGATCAACATGTTCAGAAGGCTAAAGCAGAAATTTTGAGAGGAAAATTGGACTCTATGAGGATGAAGGAAGGAGAGAACATATTACAATATAGTACAAGACTTAAGGAGATTGTTAATTCTATCAGAGGATCTGGTGGTATCATAACAGAGGATGACATGACAAGAAAAATGTTGAGAACCCTACTACCGAGTTATGATATTCATGTATATGCTATACAAGAGATGAGATCTATACCCCAGATGAATGTTTCATTGGATGCCACTATTGGTAAGTTAACTACATTTGAACTTAATGATTTTCACAATAGTGTGCCTGCTATTTCTAAGGTTGAATTTGAATTTAAGTCTACTTTAAAGATTGGAAAGGCTAGAGAAGTTGCTAGTAGAGATAGTTATTTGAGTAGTGCTAGTGATAAATTCTATAGTTGCTCTGAAGGACTTGATGAGCTATTTACCGAATGTGAGGAGAATGAAAGAGAATTTGAATCTTTTCTGGCTAGAAGGCTACAAAGAAGCAAAGGAAAATATTGAGGTAAGTTACCCTTGAAATGTTTTAATTATAATAAGATTGGTCACTTTTCATATAACTTTCCAGAGAATGATAAGGAGGAAAAGAAAGATATGGACAATATAGAAAACAGATTCAGAAGATACAAAGACTAGAAAAACAAAGGTGAGAAATCTTGTTATCTTGATAATGAAGGACAAAGTGATGAAGATTCTATTGATAGAAATGAGGAAAAATAAGTTGTTTATATTGCTATAAAAGATGATTCTGATGAAGAAGCACCTAGAGCCCTAATATCACAAGTAAGAATGAAACATGAATTATAGATTGTGGTTGTTCACATCACATGACTGGTGACACACTTAAGTTTATTTCCTTTGAAAAGCATGATGAAGTTTATGTTAGATTTGGTAATGATGCTCCATATACTATGAAAGGAAAATGATCTATAATTCTACTGAATAACACAAGATGTGATGATGTTTATTGGGTTGACAGATTAAAGTATAATTTGTTGAGTGTTGCACAACTTAACAATACAGGTCACTGACTAGAATTTCAATATGGAAGAGGGAAATTATTTGATGAGAAGAGCAATATAATTGCTACTGGAGAAAAATCTAAAGGTAATCTATTTTATCTTGATACTTCTATGAAGAGTTGCCTATTTGCTACAGTTGAAGATGTTTGGTTATGGCACAAAAGGCTTTATCATGTAAATTTTGACAAGTTAATCAAAGTGAGTAAGAATAATAGAGTAAGAGGACTACCGAGACTTTAAAAACCATAGAATGATATGTGCAGAGAATGTCAGATGGGTAAGATGACTAAATATAGTTTTATAAGAAAGACTTATGTTACACAAGGTATTTTGGATTTAGTTGATACTGATTTATGTGGACTGATGAGAACTCAAAGTTATTATGGAGACAAATATTTTATTTTATTTGTGGATGATTATTCAATAATGATTCTGTAATGTTCTTAAAAGAAAAATATGATGCATTTCAAATGTTTAAGTGGTATAAGGCCCGAGTTGAAAAATAAATTGCAAGACAGTTGAAATGTATGAGATCTTACAGAGGAGGTGAGTTTACTTCTGATGAGTTTACATTGTGTTGTAATGAGAATGGTATAAATAGACAGTTGTTAGCACCGAGGACACCACAACATAATGGAATTGCTGAGAGAAGGAACATGTCCATTGTTGATTGTGCTAGGAAACTGATGCTTGAAAAAGGAGTTTCATAGAACTTCTAGAGGGAAGTTGTGAGTACTGTTGTTTACACATTGAACTGAGTACAAATGAAGAAAGGTACCAAAAAGACACCTTATAAAATTTGGTATGATCCCAAACCTAATGTTAGTTACTTTAAAATCTTTGGGAGCAAATGTTATATTCTGAAAGATTCTAGAGAAGGCAAGTTTGATTCGAAAGGAGATGAAGGGATACTATTAGGATATTTTGCAAAGAGTAAAGCTTACAAATGTTTGAACAGGGTTACTAACAAAATGCTGGAAAGTGCAAATGTGAGAATTGATGAATTTGCAGAAAGGAATGAAGAAGACGGTAAGAAGGAACCTGATGATTATGAGAAGTTTGTATATGTACAACATGATGCACCTGAAACTTTACCAGGATCACCTACCGAAGAGGAAAATGTACAAGGCACCATTCCCCAAGCAAGATTATTGGAAATAAGGAAGCTAGAATGATGACAAGGAGAAAGGCCAAAGACAATACATGTTTGATATCTTCATTTGAGTTGAAGAAAGTTATGGAAGCACTGGATAATGAGGATTGGATGAAAGCTATGAAAGAAGAGTATGATCAAATTGAGAAGAACAAGACATGGACTTTAGTACCCAGGCCTAAAGAAAAAAATGTGATTGGTACTAAATGGATTTTTAGAAACAAACTGAATGAGCATGGAGAAGTTATCAGATATAATGCTAGATTGGTTTACAAAGGTTATGCACAGGAAGAAGGAAATGATTATGGAGAAACTTTTGCACATGTTGCTAGACTGGAATGAGTTAGAATAATTCTAGCATATGCTTCTTACAAAGGATTCAAAGTTTATCATATGGATGTTAAGTTTGCATTTCTTAATGGGATACTTGAGGAAGAAGTATACATTGAGCAACCTGAGGGATTCATGGAAAACACAAACAAGAACAAGGTATGTAAGTTAAATAAAGCTTTATATGGATTGAAACAAGCACCCTGAGAATGTTATGAGAGACTGAACTCTTATCTAATCAAAATAGGATTTCAAAGAACAAGTGATAACAGTAATGTTTACTTGAAATGTGATAGTGATAATAAATTTTTGATTGCTGAAATTTTTGTTGATGATATTATATTTGGAGGCAGTGACACTTTATGTAAAGGATTTGATTACGAGATGAGAAAAGAGTTTGAGATGTCAATGATTGGAGAGATTAAATTCTTTCTAGGTCAATAGATACAACAAGTTAATGGAGGAATCTATATTACACAAGCCAAGTATATCAAAGAGAATCTTAAGACTTTTGGTATGGAAGATTCCAAATCTGTTGGAAAACCGATGGTTACTAGATGTAAATTATCTAAAGAGGATGAAACACAAGAGGTGGATAATACTCTTTAACAATCCATGATTGGTAAATTGTAGTATGTTGTTCACAATAAACCTGATATAGCACATGTTGTTGGAATTGTTGCAAGATTTTCTTCTAATCTGAAGGAAACACATATGTCTATAGTAAAAAGGATTTTGAGATACCTGAAAGGCGTAAAAGAGTTTGGATTACTATACAAGAAAGGAGGTACTTTTAATCTGCAAGTATACACTGATGCAAATTGGGCTGGAGATGTTGATGAGATAAAAAGTACTAGTGGAGGAGCATTATTTCTAGGAGAAATATTGGTTACATGGTTGAGCAAGAAACAAAGTTGTTTTTCATATTCTTCTGTCAAGGGTGAATGTGTTGTCGCTTCTATGAAATGTGAAAACATAATATGGATTAAGAAATTACTTGAAGGTATGCAAGAAGAGATCACAGATCCTACTACTATTTTTTGTGATAATATAGGTGTTATTAACATATCAAAGAACCCGATTATGCATTCAAAGACCAAGCACATTTCTATCAAGTATCACTACTTGAGAGAACCAGTTCAAGAGAAGAATGTGAAGTTGGAATATGTGAATTCAAAGGAACAATTGGCTGATATATTTGCAAATCTACTACCTAAGGATGCTTTTGAGTATCTAAGAGGTAAATTGGGGGTTCTTCATCTATCCAATATTCACTAAGGAGCATGAGGCATGCTGCATCAATTCTATATTTCATTAGAATATCTATTTCTGAATGCGTGTTAGTATGAGACACTTTAGGTGATGCCTAAAGTTGTGAAAAGATTTCTATATGTAATGTTTTATGAGTACATGTAAGGTATAATCCACTATTGAAATAAGTTTTCAGGAGTATGACTTTTTGGCATTGTTGTGAAAGAGGTAGAATAACGAATTGATTACATTTATCTACACAGAGATATTGAGGGAGAAGAATGAATTGCAAATATTTACTCATGAAGGAGATTCAGTTGTATGTTACAAAAATAGAATATTTATCCAAGAGGGAGATTCATCAGAAATATCAAAGTGGAAATAGATATATCAACTCAGAGGGAGTACAGTTATGTATTTGAGACCTGTCATCATCAATTACTATAACATTGTTATAGTAGTTGCTATCAATTCCAAAGAGGGAGATTGTTGATTAACTTATGTTTATCTGATGGAGATGATGAAGACCGAGTGATACCAAGTATCATGAGTTTATAAATGGTGAGATTAGTTGTTGTTTTGTCATTGATGTCAAGCAATTGATTAATTGATTTTTATTGTGTTTCCATATCTTAAGAGGAGAAGTTAAATGGGTGACGGATACATATCAGACAATGATGAAGTAATGATAGTTTAGTTGTTTTCTACTGTATATTTGATGTTATCAAATCGATATGTTTGTTTCATCAAGTCGAGAAGTGCAATGAATTAATTTATGACTGAAAGAGATACTTTACCAAGATAGACTGAGTCAGCTGGTAGAATGTAATGTGTGTCAGTTATAGTTACCAAGCACCATGCACTGAGAGCAATTTAGACACCGAGCAGTGATGAAGTCAGTTCCTGAGTTGTAGAGCAAGTTTTACCGAGTATAGTATATAGATATTAAATGATGTTGCGAAGCTATAATGAGCTGGATGAGGAAATGAATTATATGAATTTTTTTACAAGATCTACGAGCGGGAAAATTCAATGAGAATATCTAAGGTGAAGATCAAGAGGCTAAACAGAAAAGTGAAAGCTCCAAGAAAAGTTACAGGCTCCAAGGTAAAAGTGATTTGGCTTACCGATTGAGAAATTGAAGAAGATGATTGAACGACTGAGCGCAAAGGAAGGAAAATCAAATTAAGGAGATTGAGAGGCATAAGTATGTCTATATAAGGAATGATATTTACATAGAGAAAGACTACTGGTGAATTGAGAAAAGAAGGAAACAAGCTGAAGAAAAGAATTTACCGAGCAGAACAGAGAGAGACAGATCAAAGAATCTATAGATTGAGAAAGAGATAAATGAAGTATGTGATGCCAGTATTTAATTGATCATAAAGAATTTAATTCAAGCATAGTGAGTTGATAATTTTTATAGATCAAAGTTTATTGTTGCTTATTAATATTTGTAACAGAGAAATCTCTTAACCGATTGGATTTAACAGTCTTATATGTAAAACCTAGACTTAGCTGACATTCCAAAAGAGTGTTTGAAGACCTCCAACAAGGTCACTCCTAACAGGGTGAAGATCTTAAAATATCTAAGGTAAATCCCCTAACAGGGTCACATTTAGCAAACATGTTTGTAATCTTTAACAGGATAAGTTCTTAACCGAGCATACTTCATAAGGGTACAATTTTATTGTGGGTTACAATTCCCACAAAGGTTTTTCCTAAATTGGGTTTCCTCGTTAAAACCTATGTTAATGAGTTATATCATGTGTGAATGAGTTAATCTGATGTTGCTAAGTTTGAATGATTGATTGCTACTTATATGATTCGGTGAATTGGTTATTTACTGTATTCAGTACTTACCGAGTGAATCAGTGAGTTCAGTTTTAAGAGTTTAAGTTTTGATTTGTCTGATTCACCCCNCTCCCCCCCCCCCCCCCCCCCCCCTCAGTGGGA
Organism: Thuja plicata; assembly: GCA_018584345.1. Classification (NCBI taxonomy): domain Eukaryota; kingdom Viridiplantae; phylum Streptophyta; class Pinopsida; order Cupressales; family Cupressaceae; genus Thuja; species Thuja plicata. The sequence continues at coordinate 1,786,999 of MU226568.1, read as the reverse complement.
CCAACATACATATATTTGTATAGATATGTATTTATGCATAGATGTGTATGTGTAAGAATATAAAATGTGAAAGTGAAATATGAATGTGTAAGAATATCATGCATGCACTATTTGAATGATAAATTTCCATGAGGTTACATTGCTTCCACCACTTGTTACAATATTTTGCAGGTATGTGAGGAAATGAAGACTTGAGCATGGGTTGTGGATGACTTAAGGTCCATGTAATTGTGTTTCTCAACACTGTCATTTAACTGTATTTTTAACACTCCATTTTGATTTGGGAAATCATGATCTTACAACATTATATAATTTTTTTTTAATGTCATAATATACATGTGACTTACTTTATTTCATGCTTCCATCAATGCATCTTTGGCAGGTTACCTTGTAACAAATGATAACATTGAAAATAGAAGACACCAACAACACACAAGTAAAGTCTTTTTTTGACTTTACTAAGGCTATGAACTGAATGAGTGTTTTTTATTTTGTGTTTTTTAAGTTTTTATTTTGACGCATTGTTCTTTATTTTTGGTTTTTCAAGTTTCAATTTTAATTATTTTTTAATAGTAGTAAATCTTTAACAAGTGAATTGCAAGTGTTAATTGGTGTAAGTCAATTTAGAGTTGATTGAGTTGTGTTTATTGTGTTTTTTTTCAAGTGTTAATTGCAATTGTTTTTTAATAGTACTAAATCTTGAACAAATGAATTGCAAGTGTTAATTGTTATAAGTTAATTTAGTCTTGATGGAGTATTCTTTATTGTATTTTTTTCAAGTGTTAATTTCAATTATTTTTTAATAGTACTAAATCTTGAACAAGTGAATTACAAGTGTTGATTGTTGTATGTCAATTTAGTCTTGATGGAGTGTTCTTTATTGTGTTTTTTCAAGTGTTAATTGCATTTATTTTTTAATAGTACTAAATATTTAACAAGTGAGTTGCAAGTGGTAATTGTTGTAAGTAAATTTAGTGTTGATGGAGTGTTCTTTATTGTGTTTTTTAAGTGTTAATTGCAATTGTTTTTAAATATTCAAATAATGAAATCACATTTTCGAACAAATATACAAGGATACAATCATCTTCAATTGTAATCCTTGTCTCATCATCAATTACAATCATAGCATGAATATATAGGTTTACAACCTTTAGGGAGATTCACATTCAGGATCATATTCTCCTTCCTCTATGTCAAATGTGTTGCCTCATTCTCCAATATGTAAATCAGACAATAGAGCATCAACTGATGGTTAATGTGTCTCTTCTTTCCAACAGAGAGCTTTTTGAACATGTAACATTAGCTGAGCAGGTGAGTTTTGTGAAAGATGTCCTCCTTGATATGCTTGAAACTTTGAAAAGGTCCATATTGCCTAACATTTCCTTGTCCAAGCATGCAACCATTCAAGTTTAGAAATTGATCTCATTTACATGGACTAACTTGTCTCACAACTCATTGATTTATTACATTAGTTTGAGTGGACATAATTCTAACTTTAAACAAAAATGAATAAAAACTATAATCATTTGGAAATTCATAATATTGAACTGGAAATGTTCCCCCAAACAAACGTTGAATAGTTGATACATGATTGTTCAACCATTCCTCCTGGTTACGTATAGCATTGGTTCCTTGTATAGTTATAGTCAATTCTTGTAAGACAGTGGCTTTGAGTAGAGGTGAACGATTTCTTCCATACTTGTTGACCAGAAAAGCTTTAATTTCTTCATCACTTGTTGGTCGACATGTCAATAACATGACACGGTCTTGACCAAGTTTTGTAAATGTGTCTCTGAAATGTATGTGTTGTTGATCATAGTTGACCAATTTATGATAATGTAGATTAGGTTTGTATCATCCATATCCAATTTGGTGTCCATCATAAAGCGCTTTTTCCCTAATCATGTTGTGTGCTCCCTTGTCCTGTGAACACAAACACATGGCTTATTTAGTTCAATTAATTGCAATACATTGCTTAATGAAATACATGGTAGAATTATGTGTTGACGAGGTTTTGCTGACCGGGTCCACCAACAGTCATAAGTTGTCACCGAGTTCTGGGGAAATAGGCCAACTCCGCCTGCAAAGGTTGTCCGGGGGAAATAAATCCTCCGGGCCTTCAAGCACCTGGGTGTCGGGTCACGACGGTGCGGGGCTCGGTTGGGAGAGGTGACTATTTTCGAGGGGGATAGCTGGTTTCTTCAACTCATCCTCTCCAGAGATTCGATCAAAGTGAGGTTTTCCCAAGCGTTTTATACTTAGAAAATAAAGCGAAAAAGATCCTGCAGGGTTAGAAATGTTTCATCTAGCTACAGTCATGATGAAATATCCGGAACATCAATAATACTCTGGTAAACTACACTAAATACCGAAGAAACACATAACCATCAGCTAGCATTTTATCAGTAGCGGGAATAAAGAGGTCGTTAATCTACTTTAAGATACCAG
>MU226568.1:1769728-1784282 GCA_018584345.1 Thuja plicata | reverse complement strand
TACAATATCCGGGGGCCGGTACTACCTGCGGCACCCTACAAAAGACCTGGAGACGAAATAGGTCTGCCATGTCAGAAGAATAAGACAAGAATATACATTGGAAGAATCGGTCTCGAGAAGAGAGCCGGGAAGGAGAAAGAAGGAAGTAGGTCCCTCGGGGACCGAGGCTACATGCCTCATAAATGGAAAATGCGGTGCCCTGTCTCCAACGCACCAGGTGTACCTCTGAATGGCACCTCGAGAAGACCACCCTATCAGAAAACCAACTGCCAAGTCAACATCTCTTTGATGTGGCCAACCATCCTCTGACAATTTTATTAACTGCCTCTGAAAGTGACCGGTCGGCCTCGGGGACCGGGACACGAATCACTTTAAAGAATACAAAATTTTGGATCCGAGACTCCGGGATCTGGGAACTTACATCCCCAAAAGAATAAAGAATACTCAACACTCAAGTTCCCCCCGACCCCCGGAGAAAGCTCAAGGTTGCTTATTATCGTTGAAGGCCTGAAGGAGGTGGGAAATGCCATCTTCATCAATTTCTTTTAGGCTGGCCCTTCTGTTCCTGGCTACTTCAACTTGTTCCCCCAGGTCCGGAACATTTTCTTTGAATTCATCCACCATCCTTGCAGCGTCGTGACCCTTGAGTATTATGCGGGTTAGTTTTTCCATCTGGGTCCCATCTATCCCCTCCGGGGATTGATACCAGAATTTCATTATTTCATCAAAACTCCCCAAAACTGAATCTTCGGGGGTATATGTATCTGGGCTAAGGGGATCAGCCCCGAAAGCCTTTATTACAAAAGACTTATATAAATTAGAAGAATATTTTATAGTATTTACCTTTTCTTGCAAGGACTCCACCAGTTGCTTGGTTACCTCCAATGTGAGGTCAAGTCTGGAGTGTTGAGTTCTCAAAAAATCAAACGATTCCTCAACCAGAATTTCAGATTTGGAAATTATATCTTCTCCCAAGGTGAGGAGCTCTTAGAGCTCCACCTTCTATGCTTGGTAATTTTCAGCGTCATTCTCCTACTGCTCAATGAGTGTTTCTTCCTGATGAATAACTTGCCAGGCCGTATATAAGTCTGGGAGAGTGGACGCCAAGAAACGCTGGGTGTTTCCTATCTGTAGGGCGACCCATTCATCTACTGCTTGCGCCTTCTTTTTCATTACTCGCAGGGAGTCTATGTCACTCTACGGTAATTCCTCTGATGTGGAGGTCTCTAGAGGGGCGGCATTGATGGGTCTGGCCAGCTCAGTAAGCAATCCCATAAGGTTTGCATTCTTTTCTTTTTTAGCCTTGAGCCTCTGGGCCTCCTTTTTGTATCGAGCTTCTACTGCCCTTGCTGTCTCCTTAAGCAAGTCTACCTCGCCTTGCTTTCCTCTTTTGCCCAGGGACACCTCTGCAACATTGTAATCCGTGGGCTCTATAGTTGCCTCATCGGCGTTTGGGGGAGGTGTTGCCACAATGACAACTGTTTCTCCGCCCGGCCCAGTTTGCAGAGTATGAACTGTCCGAGCTTTCTTCGCCTTCGGCGGGGCCTGAACTTGGGCCATCATTTTGGCCAGGGAGAGAGGAATTACCGGAGAGGACTGAGCTTTTCTCTTTTTTCTTTCTACCAGCCACTGAGGTGGGAGAGGTGGCCTTCCTGCCAGAATTTATTCTCCTGATTCTTTCCCAGTCTCCGGTGGCTTTTGCTCCTTTTCAACGTGGATCTCATCCGTTCCTCCCCCGGCCTCAACTTCTTCTGCAGCAACGTTCTTCTCAACCTCCATCCCCTCAGCCTGGTCCTGTATATCAATCGCTGGGTCTGGACCCTGGTAGGTTTCCTTGGGGATTTCTTCTTCAAGTTGCGTTTCTTCTTCTTGTTCTTCTTCCGCCAGGGCTTCTTCCTCTGTTGGCATTAGGGGAGGTATCGGGCCCAGATTCAGAGTTTGGGCCGCTGTGATAACCTGCCCGAAGCTTGCTCCTAGGAGTGGCCCCTGGAATGTGGTGGCTGGGGTTACGGTTATTCCCGAAGGTCTGGTTCCCCCTGCGAATGCCATTTGTTCGCTTGGTTTTAGTTGGTCCACTCCTGGACCTTGCATCTCTTGAGCCCCAGAGATAATCTCAAGTTCTGGCTCTTTTTCTTCTACTCCCTGCTCTTGTTCTTTTGCAGGTTCCTATTCCAAGTCTTCTGGGTCTGCAGTCTCTTCTTCTTTCTCTGGGACTTCTATCCCTGCTTGTGTATCGTCCCCCTGCAAATTTCTGAACTCATCGGTTGCAAATACATCATCAAATTCTTCTTGCAGAGGGGGATTGGCTGGGACCTCTGCAGGTTCTGCTTCTTTCTCCAGTTCTGGGGAACTGGAAGAAAGGATCTCTATTTCCCGGGGGAGGGATGTCTCCGGCACTGGTACCGGCTCTGCTTTGACCTCCTTGATGTGCTTCCTCTTCCTTCGGGTAACCAAAGGTGGCCACGCATCGGCTATTGCCGCCGCTTCCATGGGATCCACTCCCGTTGCCTTTATCATTAGGGCTGCCAACGATGGAGAGGAAGGGGGACGAATTGGTCCAGCCATGAGCGGGGGAGTGGCTAGCCTCATTATTAACTGTTCCCTCATCTGCTAGGAGGCTACCACGGATTGCTTGATCTGTTCCTGTATAGGGAATCTTGCGCGGACGGGGTTGTAGCTATTCCCTTTCCTTTTTCTGTGCCCTGCGAAGAAGTCCCGGCCCCCGAGGTCAATCTTGGTACCGGCTGTGGTGCCAATTTTGGCGCCGGTCGGGGAGCTTGACGCATACTCCTGGGGCACACCCTTTTGAAATAGGCGTGACTTCGCTCGACCACCTCCCGAGTGAAGTCCTCAATCATGGGCCCCTCCTGGGCGGCCCAATCCATTGCTGGCAGTGCCATTTTATCGATCCCCTTTTCTTTGTACTGGGGATCTATGGTGGGGGCGGCGTTTGAGAAGCCCGCCAGGAATCTCCGGAGCTTCAGTTCTTGCATCATTTCAGCCGTCATTCTGACATAGTGCCTGCTCCGCACATCCATGTCATCCTGGTAATCAGCCTAGAAGTCTTCCATGTGTATATGATGGGGATCTGAAGCCTGGGGCAGTGCTGTTGCAATTTTGCCATGCGGATCAAAATTTCTCCGCGCCAGATAAAACTCTTGCAAGTTATAACTCTTCAGCTTATTGTCTGCCTCCTTCACGGCAGCCAAACTGCATGTGTAGTTCCCACAGGTAATTGGGAACGGGATGTTTGGGTCCTTCTTGAGGGCCAAGAAGGCGTGCAGCTCCATTATCTGCCGACAGTATTCCAACAGCATGATCTTGTCCCCACAATGCTTAGGCAACAAGTAGGGTTTTCTGGAGAAGCCGGCGACCCTAATGTATGTATGCTGCTAGAACTAGATATAGTAGTGTCCATAACTACTGACTAACTTCATCGCCTCAGTAGATAGGCGGTATCCAGCATCCCGGGCGGGTGTGAGCAGGTGGTAGTAAACGAACAAATCGTTTACCCGGCAGAAACTGGAGAAGCTAGCCTCCCATTGAATCTGTGGGAAATGGTCCCATGGTGATTTTTGTCCCGGGCCAATCCTGAGAATGCCATCTGTAATTAGGCCGTTGGAGTGGGGCCTCTTTTGGGCCAAGGCCCAGAAAACATAAGAAGACATGTAGAACTTCTTCTTCTGGTTTAACTGCTGGAACTGGGAGTCGACATGATTGGAGATTATTTTCTCCTAGTCGAAGAATTCTCCCTTAGTGGAGATGCCGAGGAGGAAATAGTACATCCATTTGGCAAAATCCTAGGCGGAAGGTTGCCCAAATACCTGGGCTAATGCTATTATCCCCATTTGGATGCTCTCCTTGAATTCAGAGTGGGGGATATCTATCTTCATTCTCTTTGGGTCCCTCTTCGGGGCCTTGAGCCAATGGGTATTCATGTATACCCAGGCGGCATCCTCCAGTTGTGTAAACTGTTTCAAGGCGTCAGTCCTTGTAACCACTGTAGCTCTATCAAATTGCGGGATACCCAGGCCTGCCTGGAATGTGACTGGGTCGACGGACACCAGTGGAGTGGGGTATCCTGTGGGTTCTGCAGCTGCGAGCATAACGGCCCAAACAAAAGAGTTGTAGTTGGCAGCCAGTGTTAAGATAAGCTCCGGAGATTGCACAGAGCATGGGAAGCAAGCTGCCCGGAGGATTCTGAAACCCCCAACGTTGATTGCGAGCTGGTCTCCAGCCTGTCGCTGGATGTGCATTACCTTCACCAGGGCCTGCATTTCTACCCAGGTTTCGACATTGGCGTCGGTCATCAATTTTACCTTGGACTCAATCTTTGAGCCCACGATGCCATTATCCTGTACATACTTCATGGTGAGGGGAAGTTTTTCCATGGCTTTCTCCATCTTTGACTTTGCTGCTGCCCTAGTTTCTGTTGTGGTTGGTAATTCTGGGCTTCCGGGAGGAGATGATGCGGACGCTTCAAACATGTTTGGAAGATAACTCTGGGAACCTGCAAGACAAAGCGACCGTCAGAATATGTTTATCAAAGTAATCATTCCGGGGTCCGGGGAATTTTACCACCGTGGTGTTTGCCTTCCTGAAAAGTTAGTATTATGCAAAGATGCCCGAAAAGCAAAACATGATAAACAGAAGATTTTATTAAACATCCGGGTCTTGGGGATTTATGACACTTTGGCGACGACACAAGATGGATGGTGATAAGAGACCCGAGGCCCGGAGAAATGACCGTTAGCAAAGATGTATAAAAAGGCAAGTTGTCGAACCCACGTGGACGCCACGTGCGTTGGCATTAAATGGGTGCGATGGCGATGACGGCGGAGCCAACTGTTTGAACGCGCGAAGCCACTTGGCTGGAATTGATTGCGCGCATGGGATGTAAATGAGGTTCTGACAGACTTTATGGAGGAGAGAGAAAAATGCCTGTTTGAAATCAGCGGGGAGCCAAGTTTCAAACAGGTGGTTTTCTGCCTCGAAGCGAGTTCGAAGGCGAAAAACCAGAAACGGGGGTGACTCAACCAGCTAGCCAAGCCACCTAGAAGGATATACATAGAGCTGAGGGATATATACATAGAAATGAGGAGATATATACATAGACTATTTACAACTATATACATATATACCTGAATATACGACGCGGGACGATGCCCGCGGGAAAACCAGACGAGACAGAAACTTATCTACAACTATCTACAGCTATTTACACTTTTTACAAAAATAACCTTTGCGCAGAGGGCGGACAACCCTCTGGCAGAGCCGACCCACCAACGGGCAGCGAAACCAGAAGACAAAGGACCAGACAAGACAGAAAAACAAAACAAAACCAGGCAAACGAAAGTAAAATGAAAACCAAAGAAAACTAGAGAGAGGGGAAAACAGGAACACCAACCTGAGAACGCAGAAGGAGGAGAAAAGAAAGGGTTACCGCGGGAGCTCTGCAACAGCTCAGGTTGTCAATCGGTCAGAAGCACCACCATGAAGCACTTGCACTTGCCTGAGAACGATTGAAAAATTGTTAAGCGTTGATTATCATAAACTTCCTGCAAATGCTCTATTAATCGCTTTGAAATTGCTCTTTAATTTGCTCTAAGCGCTTGAAGGTTTTAATCACGGTAAACGTGAAAATGACAAATGAAATTTATTTATACCACGGTAAAAGGCAATCCTCCTCCTTCCGACGATCTCCGGACAGGCAAAAACCTCCAGACCCCGGGCCCGAGGATTCCTCGCGATGATATCCCTAAGAACATCACGACGAAGAATCCCGGAGTCCAGAATCCGGTTCCCAACAAAAGGCAACCTCCGGGACCAGAGTCTGGGAGACAGAAAGCAAACAAACAAGACACAACGCCGGGGAAGAAAACCCCAGAGAAAGAAAAATAAGAAGGGAAAGAAAGACAAAGGCAAGACCGCAAGCAAAATCAAACAAAAGCAAAAAGGGGGACCCAACATTTTGCACACAAAATGTAGGGACGGGGATGCAGGGCATAACAAATGGTGACTATCTGGGACAAATGCCTTAGCGCATTTGAGAAATAAAGAATCTCTGGTTCACAAAACTTGAACAAGCCACTTCCCGAAGCGTCTGACAGGCAAAGAGAAACATATTCAAGAGAATCCAACCACACAGGAGTCAGTCCGTAGTCTTTCATCAGTGGTGTCGTGTGTGCTTGGGAAAGAATTGAAGCCGATGACCTTTGGGAGGAATAGAGAAGGGGTACTAATCACATCGAACCAGTCATCAATTTGCTCATTTTCCCCAGAGACCGGAGTTTTATCCCGCTTTTCCTCTTGTTATTTTATTTGTTTCTGAGTGGGGAAGGCGGTACTTCTTTCACCATTAAGCTTAAGCTTAGCTAATTTTAATGGCGGTACTTCTTTCACCTATCAACCTGTGTTTAGATATTTGAAGAGGGGATAAAGCTCCGGACCCGGGAAGAATTCTTTAAAGTTTCAGACCTGGGTCAATCAAAGAGTACAGCCAATCTACCCTCAATATGTCTGATTACTTGTTCCTTGTATTATTCATGTTCACTGATTGCCAGGCTCTCGGAGACCACCCAATGGAGATTGCTCAAAATGTGCCATAACCCGTGAAACAACCTCGGAGACCAGGTCGATTCCACCATGCTAAAGATAGATTCTAAAGTTCACTATGCCATAGACATTGTATCGGAGGCCAACATTATGTGAAGCATTCCAATTCCTGCAAGACGGAACAAAACACCGGGACTGAAAGAAAACTGAAAACAAAAACCAAGACGGGAAAAGAGGGTCGTCTCGAAGGACAGCCGACAGGGCTATTTACAAGGCAGGGCACCTCGCAACGAGACACCCGAAAGAGATATTTACAAGCGAAAAGCTTTATATATAATACAACTTAGGACGAACTCACCTTATTCAAAATAGTGTTTGAGAAACTGTCCATTAACGGGCAATGCGACAGGTTCCCCAGTCAGGGTGTTGAGGCAGTACGTATTTGCCCCACAGATTTCTGAGATTAGGTATGGTCTGAGCCAGAGCCGTTAGAATTTGGTATGCTTTCCTTTCTTTTCCCGGGCCTTGTCCCACAACAGGACCATATCCAAAATCTGAAAAGCTTTGTATTGGGATCTTTTATCAAACCATCATTTTACCACCGCTTGATGACGCACGAAATGTTCAAGGGCTGTGTCTCTCTGTTCTTCCATCCGCACCAGGTTTAAGAGCCGAACCTCCACGATGTTGTCCCTATTGTTGAATTCCTGCATAAGCTGTAATACTGGGATCTGTAAATTGACTGGGAATACAGGGTTCTGGCCATAAACCAGGTGTAATGGTGATGTTCCCAGGGCGGCCTTAATACGAATGTGATCCGCCCAGAGGGATAATTTCAATTTTTGGTGCCAATCCCGGGGATTCTGTTCTAACAGGTGTTTGATTACTTCAAGTAGATTTTTGTTTGTTGATTCAGCAACGCCATTTCCCTGGGGATAATAGTTGCTGGAGAACTTCAGTGTGATCTTTCGATTGTAGGTCCATTCGAGCAACTGTGCTGAAGAAAACGCCAGACCATTGTCACATACTAAAGCGAAGGGCATTCCAAACCGTGTGATGATGTTTTCTTCCAAGAACTTGATAACTACGTCCGCCGTGTTATTTTTAGAAGGTATAGCTTCAGACCACCGAGTGCAGTAATCAATAGTAGTAAGGATGTATCAGTGGTTGGCAAACGAGTTGGGGTTGATCTCTCCAATGAAGTCAAACGCCCACTGGGCGAAGGGTCTAGCCTCGTAGACTGGTTGCAGAGGCATCGCTGGGTTACGCTCACGATGCGCTGCAGTTTGGCAAGTATGGCATTTCCTTACATGAGTGTAAACGTCTTTGAATATACATGGCCAATAATATCTAGCCTGAAGGATCTGGTGGGCAGTGGTGTCAGCTAAACCATGCCCGGTTACAAACTATCTGTGAAATTCATTGATTATTCTCACAGCTTGGTCTCTATCGATGCATCGGAGGTACACTCCCTCGTAGTTTCTACGGTAAAGCGCAGAGTTTTTGATCATGAAGTGGGTGCTTTTCATCCGCATAGCGCGATGTTTGTGGGGAGGTAACCCCTCTGGACATTTTTTGTTTAGCAACAAGTATACCAAATCGATATACCATGGGTCTTGGGTGATGGACTCCACTGTGTAAGTTTCGCATTCTATGTGGGGAGTCTCTTCTGCCATCGCCCGACTTAGTCCTTGGCCCCGGACTATCTTCATGGGCTGCATTTCTAAGTCATATTTCTGGAGGATGGCCATCCATTTCCCCCATCTCTCGCTCAATTCACTCTGCATCAGCAGAGATTTCACGGCCTGGTCCGGGATGATAGCATGTACTTTGCTCCGGAGAATGTAATGCCAGAATTTCTTCACGGTGCGAACCAGAGCGAAGGCCTATTTTTCTAGTGATGAATACTGGACTTCGGCGTTCTTGAAGGGGGAACTCATGAAAGCTATTGGTCATTCCTCCCCTTCAACCTTTTGGGTCAACACTGTCGCAGCGGATCGAATGCGGCAAAGCAAATGAGTAAATGTAAAACGGAAGGGAATAGTCTGGACTAGCCAGGACCGGTGCCTCCGTTATTGTCTGTTTGATCTGGTTGAATGCCTATTTTGCTTCAGGGCTCCACTCAATCTTGGTATCTCTCTTCATCATCTCATTGAGTGGTTTAACTATTTCTGTGAATCCTGTGATGAACCGTCGCATGAAGTTGATCTTTCCAAAAAAGGATCGCATCTCTTTCTTGCTGCCAGGCATCTGTAGATTCAGCAATGCTTCGACTCTATCAGGGTCTATGGATATACCCTTCTCAAAGACAATATGCCCGAGCAACTTCCCCTTGGTGACCCCGAATATGCACTTCTTGGGGTTGAGGGATATTCCATACCGGCGACATCTCTCGCAGATCTGAGCGAGGTGGGCGGGATGATCACGCCTGTCCTGGGAGAAGATAGTCAAATCATCCATGTAGATGATTATGCACTGATTTATGAGGCCCTCGAATGCAATGTCCATGGCCTTTTGAAATGTAGCCCCTGCATTGATCAGACCGAATGGCATTCTTCTGTACGCAAACGTTCCCCACTTGGTGGTAAACGTTGTTTTCTCTCTGTCTTCATGCTTGACCATGACCTGGTTGTATCCTGAATATCCATCCAAGAAGGACATCATCTGGGATCCATTTACTATCTGCAACACCTCATCCAACGAGGGGAGAGGGTGATTATATTTTTTAGATGCCTTGTTCAAATTTTGGAAATCCACGCAAAGGCAGATCTCGCCGTTCTTCTTCCTGATAGGAACCAAGTTGGAAACCCATGTAGTGTGCCGGATTGGGAAGATTATCCGGGCTGACAGCAGTTTTTCTACCTCTTGATGGATCAGAGGCTCTATCAGGGGGTTGACTGGTCTTTGCTTTTGCTGAAAGGGCTTAGCGTCTAGTTTCAGGGGAATAGTGTGGGTCATGATGGATGTATCGTACGTTTTCAAGTCTTCATAACCCCAAGCGATCACATCAATGTATTCCCGGAGGACCGCAAGAATCTTCTCCTTTTCCTCAAGGGAGCAGGAGGTACCGATGTGGATGTTCTTTTCTTCACCGGGTTGGCCGATGTTAACCTTTTCAAACTTTCCTCCCTCAGAGGAGGATGACACCTTCTCACGGGCCCGAGGGTCCGAGTCGAAGATTCGTTCCAATGCAACCATCCCCTTTGGGATGGTGTTAGTGGGCAGGTCCATGATCCCATCGTCTTCATCACCCTGCCCAGTATCGTCATGGTCTCATTCCTCCACTATCTGATCCTCAAAGACACCAACATTGGCCATGAAGGCCAAGATGTGTTGATCGTCTTCAAAAACCTGAAAGTGGGTGACATTATCTGGAATGGAGGGGGTGGGGACCATCTCAACTGAAAATCTTCGGAGTCGCGAGCCAGCCATTGGCTCAAGTGTGCTGGCAGAAACGGCAAAGGCGTCTGGGACATAGTTCCGTCGCCGGGGAATGAGGTCAATGCCAAAGGCATCAAAATCTTCGATAAGGCTCCAAGCCCAGTTGCGGTATGCGGCCAGCCTTTTGTCATGACATGTGTATTGACTCCGGACTTGTTTAACAACCAATTCTGAATCACCCAGAGCCCGAAGGCGGGTGATACCTTTCCTTAGTGCGAATAAGAGTCCAAGGATCAAAGCCTCGTACTCCGTGACATTGTTTGTATAGTTAAACTGCAGCCTATAGGATGCGAGGAAGGACTTCCCTCACAGATTGATTAATTCTACTCTAGCCCCACAGCCTTATTTGGATCGGGATCCATCGAACTTAAGGGTCCATAAGTCATTGTTTGTAATCTGGAGCTGGGGAGGGGGAGTTTTCTTTGGATTATTGCTGGGGGACTTGGGGTCCCCTTCCCAAACTACCGACGTGAAAGTAGAATTTTCCTCCGAAGCCTTTTGAATTTGGGATTCCTGGGGAGATGGCACCAAAAAAGCACATCCCGTAGTAGTACTGGGTCCCAGGGAATCCACTACATGTTGTTCGTTCCGGAGGGTATCAAGGTGTCGGTTAGCGATCGAAAGACATGGTCCACACTCGAGCTCTGAATGTTTTTGGTAGTGCACTCGGCACCAAGTGTCGGACAAGAGTGTGGCAAGGGTTGTTGTGGCGAATTGAGAGCTGACTTCAACTCTCATCTTTCCTTCTAGGTCTTGGACTCTTTGTAGTATGGCGGGATTTTCTCTGGGGATGAAATCAAATGTTAAAATTTCAAAAGGTTTGTACACCCCCAGGGAAGTCTCAGAGAAAAAGACCTCGTTGACCCTTCCAACCTCGGTAAGGGCCTATTTCATCGGGGGTTCGCTTTCGACCCGGATCTTATTTGATTCTCCTTCCCATGGAAGCCATAGGTGGGTGAAGTCGGTCAAAAAGTATCCATTCAAGGACTTAGACCAATTTTAACTTAGTAACATCCCGTAAGTCTCTGGGATGTCCACCACCTGGATATCAATGATGCTGGCTATCCTAGGGTCTTGGGTAAGATGTATCCGGACGTCCTTCAATTCCCCCACCATTTTTACAGCTGTCTTATCCAGCTGGATTACTGCACCATTAAATGGGGTGGGGTGGAATCCGAGCTTCTGACAAATGGACAAGGGCATGATGTTACCTGAAGCTCCGGAGTCTACTAGGAAATTGTGTATGTTCTTACCATGTATATTCAGGCCTAGTAAGAAGGGAGGATCCTCATTGTTTTCACAGAAGACAGCCGCATTAGCATCTTCGAATGAGACGGTCTTGGGTGGGCGACTGATAGCTTCTGGGTTCCCTAAGAACTTCAGAAGAGACTTCTTCTGCTCGGGACAGTTCAACAAAACCTCCATCAGGGTCATGGAGGTGGTGGTCTGTTCTAACGCCTTCGTAATGTCAAATCTTCCTCCCAGAAACTGGTGATTTTCCTTCGTGAGATCTTTTGCTTGGTTAGAGCTAGGACCTTTTGGAGGCACGGGTCTATCAGTCGCGTTATTCCAGGGAGGAGGATTATCTTTGATAGGAGGTGTGGGCGTCTAAGCTGGTACTTTACCAACCTGACTCCGAGTGTTGTATGGGGCCCGCGGGTTAGTAAAGGCATTGGCCTCGAAGGGCGGGATGGATTCATCAAAGAATCCCTGTAGTTTGGATTCTTCTTCATCTTCCCCAGAAATTCTGAAGAAAACGGTATCGCACGTGAAGGCACTGTAGGTTGGCTCTTGGACAGGGGGCTCTGGAGGAGTAGTATCATGTGATTGCTGCCTATCTAGCTGGGAGATCATGATGACCTTCTCCAAAGTGGCACAATTTACCTCGTTGTGTGAACCACTAGCGTGCAATCTACACCAGTTAGTCATGGGCTGGAAGTCTGAGACTGGCGTGAAATGTGATGGTCCAGCACCATTTTGGTTGGTGTTATTGTTCGGAGGTGGGCCTCCGGTGTTTGCATTTTTATTCCATTGCTGCTGATTGGGCCTAGGCCCGTTGTTGAAGTTTCTCCCTCTGGCATTATTATTTTATTGGCCGAAAAAAATGTTTCCCCTCTGGGAATTTGAATTCTGGGGCGCGTAGGACCCCGCCTTCAGTTGGCCCATGTCCATAGTCAAGGTGGACAACATTCGTCGGAGGGATTCAACCTCGGCGGTCAACTGAGTGTTAGCGTTACAATGTGATGGCTGTTGCTGTTGTTGGCTTCCTGAGAAGGTAGCAGTATTAGCCAGAGTCGAGGGCGGCAATCCTCCAGTCACGGACGACTGGAAGAATGGCACTCCGGACAGTTGTGTCTAAGTCTGTTGTGTCTGCTGCGGCTAATTCCAAGGGAAGACTTCCAGACCTCGTGTCATCTGGGTCTGGGTTGGGTAAACGTACCGTACATGCTGGTCCATCAAGGGTGGCGGGGGATTCGTCGCCATCGAAGGAGCGCCTATTGCCAGATTGGGGTTATAGCCCCCGACATACGCAGTTCCGTTGGGGATCATGTTGAAAGGTGTGCTCTGCCCAATCCCGCCCGGGGATTTGTTGAGACCGCGGGACAGCTCTAGGGCTAGGTTGTAGACTTTTGCCAAGGTATCCCGGTCGCCCGGGGCAGTTGTTCTCCAAAGGAGAGTGGCAAAAAAAAGGGTCCATCGTATTAAGATAGGTTTGTATGGTTACATCTGGGGATGGAATAAAAGGGCCCGTACACCGCTTTAGGGTGCGCTGGAACCTATGGTTGAATGCTGCAAGAGGTTCATTGGGTTCCTTTCTAATGGAGATAAACTGGCTGTGGGACCAGGCTGGGTCCACATGTACGCGGAAGGCAGCCAGGAAGGCGTCCTCCATATCCTACCAAGTGTTGATGGAGTTGGCAAGCAAGTTAAGGTACCAGTTCAACTTGCTTTGTCCTAGGGACAGGGGGAACATACGGGTCACAACATCTTCATGCTAGATCTGGTGTCGATTCATGGCATCTTTATATGCCTGTAAGTGTTCTTCTGCGGTCCGTGAGCCTAAGTGCTCATATCATGGGCAGATCTTCTCTGGGTGAGAGGGTAAATCATTGGTTGCGCCCAAAAAAGTGCCCATTGGGGACCCAGTGTTTCCAAAATATGCAGCCATTGGAGGAACTATATGTTGGGTGGTTTGGGTACTGGTTCCTGGGAATGTCTGGGGAGTTTGAGTATTCAGAGGTGTGGTAGACCCCCAGACAATAGTGGCTGGTATGATTTTCGAGGTCCGTTTCTTTCGAGTGGGAGGCTCGAGTTCAACAAACTTTGCGAGATTCGGGGCAGACCTAAGGACTCTTTCAAACTTTGCTGGGGAGAAAGATCCAATCCCACTGAAGGCTTGTCTCTTAAAACTATAGCTCGGGGAACCCTGAGAAGGTGTAAAATCAGAATCCTGAGAGGGGGACGAGTTCATGCCCTCCTTCTAGCGCCAGTTTCTGTTGACGGGGTTTTGCTGACTGGGTTCGCCAACAGTCATAAGTTGTCACTGGGTTCCAGGGAAATCGGCCAACTCCGCCTGCAAAGGTTGTCCGGGGGAAATAAATCCTTCGGGCCTTCAAGCACCTGGGTGTTGGGTCACGACGGTGCGGGGCTCGGTTGGGAGAGGTGACTGTTTTTGAGGGGGATAGCTGGTTTCTTCAACTCATCCTCTCCGGAGATTCGATCAAAGTGAGGTTTTCGCAAGCATTTTATACTTAGCAAATAAAGCGAAAAAGATCCTGCAGGGTTAGAAACGTTTCATGTAGCTACAGTCACGTTGAAATATCCAGAACATCAATAATACTCTGGTAAACTACACTAAATACCAAAGAAACACATAACCATCAGCTAGCATTTTATCAGTAGCAGGAATAAAGAGGTCGTTAATCTACTTTAAGATACCAGAGTAAAAGACATAAAGAACATCAAAACATGAAATACCATTAACTCAGAAGCAGGAATGCCAACAACATCATTGTCAAGAATTCTTCCTTCTTTATTAATGTTCCTTCCAGCAAGCACTGGTGCGTGATACAATGGTGGCTCCAGGGGAGCATCTAACTATTCAAGGACAGATCAATGGAGCATTGAGCTCTGCAACTTGAAAAGAGAAATTACTTTGCTATTACAATGGACAACAAAATCATCAATTTCGCCGACCCTTGGAAATGGGTCAATTTGCCTATTTATACAACTCTCTTCTAACCCTAACCCTATTTACATTATGTTTCAATAAAATACAATATCCGGGGGCCGGTACTACCTGCGCCTGTAGAAACTGATAAAAGATCAGATTCACAGAACCCGAATACACCTGCATGCAAATGACCTAATGCAAAGATGAAGTATGAAAATGAAAAGGCATAACACAGAAGTTGCTCAGAGAGTGAGAGCAAAATATTAACTGCATTAATTGAAGAGAAATACAAAGTTCGACCTTATAAAGGTGAACAAACCCTAAAGACTAAAAGCTAGGATGCGCATTATTAATTAATAACTAATTAATGATGCACCTAAGAGA
>MU226568.1:1721676-1769081 GCA_018584345.1 Thuja plicata | reverse complement strand
CTGTGCGCGTTAATTATTAACGCAAAAAACCATAAAAATGTGTTTTTTTTTTTTTTTTGAAATTTTTTTCTCGTGATGCGTGCCCGTACGGCCCTAGGAGGCCAAGAAATTTTCCCTGTGCTCCCGGAGGCTAGATAGGTCAAACTTTATGTGATTTTGACTCTCCCGGGCCTTCTGAACGCAATGGCGGCGTTCGTTTCTACTCAATCTGCTCCAAAAAATGGCGCCTCCTTAGAAATACTAGAAAAAACCCCAGAGAGGCTGCAGATAATGCTTTCGATTCGCGGCTTCAAATGTATTCAAACCAAGCAGCAGCAGGGCGGCTCTAGTACCATGTAGAAACTGATAAAAGATCAGATTCACAGAACCCGAATACACCTGCATGCAAATGACCTAATGCAAAGATGAAGTACGAAAATGAAAAGGCATAACACAGAAGTTGCTCAGAGAGTGAAAGCAAAATATTAACTGCATTAATTGAAGAGAAATACAAAGTTTGACCTTATAAAGGTGAACAAACCCTAAAGACTAAAAGCTAGGATGCGCATTATTAATTAATAACTAATTAATGATGCACCTAAGAGAAAGCATAAGCTAAAGGAGTAATAATACTCTAACAGCGCCACCCTACAAAAGACTGGAGATGGAATAGGTCTGCCATGTCAGAAGAATAAGACAAGAATATACATTGGAAGAATTGGTCTCGAGAAGAGAGCTGGGAATGAGAAAGAAGGAAGTAGGTCCCTTGGGGACCGAGGCTACATGCCTCATAAATGAGAAATGCGGTGCCCTGTCTCCAACGCACCAGGTGTACCTTCGAACGACGCCTCAAGAAGACCACCCTGTCAGAAAACCAACTGCCAAGTCGACGTCTCTTTGATGTGGCCAACCATCCTCTGACAATTCTATTAACTGCCTCTGAAAATGACCGGTCGGCCTCGGGGACCGGGACACGAATCACTTTAAAGAATACAAAATTTTGGATCCGGCAACTTACGTCCCCAAAAGAATAAAGAATACTCAACACTCAAGTTCCCCTCGGCCCCCGGAGAAAGCTCAACATTGCTTATTATCGTTGAAGGCCTGAAGGAGGCAGGAAATGCCGTCTTCATCAGGTTCTTTTAGGCTGGCCCTTCTGTGCCTGGCTACTTCAACTTGTTCCCCCAGGTCCGGAACATTTTCTTTGAATTCATCTGCCATCCTTGCAGCGTCGTGACCCTTGAGTATTATGCGGGTTAGTTTTTCCATCTGGGTCCCATCTATCCCCTCCGAGGATTGATACCGGGATTTCATTATTTCATCAAAACTCCCCAAAACTGAATCTTCAGGGGTATATGTATCTGGGCTAAGGGGATCAGCCCCGGAAGCCTTTATTACAAAAGACTTATATAAATTAGAAGAATATTTTGCAGTATTTACCTTTTCTTGCAAGGACTCCACCAGTTGCTTGGTTACCTCCAATGTGAGGTCAAGTCTGGAGTGCTGAGTTCTCACAATATCAAACGATTCCTCACCCAGAATTCTGGATTCAGAAATTATATCTTCTCCCAAGGTGAGGAGCTCTTCGAGCTCCACCTTCTATGCTTGGTAATTTTCAGCGTCATTATCCCACTGCTCAATGAGTGTTTATGCCTGATGAATAACTTGTCGGGCCGTGTATAATACTGGGAGAGTGGACGCCAGGAAACGCCGGGTGTTTCCTATCTGTAGGGCGACCCATTCGTCTACTGCTCGGGCCTTCTTTTTCATTACTCGCAGGGAGTATATGTCACTCTGTGGTAATTCCTCTGATGTGGAGGTCTCTGGAGGGGCGGCACTGATGGGTCTGGCCAGCTCAGTAAGCAATCCCATAAGGTTTGCATTCTTTTCTTTTTTAGCCTTGAGCCTCTGGGCCTCCTTTTCGTATCGAGATTCTACTGCCCTTGCTGCCTCCTTAAGCAAGTCTACCTCACCTTGCTTTCCTCTTTTTCCCAGGGACACCTCTGCAACATTGTAATCCATGGGATCTGCAGTTGCCTCATCGGCATTTGGGGGAGGTGTTTCCACAATGGCAACTGTTTCTCCGCCCGGCCCAGTTCGCAGAGTATGAACTGTCCGAGATTTCTTCACCTTCGGTGGGGCCTGAACTTGGGCCATCATTTCGGCCAGGGAGAGAGAAAATACCAGAGCGGACTGAGATTTTCTCTTTTTTCTTTCTACCAGCCACTGAGGTGGGAGAGGTGGCCTTCCTGCCAGAATTTATTCTCCTGATTCTTTCCCAGTCTCCGGTGGTTGTTGCTTCTTTTCAACGTGGATCTCATCCGTTCCTCCCCCGGCCTCAACTTCTTCTGCAGCAACGTTCTTCTCAACCTCCATCCCCTCAGCCTGGTCCTGTATATCAATCACTGGGTCTGGACCCTGGTAGGTTTCCTCAGGGATTTCTTCTTCAAGCTGCATTTCTTCTTCTTGTTCTTCTTGTTCTTCTTCCGCCAGGGCTTCTTCCTCTGTTGGCATTAGGAGAGGTATCGGGCCAAGATTCAGAGTTTGGGCCGCTGTGATAACCTGCCCGAAGGTTTCTTCTGGGAGTGGCCCCTGGAATGTGGTGGCTGGGGTTACGATTATTCCCGAAGGTCTGGTTCCCCCTGTGAATGCCATTTGTTCACTTGGTTTTAGTTGGTCCACTCCCGGACCTTGCATCTCTTGAGCCCCGGAGATAATCTCCAGTTCTGGCTCTTTTTCTTCTGCTCCCTGCTCTTGTTCTTGTGCAGGTTCCTGTTCCAATTCTTCTGGGTCTGCAGCCTCTTGTTCTTTCTCTGAGACTTCTGTCCCTGCTTGTGTATCGTCCCCCTACAAATTTCTGAACTCATCGGTTGCAAATACATCATCAAATTCTTCTTGCAGAGGGGGACTAGCTGGGACCTCTGCAGGTTCTGGTTCTTTCTTCGGTTCTAGGGAACTGGAAGAAAGGATCTCTATTTCCCGGGGGAGGGATGTCTCTGGCACTGGTACCAGCTCTTCTTTAACCTACTTGATGTGCTTCCTCTTCCTTCGAGTAACCAAAGGTGGTCCCGCATCGGTTATTGCCGCCGCTTCCATGGGATCCACTCCCTTTGCCTTTATCATTAGGGCTGCCAATGATGCAGAGGAAGGGGGATGAATTGGTCTGGCCATGAGCGGGGCAGTGGCTAGCCTCATTATTAACTATTCCCTCATCTACTGGGAGGCTGCCACGGATTGCTTGATCTGATACTGTATAGGGACTTCTTGCGCGGAGGGGGTTGTAGCTATTCCCTTTGCTTTGTCTGCGCCCTGCGAAGAAGTCCCGGCCCCCGGGGTCAATCTTGGTATCAGCTGTGGTGCCAATTTTGGCACCGGTCGGGGAGCTTGATGCATACTCCCGGGGCACACCCTTTTGAAATAGGCGTGACTTTGCTCAACCACCTCCCGAGTGAAGTCCTCAATCATGGGCCCCTCCTGGGCGGCCCAATCCATTGCTGGCAGTGCCATTTTATCGATCCCCTTTTCTTTGTACTGGGGATCTATGGTGGGGGCGGCGTCTGAGAAGCCCGTCGGGAATCTCCGGCGCTTCAGTTCTTGCATCATTCCAGCCGTCATTCTGACATAGTGCCTGCTCTGCACATCCACATCATCCTGGCAATCAGCCCAAAAGTCTTCCATGTGTATATGATGGGGCTCTGAAGCCTGGGGCAGTGCTGTTGCAATTTTTCCATGCGGTTCAAAATTTTTCTGCGCAAGATAAAACTCTTGCAAGTTATAACTCTTCAGCTCATTGTCTGCCTCCTTCATGGCGGCCAGACTGCATGTGTAGTTCCCACAGGTAATTGGGAACGGGACGTTGGGTACCTTCTTGAGGGCCAAGAAGTCGTGCAGCTCCATTATCTGCCAGCAGTATTCCAACAGCACGATCTTGTCCCCACAATACTTTGGCAACAAGTAGGGTTTCCCGGAGAAGTCGGCGACCCTAATGTATATATGCTGCTAGAACTGGATATAGTAGTGTCCATAACTACTGACTAACTTCATCGCCTCAGTAGATAGGTGGTATCCAGCATCCCGGGCGGGTGTGAGCAGGTGGTAGTAAACGAACAAATCGTTTACCCCGCATAAACTGGGGAAGCTGGCCTCCCATTGAATTTGTGGGAAATGGTCCCATGGTGCTTTTTGTCCCGGGCCAATCCCGAGAATGCCATCTGTAAGTAGGCCGTTGGAGTGGGGCCTCTGTTGGGCCAAGGCCCAGAAAACATAAGAAGACATGTAGAACTTCTTCTTCTGGTTTAACTGCTGGAACTGGGAGTCGACATGATTGGAGATTATTATCACCCAGTCGAAGAATTCTCCCTTGGTGGAGATGCCGAGGAGGAAATAGTACATCCATTTGGCAAACTTCTGGGCGGAACGTTGCCCAAATACCCAGGCTAATGCTATTATCCCCATTTGGATGCTCTCCTTGAATTCAGAGCGGGGGATATCTATCTTCATTCTCTTTGGGTCCCTCTTCGGGGCCTTGAGCCAATTGGTATTCATGTATACCCAGGTGGCATCCTCCAATTGTGTAAACTGTTTCAATGCGTCAGTCCTTGTAACCACCATGGCTCTATCAAATTGCGAATACCCAGGCCTGCCTGGAATGTGACTGGGTCGAGGGACACCAATGGAGTGGGGTATCTTGTGGGTTCTGCAGCTGCGAGCATAACGGCCCGGACAAAACAGTTACAGTTGGCAGCCAGTGTTAAGATAAGCTCCGGAGATTGCACGGAGCATGGGAAGCAAGCTGCCCGGAGGATTCTAGAACCCCCGACGTTGATTGCGAGCTGGTCTCCAGCCTGTCGCTGGATGTGCATTACCTTCACCAGGGCCTGCATTTCTGCACAGGTTTCGACATTGGCGTCGGTCATCAGTTTTACCTTGGACTCAATCTTTGAGCCCACGATGCCATTATCCTGTACATACTTCATGGTGAGGGGAAGTTTTTCCAGGGCTTTCTCCATCTTTGACTTTGCTGCTACCCTGGTTTCTGTTGTGGTTGGTAATTTCGGGCTTCCGGGAGGAGATGATGCGGACGCTTCAGACATGTTTGGAAGATAACTCCGAGAACCTGCAAGACAAAGTGACCGTCAGAACATGTTTATCAAAGTAATCATTCCGGGGTCCAGGGAATTTTACCACCGTGGTGTTTGCCTTCCTGAAAAGTTAGTATTATGCAAAGATGCCCGAAAAGCAAAACATGATAAACAGAAGATTTTATTAAACATCCGGGTCCGGGGGATTTATCACAATTTTGCGAAGACACAGGATGGATGGTGATAAGAGACCCGAGGCCCAGAGAAATGACCATTAGCAAGGATGTATAAAAAGGCAAGTTGTCGAACCCACGTGGACGCCACGTGCGTTGGCATTAAATGGGTGCGATGGCGATGACGGCGGAGCCAACTGTCCGAACGTGCAAAAAGGGAAAGCCACTTGGCTGGAATTGATTGCGCGCATGGGATGTAAATGAGGTTCTGACAGACTTTATGGAGGAGAGAGAAAACTACCTATTTGAAACCGGCGGGGAGCCGAGTGTCAAACAGGTGGTTTTCTACCTCGAAGCAAGTTCAAAGGCGGAAAACCAGAAACGGGGCTGACTCGACCAGCTAGCCAAGCCACCCAGAAGGATATACATAGAACCAAGGGATATATACATAGAAATGAGGAGATATATACATAGACTATTTACAACTATATACATATATACCTAAATATACGACGCAGGACGACACCCACGGGAAAACCAGACGAGATAGAAACTTATCTACAACTATCTACAGCTATTTACACTTTTTACAGAAACAACCTCTGCGCAGAGGGTGGATAACCCTCTGGCAGAGCTGACCCACCAACGGGCGGTGAAACCAGAAGACAAAGGACTAGACAAGACAGAAAAACAAAACAAAACCAGGCAAACAAAAGCAAAACGAAAACCAAAGAAAACCAGAGAGAGGGGAAAACAGGAACACCAACCTGAGAACGCAGAAGGCGGAGAAAAGAAAGGGTTACCGCGGGAGCTCTGCAACAGCTCGGGTTGTCAATCGGTCAGAAGCACCACCATGAAGCACTTGCACTTTCCTGAGAACGACTGAAAAACCGTTAAGCGTTGATTATCATAAACTTCCTACAAATGCTCTGTTAATCGCTTTGAAATTGCTCTTTAATTCGCTCTAAGCGCTTGAAGATTTTAATCGTGGTAAATGTGAAAATGACAGATGACATTTATTTATACCCGCGGAAAAAGGCAATCCTCCTCCTTCTGGCGATCTCCGGACAGGAAAAAACCTCCGGACCCCGGGCCCGAGGATTCCTCGCGATGATATCCCTAAGAACATCACGACAAAGAATCCCAGAGTCCAGAATCTGGTTCCCAACAAAAGGCAACCTCCGGGACTGGAGTCCGGGAGACGGAAAGCAAACAAACAAGATGCAACACCGGGGAACAAAACCCCGGAGAAAGAAAAACAAGAAGGGAAAGAAAGACAAAGGCAAGACCGCAAGCAAAAGCAAACAAAAGCAAAAAGGGGGACCCAGCATTTTGCACACAAAATGTAGGGACGGGGATGCAGGGCATAACATTATGAAAAATATTCCTTAATCAATCCAATTACTGATTTAATTTCACATTGTTTATTGCTGACAACATATATTTCTAGGTGTTGTATCCTTGTATATTTTTTCAAGATTATCATGCTTCACTACATAGTGCTCATATTGAGTATATGCATTCTGAATTTGTTATTGAGTTTATGACCATAGGGACACATGACAATATGCATTTTTTAGTTGTAATTGAATGTATGCCTTTCTCTTTAAAAAATGACTATGTGCATTCTTAAGTTGAGATTAATTTAAAAAACTCAGGTACATTACATTAGACTATATGCATTGTTAAGTTGACATTGATTGTATGCCTTTGTCTTTAGTAATTAAAAACAAACTATTCAATGGATACAATAACAACTACAAATATAAAATAACTAGAAATTGGGTTCCAAATATAACAAGTGCACTTTGTTGAGTTTAGTTTTGTAATGTATTCATTGAATACATTACAAAAGAAAGTGAGCACTGTGAAATATGAGACTATGAAGCATCCATGCTTCTAAGTAATGCATACAATAAACTATGAGCAGCCAAAAAACCATGAGCACAATGCAAGTAGATATCTTTAGTAATTGAAAACAGGTTAAGTTCACATTGACTATATGCATTGTTAAGTTGGCATTGATTGCATACAATAAACAGGTTGAGTAGTAATTGAAAAAAAAATATTCTATGTTGATTTAGTTTTCTAATGTATTCATTGAATACATTACAAAAGTAAGTCAACACTGTGAAATATGATACTATGAAGCTTCCATGCTTCTAATTAATGCATACAATAAACAATCCAACAAATACAATAACAACTACAAATCAAAAAATAAATTTGTATACTATATCAATTGGTAATTGTTTCTTTTCGTATCAAACATTTACAAAAATATTACATTGTATGATAATTGTTTCTTTTCATATCAAACATTTACAAAAAATTAGATCATGGCCAAAAAAATCCTTTGCCATACCCTTCAACATTATATTTCAACCTTGTTCATCACCTTTGATGATGTAAAACTAAAACATATCTGAATACATTACAAAACTAAGTCAACCACATCCATCAAAAATTTTCAGCTAGATAAATTTCCCTTAGTTGTCCATAAAATAGGAAATGGAATAGGACTCTGGCAGCCAATTCCTCTAATCTCTCCACTACTAGGAGATGTGAATTGAGTAGTAGTGTACTTAATCAAATTAACTAGTTGAGATATTATTGTGTTGTTCTGGTCAGCATTGGTTTCCACCTGTGAGGAGGGTTCAAGGGGTTGCACTTGTTGCACATTAAGGTTTGCTAATGCAGGGGCCAAAATATTGAACACGTCAAGAAGTGTTGGGTGTTGGGAGGGAAGAGGTGTGTTGGGCGTACTCATTATCTCTAGGGCAACTGCAATTATTGTATTGTCAATAGGTGCACCTAGTGTAATGGTTGTATTTATGAATGGTGTATTTACCTTGTTACCTCTACATCGTTTAGGAGCATTTGGGTTCTCTTCTCTTTCTCTCCTTATCTGTTCCTTTTTACGTGCCTTCTCTTTAGCTCATTTTGCCTTTATTGTTGTCTCTTTGTCCTCAAAATTCCTATTGTTTTTACATTGGACTCTCTTTCATCTTTCCTCTCCCTCATCTTCTCCTTCTTACATATTACATTATCCTCCATCTTATTCTTCATTTGTTTTTGTTACTGAAGTTGTTTAATGTATTCATTAGATGTTAGTATTTGTGAATTCCTGCTTAGATGAAGCACCCCCTAGCGTGCCCCACATGTAGAATGTTGCATCCTTTGCAAGGATAATACTAGGAATCTTTTGGCTGAACCAATAGGTTGTTCAGTGTTGAAAGGCATTCATGACACAAATTCAACATTGCCATAATGGTTTCTTGGGAGAAGGGTATCATCACACAGTTGACTATCGAATTGATCCCAACTCTCTACATTTGCAAAGTAGTGCATAACATTAGTTGGGTCAACATGTGGTAGTGAGGGTATTGATAGGGAAATGTCCTCTTCCACGAAATTAATTGGTTGACCAATGTTTGTGGTTTCCTCCTATAACCAATCTAGTTGAGAATCTTGTGTTGGAAAGCTCGAGCCAACATCAATACCCAATCCATTATCATTTTTTGGTTTCTCATGGTTTGTTGTCTGCTCATGATTTTTTGGTTGCTCCTGGTTTGCTTGTTGCTCCTGGTTTTCTTGTTTCTCATGGTTAACTTGTTGCACATGGTTTTCTTATTGATCATCTGTTGCATTAGTTGTTGCCCCTTGATAGGTTTCATTGTAATTTCTCTCAAAACTGTTAATTGAATCTTCGTTGTATCCTCTAAATGGCATAAATGCTTCCACTATGATTGCCTCCCCCTCGCCTTGAAGTACATTTACACAATCAACAATAATTGCAGCACCTCTTGATCCTATCGATCCTGGAACTACAAGTTCAAGTTGAGGCTGAATTGATCCCATTCCAACACCCTCATCAATAATAAAAGCCTCACTTGGCCTCATATCATCCACTAAGACTTCCCGATTGAAATGCCATATGCCTGTCCTGTGGAGCCCACTCATTATATTTTCAGGGGTTAGTGCCAATTTAAATGTTTTATTGGTCATTTTTGCCAATTCTTCACATCTAATGCCAATCTAGGGGTTGTTATCCAACCACAAGTTTCTATTTTGTTTGAAGTATGTCTTAAATGGTGAAAAAACACTCACATCCAATGGTTGACACTTATGTCTAGTAAATTCGGGACACGAGGCTGTCGTGACCATAAAAGATGAGAAGTGTCTTGTTTGAGGGAGAGACATCATCAGGGATGTTTCTTGCAAATTGGTCCAGCCAATTCATAAACAATTCCTTCATCATCCATGCATGTTCTTGTATTGACATGAATGCCTTGGGCTCATAATTGATAGTATAATTTGTAATGTGTCTATTTGCTTTGAACAAGTAAAAATCGGTATGCTCATACCAGCAATGCTCACACATGCGAAAACAATGATCCATTACCTTCTTTTTGAGATTAGTTTTGGGATTTTTTGGCTCCCATACGCGCAATCGCTCTCATATGATAGTTATGTTCATCTTGCACTCTTGTTTCATCACAGTTCCATATTCCTCTAGATATGTAGTGGTTGAGGTTGTACACGGTTTCCAATTTTTCATCAAAATAGGCTACAATGGTAGGATGAACCATTATATATTTGTTTATGTCCACACCTTCCACTATTCTAATACTCAGGTCCTTGTGGCAGCATTTGAAACCATGCCACCATGATCTTCTCAGCATTTCGTCTGTAAAAGGGTTAACCCTTCATGCAGTTATCTGGGAAACAATTCGCTACAACTGACTGACTTGTAGACCATTTCCCATATCCACCATGTCCTTGCACCACTTGAAAACATCTTCCTCCTCTTCAGCAGTTAGGACTATTTTAGGCCCCCTCCTCTTAGTGACAGTAGTAACCATTAGCCAGTCCCTCAAACTGGAAGTAGGTATCTTCCACTTCTTTGTTGCACCCCTTACTAATATCTGGGCTTTCTCAACATTGCTAAGTGTAACATCCATGTCCTCACTTGTCCACCGTCTTATTGGGGTTGGATGGGCAGCATTAGTTGAGGCAACTTCTCCTCCATTGTCTTCTTTTGCATTCACATCTACTACATATACCGCAGGAGCACCAACAGATACTTGTTTTGGATTGGAAACAAGAGCATCAACAGGAATGTGGTGTGCATTAATGTCTGCATTAACCTCTGTATCAGTGAAATGCACTCCATGAGTCACTCTTATACTTGAATGAGAAATATTTGTTGTCCTTCTATTTCTTTTTCCTTCCATGCTTATTACTTAACCTGGAACAACTTTATTTGAGACTGTGTACATACATTCTCATATCACACATAAGAGTAAAAATTAACACTACATTCAGTCAATGTAAACTTCAAATGCATATAGATAATTTTAGTTGAAGAATGGAAACTAGCAAATGAATATAAGACAAATGCATACAATCAATGTCAACTGAAGAATGGATACAGTAAATGCAAGCTTGGAAAAGGAGTAGAATAAGAGTGATAAATAATTGAATGAATACAATAAACTAATTTAATGATTAAACTGTCGATAATGTACCCTATCTCTTTCAAGTAGATGATTATAAGATAAATACATACAGTCAATTTCAACTTAACAATGTGTTGGTTGTATTTCTAGTTTTGTAGTTTTCCAGAAAATTTTTGAAGTTCTTAGTGATATCCATGCCTAAAAATTTGAAAATCCTGCCTATAGTTGTCAAAATCCCTCTGAAAACAATGATTTTCTAGCCAAAAATCAAGAAAGAGTGCAAAAACCTAAGCCCTAGGTCAAATTTCCATGCATATTCAAGAAAACCCCTAGTTCATTAAAATGCTTTCTATTTTGTTGTTACTTTTTCAGAGAAATCCGACCACTTAAGTCATGTGTTATATTTCATATTTTTTACTTAAGTCGTGAAGTCTCGTTGTAATATGAGAATATTCCTTTTCTTTTTGAGACTTGGTGATTTCCTTTAAGTCGGGTTGTCTCTTTTAAAAATGAATATGCCTTCAGTTCTTGTAAGATTTCACGCAAGCCGTAGATGCAGATCTTAATCCTGTGGTTGGTGGATAATCTCTTTGAAAAAATAGAGTTAAAGAATTCCTTTGGCGACTTCAAGTTTTCTCAGTCGCGCTGTCTCGAAAGATAATCATAGTTGCAAGTTGATTTAAGGTTAGTTTCATGCAGTCGCGTTATCGCGAAGAGAAAAGTGAGTTAAGTTGAAAGATCTAAGATTTAGCAATATCCGTCGATCTAAAGTGAAATCTTACGGTGTTCGCAAAGTCTCCATGAAAACCCATGAGTTAAGAAATGTTATAAGCAACTTCGAGTTTGCTCAGTCGCGGTGTCTCGCAAAGAAACCAAGGTCAAGAAGGTGGTTAAAGTCCTTTAGTCACGTGATCTCTTTTAAAATCCATGGTTGAGTTAAATCTAAAGAGATTAAGCGATTGTCGTCAAATGAGAGATAGATCATGTGGCCAGCGTGAAGTCGTGATAAAAAGTTGCAGATAGATGAAAATAAGGAGATATCACGACTGTCGTCCGATTTAAAAAGGGATCTAGCGGCTAGTGTTAAATCGTGAAAGAAAGCATGAGTTAGTAAAATCTAAAAGCGAAAGCGAGATTCAATGGGTCGTGATGTCACAATAAGAACTATGGTTTAAGATAAGTTCAGTTAAGTATAAGTTAGTTTTTAGCGAGAAGATTTGAGCCTTGAAAAAGAGAAGATCTTGTGGATGGCGTGTAGTTGCTTTAAGAAAGTCAAAAAGTCAAAGAAGTTCCAGAGATTTAGCGATGATGATCCAGATTGAGACATGTGGCTAATATTTTGAATACTTGAGTTAGTCAGGAAGTCTCAAAGCGAACCTGAGGTAAAGATTTTCCTTCCATGACATGGAGACTGCTTGAGTCGTGAAGTTGTGAAGAAAACTGTAGTCAAGTGAAAAGAAAATAATAATATGTGTGAGCCATTAGATTAAGAATAAGATCTATGGTAGTCGCGAAGTCTCAGATGAAAATATGAAAGTACATAAAGTAAACGAGATTACACGTGGGTCGTCCGATTAAAAGATAATCGTGTGACAGTCGCATAATCTCAAAAGAAACTCGGATTAAAGGAAATCTTAAAGCGAAAAAGAGATTATACAGTCACGTAGTCTCTAAAAGAAACCCTAGGTGTACAATGAGTTATTAAAGTTATAGTTGCGGAGTCTCGAAGAGAATGAGAGTTAAGTGATTTCATACAACGATTAAGAGGTAGCCGTTGATTTGAAAGATGATCGGGTGGTTGTCGTTAAGTCTCAATAAAAAACTAGAGTTAAGGGTAACTCTTCACGACAACGAGATCACTTAGTCGCATTGTCGCTGAAAGAAACCATGGTGAGATCAAGGTAATGTATGAGGTTTTCTCCACACCATGTTAATAGTTGATAGCCAATAGGAATGAATAATTTATGACAGTGTGTTTTAAAAGATTGTTGAACTATTCTCAAAGAGCCAATAGAATCAATCTTGATCTCTTTTCGAATTTAAAAAGGTTTTTATATGAAAATTCATCATTTGAATTGATCATCTATCAGTTCAAAATGCCACGGCTAGGAGTGAAAATTGATTTCATAGCACGCAGAAGTAAAGATAGAAAATACTGAATTGTGAATTCATGAATGATATTGGTGCATTAATAGGCATTATCGTTATCATTCCATCTTACCAGTTTTCAAGAATCCACCTCAGAGATTGCATGAGTAATTCACATTTTCAGTAAGAACATAGTAATCAAGGTCTACAGAGTGAATTGAGAAGATTTGTTTCAATATCGGTAAAAAAGAAAAGGAAAGTTGATCAGTGAAAATTCACACCAGACATCATGAGTAGAATAGTAAGCATTGCTTCCACCAGTGGGAAGAGCAGTGATGATGACGACCTTAAAGGGACAAGAAATTATTCATAAGAATTCATCAAATTTCTCTCGGGCTCCAATCAGGGCAAAAAGGTAAATGATGAATATTTAGGAGATAATTATGCATACATTAGAGATGCCAAGACACCAGATTGTTTTGGTTATCATTTATTTAGTTATTTCTATAAAACCAGTGATGGCCCTATGCCCATATCAAACCCCTGGACCAGTGGATTAGCCAAATTAGTTGTCCCTGATGTTTTCATTGATGTAGACTTGATTTTAGAGTTGGCTAGTAGGTATGATACTATCTCAAAGACCATCAAGAAGGATGATGGCATTGTTCTGGTAACCCTAGACTGAGCTTCACTTATGAAATATTTTGATATCTACAACCCCTGTTCTACAGAAATTAACTTGAAATCCCTAGCTGCCAGATATACCAGAGAGGTTGGTATTGTGTCTAAATTGATCCAAGCTCACAGACCAAGGGGAAATAGAAACTACTTTTCCCCTATTCCAAGTGATTCGTCACCATACTTCTACAAAGACCTAGCTTTCTATATGAAATACATATCTTATGCCCTATGCAGAGTCCTAGGTGTAGACAGTGGGAGAGAAAGGGTATCATCGAACATACTGATGATAATTCTAGAGTTGCAAAGCCCTTATGTAAGCACTAGCTATGATTACATTTAGTTTGTAATCGAAAAAATGCATCAAGGATTCCTTGATATTCAGAACAAGGTAGGAAGCCCTAAGTTCCTACACTACTCATTGATGGTGCATCTCATCATGTTTTACAATTTCAACATTATGGATCAATCCAATTTACAACTCAAAAGATTCTATCATGGACAGAGTAACCCTATGCAATTATGGTTAAGAGTATGGAATTATACCTCTAGGGAGCAAGAGTTTTATGCATTTGAGAATTGGGTAGTCTACCCATTGTTGAGCAATTTAGGGGTAGATATGACCAGACTTCTAGTAAAAGTGTTGCAATTATTGAGACCTTGTCAATTTGTTGACAAATGGAATGGTGATCATAATTGGGGTGACTTATATTATCACCAGAATTTTACACTAATCAGAGTGTATGGATGTTCACAGCCACCACATATATTTCCATATATAGTACCACCTAGAATTGCAATAATGGAATTTTTATGGTATCTTATGTTGATAGATAGAGAGAACCTATCCTCACACGGGAAAGGAACCTTCACACCTAGGCAGTTCATTGCCTCAAATTTT
This sequence comes from Thuja plicata, assembly GCA_018584345.1. Lineage (NCBI taxonomy): Eukaryota > Viridiplantae > Streptophyta > Pinopsida > Cupressales > Cupressaceae > Thuja > Thuja plicata. The sequence goes on along the minus strand of MU226568.1, from coordinate 1,754,719 downwards.
ACAATTGGAAAGATGGCCTATGATCGTGTCAATGGATGGTTAAGGCACTACAGGATGAATGTTGCCCTGTACAGATATATTGACACAAAAGTATTTATAGAAAGTGCCAAGAAGCTCTTGACACCTACCATCCCTATCACCAAGAGGCATTAGCCCTGTGAAGAAGAATATTTAATCAGAAACATCCTTGAAGAGGATGTGATTGCATTGAGATTATCAAAGTATCATGATTTAATGGATCTGGAGCAGAAATTGAAGAGGAAAGGAATCTCATTTGGTGGATATTTCCCAGGCATGCCCTATTTGCAGAGATTAGAGAAGATGATTGAGAACCATATATTTCTCAGTAATCAAATTGATGATAAGGATAAAGGTCCCAATAAACAATCATCATCAGAGTATACCAGTAGCTATTCTATCCATAGTCCACCACCCCAAGATCAGCCACCTCATAATAAGGAAAACATTATTGATCTGACAGAAGCACATGAGGTTGAGGTGGATGTAGAGCCTCCCCAAAAGAAGCAAAGATTAGAAGCAGGGGAGCCCTTTGTATCTAACACACACAAGAAGAAAAAGGATAGAATTGGTGCTCTATTCAGAGGGACCAGTGCTTATGATCATCAACTGAGGAAGTTCATACGAGAGGGCAAGAAAAAGAGAGAAGACACTGATGACAGTGTAGAAATGCCCCTTATTTTGTGTCAAGATGAAAGCGAACTACAACAAGAGGAGATCCTGAAAGATGATGAATTCATCAAGACTAAGGAGTTTAAGGACTTCCTTATATGGGCAAAGCAAGAGCAAGTTGCAGCACAATTTAAATCACAAGGAGGAGAGACAATTACAAGTGAAGCATTACAAGCCCTCCAAGCATATGATCCAGAATCTGAGAGTTTGACTCCTGATGAAGCCAAGTAGCTTGCGAAGTAAAGTGGGATGCTCCTAGTAGAAGGATGGGACTTAGCCTCATCTTTTATAATAGATAAGATTAGAAGGTAGTCTGATGTCAATATTTCTATAGAGACCCAAATAGGAGAAATGATAAAAGGGTGTGGCTATGATTCTAAATCTCAAGCCCTTGCAATGTGGTCTCTTGATCCTAAAAATCAAAAGCCATCACTGATCAATATTCAAGAGAAGATGGAAGGAGAAAAGATAATATGGTCAGTACATAATACAGGAGACCTTGAAATCTCTCAGGCATTGAACCATTTTTCTCACTTAAATGAGGCAAAGGCGGAACAAATGTCTAAAAGATATCAGAAGTTATTTGATGAGACAAGCCTGATTGCCAAGGATAGAGAATTAGGTCTGATGAAAATTAGTGCAATGGAAAAGATAATTGCAGACCTAACTCATAAATTACAAGAGATGCCTGAAGTTGCCCCTACTATGCCTAAAGAAGGAAGATATGCTGAGATCCAAACTGAGGATACAGAGTATGTTGCAGCAAAAATAGAGCAAGTGATAAAGAGCATAATGATGTTATTTTGGGAGTATTAATGCAAATTTTGCAACATAGGATAAATGTATTAAGGGATAAAATTGATATAGTTTATGGTGCTTATGGTAGATTTCCAAGCTTACAAGTTGAAGTAAATAATTTTGTATCAATTTTGAACCCTTACTATGCAGCATGGTCAGTTAGAACCGGGTTATTTGAGAGGTTAGCATCATTGCAACCATTGAGATCAGATTTTCCAGATATTGTAACCCAGGTTGGAGAAGAGATAGAACAGATTGGGGTGACCTTGTCCTTTTTAAAAGGCAAGGCAAATCAAATTAAGGCTAGAATAAATATTTTTGGGCCTGACTACAATAGATTTGTGCCATCAATCAGGTCAGAAGATAATCACATCAAGCCACTATGAGTATGGAGCTCAGAATTTGACACTGTATTACCTAATAAATAGGTATATGTTCTTGACAATGGTGAATTGGATATAGAAAGATACAATAAGATCTTAGATGAGGCCTTTAAGGCAGAAACAATTTCAACAAATTCATAACAGATGTCAAGAGCATTACGGATGTTAGGTGGGAAAGATAGAAGACACGACTGGAGAACATTCAGAGCTTTGATTGGCCATCAGAAGATGATGTCACAGCAGGGGATGTCCTTACAAATTCCAAAAAGAAAAATCCTACCACTGTTGACCTGGATATTATTGATGAAGAATAGAAGAACACCTGGTACCTGTTCTTTGAGCACAGGAAAGCTAGTCATCTTGAAGACTAGTATAAATTAGCCTGTAATGGCAGTCACTAGGTCTCGCTACAAATATTAGAGGATATCTTGAACACATACAGACAAAGGTGCCAATAATCACAAGAAGACAAGATCCAAATCATATTTCATTCTTCATTTTTTTCCATCCACCGCTTGGTCTCTTCTTGTCTTTTGTTCTTTTCTATGTTTTTAGGGTTAGGTCTTAAAACATTTGAAGCTTGTTGCATCGTTGCTTCTTAAGGATTCCAAGATGGTTTTAGACTATATATAGAGCATGTTGTAACTTTTTGAAAGGATGATGGAATATAATTACAAGGCAGACTATTGAAATTTTGTCTGAGCCTCTGTATATTTTGGTCCATTGAATGTATTTTGAAGCAGTTAGACATTAATAAAATACATTGCAATCTCTATTTTATATCTTGTGTTGTCTCTTTTATCTTTGTTCAAGATTTTATATGTTTAATTGTAAGGCACTTAAATATATCAATTACAAGGTAATTGTGCAGTAATTTGTGAGGTCCTTCAAGGAAGGAGTAATTCTTTCAGATGATCCCAGAAAGTTGAATATTGGTATTAAGATCTAATGATAAATTTGTAGGAGTGAGTAGATAGTTTTTAAGGCATTCTATCTAGGTTGCATGTATTTTCATTAATCACCTAATTATGGATTTGCATTTGAGATTGACTCTATTGCCCATAGGATTAGGCACTGGTTTATGGTTTTGCAAGTAATTGTTCATCATCCAATATTTAAGAAAAACAAATTAATTATACTTCACTCATAAGAAAGCACATATTTGAAAGTAATTGTATTCACAGAATATACAATTCAGTTTGATGATTCCTTCAAGAGAGAATCAATAGGTTGGCCAACCTAAGTTCAGAGAACTATAAAACGAAGAAGGATGAGAATCCTTATCACATTACTATTTTCTATTGTCAAGATAATATTTTGTCTTATTAAGCTCTGTATCAGGTTAATCATGGTCACTTGCATAATTTTCTATTTATTGATACAGTAAAAGGCATTAAGCAAACTAGTAAGAAGACCTAATCCGCTGTAGCTAATACTACAATTCAGTAATCATTCATAGGTAATACCTGCCTGAGCCTGTGGAGCTCAAAAAAGGAGGATATTATCCAATCCTCATCAATTAGGCTTTTCTTGCATATGGTAAATTGGAAATATACAAGAGCAAGCATTCATACTATTATTAAAAGGTTCTTACAAGAAAAATCCCTAACACAATGCATACATATAATGTAATATCCACCTTCCCCATGTAATCAGTGTGAAAAATAGTTCAATGACAACTTAAGAATGCATACAGTCATGGTAGGCTTTCCAATTGAGTTGAAAGTGTGAAACTGAAGAGTGCATGGAGTCAATGCAAGCTTGGCAAATGAGTATAATCAGGGTGTCAAACAAATCAATAACAAATTAATTAGAATGCACACAAGTAATGTAAGCTTATAAAATGAGAGTGGTGGACTGAAACCCTCATCACTTGAAGAGAAATGAGATCGAAGAGAAGCATTCGAGGGAGATAAAGTTTCCAGAAAAACCCTCATATTTAAAACCCAGATAAACCCAGTATGCGAAAAATAATGATAAACCCAAAGAAACAGTATGTGCAAATTAATGATAAACCCAGAGAAACCCCCATATTTAAAACAAAAAAATGAGGACATTGTCCAGATTCATAAAAAGTACAACACAAAGTAATGATTAAATCGACAGTGTACACTATTTCTTTGCCATTTCCTCTTTATTTCTTTCTATCACATTACATGCAATGGTTTCAAGGTGAAATGATTGAAACATATAACTATCAGCACAGAAAAACCATTACAAACACTTATTGAATGATAAAAACTGTGAGATATTTTATACTTCGTGATAGGGCTCCCTGTGGGTAGTAATTGGGTTAACCACCGACAGTTATTTGGCAGACGGTGAGCTTCAAACATGTTAAGGTGATTAGGTATAGAGTAAGGAGAGGTTAAGTTGGGTCCTATGTGGGGTATAATTAGATGGGGTTTTCATTAACGCAAGGGACAATGTGGTTTAATTAAAATGAACCCTTCACCCCCTTTCCTACCTAGTGAGCGGGTCCACATTAAAAACAACTTAGAATTTATTCATTGAATACATTACAAAACTAAGTCAACATTATGGTGAGTTAGTTTTAAAATGTATTCATTGAATTCATTACAAAACTAAGTCAGAAATATGCTTAGATAGTTTTGTAATGTATTCATTGAATACATTACAAAATTAAGTCAACACTGTGAAACTTCAAATGACGAAGCTTCCATGCATTAAAAACAACTTATAAATAAAAGGCATGTAAGTATAGTGACCAGTTCAGTTATTCATTGAATACATTACAAAACTAAGAACTATGTTGTGTTAGTTTTGTAATGTATTCATTGAGTACATTACAAAACTAAGTCACCACAATACAAAATTTGTTGAGCACATTATAAAATTTGTGTTAGTTTTGTAATGTATTCATTGAGTACATTTTAAAATTGAAAAATGAATAGTTGTGTATTCATTGAGCACATTACAAAACTAAGTCAACAGTATGAAATCTAAGACTATGAAGCTTCCATGCATTAAAAACAACTTAACTATAGTGACAAGTACATTTATTCATTGAATACATTACAAAACTAATTGTGCACTATGATGAGTTAGTTTTGTAATTTATTCATTGAGAACATTACAAAAATAAGTCAGCACTGTGAAACATGAGACTATGAAGCTTGCATGCATTAAAAAAACTTATAATTTAAAGGCATGTAACTATAGTGAGCAATACATTTATTCATTGAATACATTACAAAACTAAGGTTGCACTATGTTGACTTAGTTTTGCAATAGATTTGAACCTACAGTAAGCAGTAAAAGTAGTAAATTTGTAATAAAAACATACAACAAACATACAATAAGCATACAAAAACAAGGAATAAACAAGATATAAATGAGATATCCTACCAACTTGAACAAGAGCAGAGAATATGCAGACTACAGAGAATAAATCACCAGCGGTCAGATAAGGAATTTTCAATGGATTTTACGTGGCGATGTATCCTTCTTATAGGAATTTGGTCATTGAAGAAGTGGCTGGTCAATTTGAAATTCAAATTATGGTGGGAAAGAATCGGTCAATTCATGCACAAGCAATTACATTACATTTTTAGTTCATACAATAGCTTCATGAATTTAAATTTGTAATATTTTTGGTGTTGTTTATTTTGTGTTTGCATTGTTTATTTTATCTCAATTGGTGAGCCTTACACCATTAGTTGTTCATGCAGGTACAAATTGCAGTTGGATTAAATGCTTGAAGATGTCATACCTTTTTGTGTGAATGTACATATGAGAGTGTTATGAAAATTTATTATGCACCAATAGTTGTGCATGTATGTACATAAATTGAATATGAAATGTATACTAATAAATTATATTTATATTCTTGGACCAATCCTTTGACTTTGTAAATGTATGCATCCATTTTTTTAATAACAATGTAACCTTTTTGGTGCAATTTGATATGTAATAAAAACACAAGTGTACCAATAATCGTGCACTTGTAGTGTTTATTTAATGGTGAACGGTTATTGGGTGTGCAAGCTATTACTTTTTAGCATTATTTTTGTAGGAAATGGCTATCAAAAAGTGGGTTTTGGGGGGTATCTATGACAAAAGCATAATGGTTATCAGACCCCCTATCGGTAATTGGTTGTTTTCCCCTAATAATCATAAGAGAAAACTACTAAAAAAAATGTACATGACATCAATACAATGTTGAAAAAAGTAAATTCTACATATATATGCATGTAAACAAACATATACTTATTATTTCAAGTGTTATAATACAATTTACTTAGCACAAATATAATATAAGTGAAACAAGCAATATTAAAAGAAGTAAATTTCATATTTTATGACACAAATATTTGTGACACGTGTTTGGAAATTTAAGCTTAGCCATTTCCATATATGTATTTTAATACATGTTTACATGTTGTTTCCCAAAAAAAACAGGATGAAAATAATATAAGTGAAACATGCTATATTAATAGAAATAAATTTGTATTTTACAACATAGATATACATGACATGTGTTTGGAGATTTAAATCTAGCAATTTGCATATATGCATTTGTAAACAAAATTTTACATATTATTGCTCACAAAAAATATGTTCTATAGTGTGGTCTCCAATATGGTGTTATTTAGCCTAGGGTTGTAATTCTTGCAAAAACTATGGTTTTTAGTAGCGCAAAAATGTAAGTTTAATTTTATCATTGTTGGTTCTTTTCAAGAAAATAATATCATTTTGCAATAGGGGTCTTGTATATTTAGCATAAAAATCAAGATTTTTGTCATAATTATTGAATTTAGAAACCCTAGTTAATAAAAATACATGCAAATATGAGTAATCCAACCCAATCCACTACTACTAGCACTAAGGCTATTAAAAAGGATAAGTGGCCCCTGCACCAGGATTTCCTAGACTTGCTCGCTGACTCAAATATGAGACTATCCGTAGATAAATTAATGTGGAAAGATAGATTATAGGACTATACATATGCAAATATAGCCACTTTGAGTTAGGCCATGTTCAGATATTTTTATCAAAACAGAGACAAGAAAGTTCCTATATGCAATGTGTGGACCTACAACCTTGGAAAACTCATAGTTCTTGATGTGTTTGTAGTTGTTAGTTTCTTAAGGGTTATAGCTAGGCTTATGACCTAATGGATAAGGTTCTCAAAAGAAAGGATGTCACCTCGTTAGTGAAATTAGATGGAAAGAGAATTTTAGATGGTTTCATGATAAAAGGTGCTATTATTACCAAGATCAATCTAGATACAGAGGAAAAAATTTATGATGAGTATAAAAGTTCCAAGATATAGGCTCAAGGGTTTCACAAAAAAGATTATAAATTATTCCTCCAAATGAGAAAGAGCTTTTTTTAGTTTCCTCATTTGAAAGATATTTGATGTGCACATATAAGTCACTCTACCAAGTATTGGGAAAGGGTAGTGAAATCAATATGTCGATTGCCATAATGTACATGGTCATGGGTATTCATAACCTTGAAGTCAACACAGAGTATGACTTTGTGTCATACCTAATCCAACATATTTATGAGGGATAATAAAAGATAAATAAAAATGTAAAGACAATCAGCTTTAGGTTTTATTCTTTGTTGTTCCATTTAATTTTGTATCACAATAGAAACAGGTTGAATAAGGGCTTGAGGTTGGCCATGGAGGATGAAGCGGGAAAAAGAGTGCTAGATCAATACTAGACATATATATGGGATATCAACTATCCAAATGTTGGCTTTGTCACCTTTCACAACCTATTTGTGATGAAGGTTCTTGATCTTTTGGGAAATATTGTTGTGAGATTACAACCACTCGCTATGGAATTGTTAAGGCCTAAGGAGATGAGACCTAAAAAAGGACATGAGAACAATTGGCATGATTGGTTTTTCCATGAGGACTATATTGTATTCAGATTGTATGGATGCTCCCAAGCCCCAAAAATTATGTCCAAATTTGTTACATTACACCAAGATTGTTACTCATTGAATTCTTTTGGAATTACTATATACATCGACAAGAAGAGGAAAGGTACTTTTGCACCTAGACTGTTAGAGTTCTTGGACTTCACAGTGGGGTGTGGTGTCATGGACCCATTGTATAATTACTTGAATTCATACAGATTGAAGACTACTTCCCTCATATTTTGTGATCCATAAGGATTCATGGAGAATATGAAAAAAATTATATTCAAAAGAAAAATATATCCTCACGAGGTTTTGTATCAAGAGGACATCATCAAAAATTGCAGAGCTATGTTGGATGTGCACCAATGAAGAAAGAAATGGAGTATTATCATGAGGATATAATTAGAAAGGAAAGAAAATGACCCTTCACTCAAGGGATATTATGAAGAGATTGATAAACCGATTGAGAGGATTAATTTGATGATAAAGATTTTTTAGAAATTGTATGATAAGTATCATATTCTCTAGACTAAGTCATCAAAGGTTGTGTCACCTAGAAGGGAAAAGTGCAAGAAAAAAGAATTGAAATTGTTGAGGAAGATGTCATATCTATTCATGTTGCTAGCTCCATTTAGGAGCCACTTTTTAGAAGAGGGAGAACTAAATAACAACCACCATTAGTGGGTTACTCAATGGCTACAAGGGAAGAAGAAGTAGCCGAAAGCACATGGAAGGTAGGAGAAGAATACAAGGTTGAGAAAACTTTGAAGTCGCCTATAAGAGAGAATAACGTTGAGGAGCTCCCTAAGAATAGGTTCAATGTACATAAGGAAGTTCTTGCAGAGCAATCAGATGATGAAAGACTTATTGTAATGACACGATTTCTTCAAAATAATGAATTTGTGAAAATACCAAAGTTTAAAGGCTTCTCGTTGAAAATAGAGGGAAAGGAATATTTGGAAAGGCCAAAGAAAATAAATATGGGAGTGGAAACTACCCAACATGATCAAGTTGCTATTACAACTTTCAAATAATCTAAATTTGATAATATTAATGTCAGCTCTAAGGAGGTTCAATTTTTTTTAAGGAAAGTAGTTCTCTCTTGCTTCTTGGTTGGTATTTACAAAAAACTTTCTTGATTGACCGAGTCAGAAGCCAAAAAGATATTGTGCATGTTTCTGAGTTTGAAGTAGAAGAAGGGATAATGGGATCACGCTACCATCAAGGTTATCAAATACTGACCATGTCTGGGCTAACCCCTAAAATCAGAAGCCTAAGTTCTTGGAACTTACTATGCATGCAACAATGTTTAGCTAGGTTGTTGCAAAAAATTATCAGAAGATCATGAAAGGCTAAAAAAGAATGAGGCAAAATTGAAGAATGGCTACAACATCTTATGCATGGAGAATGTGATATTGAAGCAATAAATAGATTCAAGTAATGTGCCTTTGTTTCCTTCCACCTTTCCAACTTCGAATAATATTGTTGTTAAGAAACCAAGTGATGTGAGTGCTCCCATCCCAGATGTAGTTCAAACACAATTGGAAGATTATGCAATTAAGATTGAAGACATGGAGGGGAAATTACAAGGAGCAAGAGCTACGACAATTGAGAAAGTTATGGATGATATAGGCAATGTATTGAGGTATAGGGTTGAAAAAGAAAATATTAAATTGGATGTTGTTTATGAGGGGAATAAATCTCTATTGTAATCCATGCAACCATGTGGTACATTGTGCCAATTACAAAACCCATGTTTGATAGATGGAAATCCAAACAGAATTTGATATCAAGAGTTGCCTTAGTCGCCCAATATGTACCTGATGCTCCTCGTGTAATTCTCCCAACAAAAAAATAATGATTGATGTCATTATGTGGCAACTATTTTTTGAGAACAAGGAGCAACACTTCAAGTCAAAATTGATTCATTCTACACACTAGAACATTGGTCAATCCTTGATATTTTGGATGAAAATAAGTAATTGAGAAGCCTAGAATATTGGAGGGATGAATTTGACTTGATTTTCCTAATGGTTTTGGTAGCTCCAAAGGAGGGGGAAATGGTTCAAATGGGGTTGTTGAATGCCACAATGGATAGAATACTAATTCTTGAGGTTTGGATTTCCAAGTTCATAGTGGATACCAGATCAACCTTGGACAGTAAGTGGAAAGAGATCTTGAATCAAATAGAGAGGGTCTGTAAATTCTAGTGGCCTAATCAAATTGATGTTTTGAAGTGGGTTGATTAATATGGAAAGAGGAAACAAGAGATACAACGGTCCCAAAGTTTTGAATTTTGAAATTTTGTCTAATGAGGTAGGATGGGGAATGAAAAGGAAACATACAAACTTCAACTTATATTTTAGTTACTTTAAGATAAGGACCATGCAAAATCACCTAGATCATAGGCACCTTATGGTTTGTTGATGAAACTGAATATAGCTAAAGATGGAGATCAAATTTCAATGCGTTGGTCATTTCAGTTAAACTAGTTTCATATCATGTTAAGTTTGTTGTTCAACATTTCAAGCGGTTAAATATTTTTACACTTCAGCATGATGCCCATGTTTCTTCATCATGACCATGTTTATTCATCAACATGGTTTTCATTTTGAGCTTGCAAATATTTTTTCTTTATATACAACCAAGAAGATATTTAGAGATTATTCCTTATTAAGGGAAATAAAATGAAATAATGGCATCTGTAAAAGGCTTGAAGTTTGTTTCATTCTTTGAATTATAAAATGAATCCCAAGGTCATTTTGAAGGGTCCTAAAAATTTTGTATTGAGCAAGTAGAATAGAGTAGAGCTTGAGTCTAAGTTAAAGATAAAATATATTGATTGTAAATATTTTTCATAAGCAAATATCAATCAGTTTGAGAAGATTTATAAACAATATCATATTGTTGTCTTCACTTTATGTACTTCTAATTATGTAAATTCAATATATCAAGTATGTTTGAGTTTGTCATTTCAGTTTCCCTGATCTTGTGTTGATTGTTTATTGTTCTTTTTCAAGGAATGAGTTAAATTTATTTATTCAATCGACTATAATTTTGAGTGCATATCTAGGATCTATAAGTAGAACTTTGTGATAACACATGTTGGATCATTAATGTAAGGCATTAAAAAACTAAATACAGTGGTTAGATGCAATTCATTGATGAAATTTGTTTATATTCTTTCATTTGACTCTTTAGCCCTAGGATAAGCACTGATCTAAGCTATGGTTTAATTCATGCTCAAAAACAACCAATTAATAAAATCAAGTTCAATTTCTTATCAGTAGGAGTAGGGTTCAATTAGAATTTGTTCTCAATTGCAGTTAAAGTGATCAATGACCAAGAATGCAACCAATTCAAGGTTAAATCATGAATTATTTGGTTAGAATCCATTGATAACCATGAATTATTTGCAAGGCCCGCCACCTAGATTTTACAGAGCCTGAGGTGTAAAGGATCTCAACTTCTAGTTGAATCATATTCATCAGCCACTGATTCATGAAAGTTGTTGATTGAAAATGGCCAATTCATAAGAATTCCTAGACAATTAGTTGGAGCATCCAAGGAAATTATTCCACTAACTTCCCAATTAAAGTGTCTCCTATCTCATAGTAGACTTGTTTGCTATATTGTGCCTATTCTTCCTTGTGTTTTGGTAGGTAACTTTAATGTTATTGCAACTAAATTAGAAAATAGGGGGGATGACCATCTTAACTCGTCATCAACCTTATTGAGTGAAAAAAAATCTCAATCTAGATGATGTTATGCCAAGAAATGGAATTTTATTAAGACTAGATACAATTTTTTATTTTGATTTTTAGGTTGGAGATAATAGTTCCACTTTTTCAAAAAAAATTGGTCTAAAAAGGGTCTCACCATTGACTTATTATATTACATTCCTTAGAGGAAGCTATTTACTCCATGTCCACTTTGAAGGAAAAGGTCATGTTCATTAATCTAGACATGTCTAAAGCTTATGATATGGTTAACTAGTTTTTTCTCCACAAGATGTTACAAGCATTTGGTTTTTTATTCTAACGGGTTCATTTGGTTATCGATTTTGTGACTTAAATATCATTTTTTATGTTAATCAATGATATCCCCTCAACTCTCTTTTCAGCCTCCAAAGGTCTTAAACAAGGGGGTCACTTATCTCCCTATTTATTTATTTTATTGGTAGAAGGTTTAGACCATCTTATGAAGCATTATCAAGTAAGAAATCTTATTTTGGGGTGGTTTTTGGATGTAAATCTCAATTCTCATACTCGTCTTTAGTTCATGGATGAAACCACTTTGATGGGGTTAGGAAAATTTGAGAAGGAAATAAACTTTAGGAACTCAACAAATACAAATATAGTATTTACATTTTCAATATTATTGAGCCCATTCAATGTAGCATTGCAAACATTTTTTCCTTTTTAGATTGAACCTTTACTAAGGGAGCATCTAGGTGTCCCTGTTTTTGTTGGATGTCAAAGAAAAGATGAATGAAAGAAAATTCTTAATAGGTTTCACCTGAAGTTTAGCCATTGGAATTTTTAATGGCTATCTTCTATTAGACGATTGACACTTTTAAAAGTCGTTATGCATTCTCTGCCTTTGTTTAAATTTCTAAATCAATTGCCCATAAGTGTTTTTTAAATGAATTTGATGCTCCCTATAGGAAGTTTTTATGAGCTGGAAATTAGAAAAATCATAAGAGGAGTTGTAAATTAGGACTTGGTTTATTGTCCAAATAAGTCTAGGGGACTTCATTTCAAGTAATATGAGGTTAAATGCCAATATTTACTTGCCAAATTATATTGGAGATGATTGAAAAATCTAAATTATGTTAGGAAATAATGCATCAATACCCAGTTGATTTAATCCATTTCCTACATAACCCATGAGAGAAAAGCATGTATCAAAACCTACAAACTAACCATTATGCATATATCATATAGACAAGCCACAAGATAACACATGATATACCTTGGCAAAAATTTAAAGAGGGAAAAATCCAACCTCAAAAAGCATATGTACTCCATCTTATTTATCAATAAATAAATATCACATGTACTTATAGAGTTACAATTAATACTTTTGAGATATCAAGCCTATCCAATTCGTCCTGCATGTGTCCAAGCATTAATCCACACATCTCATGAAATGCTTAACATATGCACTCAAAGAGACTCGATACTATAACATCCCACTCATCTAGCCAGCCTCAACCACTAAATATATATTTGCTTATATAGACTTGAACTCAACACAAATACAACCAAACCATGTGTCACAAAACTATGAACACAATATCATTGACCCCTCAGTTAATATTGGGTACTCAATTTTTTTATTTAATAATATTTTCCCATATTAAGATTAATACTTGCTACAACTTACCTTCAAAATATATCTCAATGTTACATACAACACATAACGGGGCCCCAAAAATATTAGCTCCTTGTGATGGGTGTACTTCTAGGTCCCCATAGGGTACACCAAGCACATAATAATAAAATAAACATTATAAACATTATGCAAGGTGGTTTACACATTATCCCAATAAATTAGCCATGGGCGAGAATTTTCAATTCCAAAAATTTAGGAGGGGTAGTTGATGAAGATATTTCATGGATAGATTTGAGTGGTAAAGATTCCATAATATGGATTACTATTAAGAAATGGGATTTTCTTATAAAGTGAAGGTTCTTTTAGAAAGCTAATAAAGAGAATAATGCTTTGTTTTAGGATGGTTCTTAGGATAGTCATACCCTTATCTCTTGTCTATTCACAACACTTACCTCTTGTGACATTTTGTAGACACAAATTGGTCTTTGGTTGTTAATTTTAAGTACTTCATTCCCTTAGGGGGATCCTTAATCCAACCATGAAACTATCCTTGGAAATGGTCAGGTAGAGGCTCCTTGAAAGAGCAAAACAAGTTGGCTTCAATTTGGATAGTAATGACTCAAAATGAGTTTATACAGTTGCTCTTGGACGAGGGTAATAAATTGGCTTCAATTTTGGCTAAAACACCTTGCAATTCCATAGAGAACTCTAATACCTTTGCTCTAGAATCACACAAAAGAAGTAATGTCAAGTTTCTTTAGTATAGTTTCTTTCTTTGTCTTTCTACTCACAAACAATTGCCTAATTTGGGACAATTTCAAGAAGAGAGATTTTCAAGGACCTTGTATTTTCTCTGTGGCAACAATAGGAGAACAATAGTCATCTTTACATTCAATTTCCCTTTTCTAAGGAAATTTGGAATCTATGGTAGAAACTCTAGAATAGACCTTTTATTCACACTTCATCCTTGTTTGATTTTTGAAACAACTCAGATCATTCCCCTACCTCATCCTCCCTCCTTTTGACTGCTTGGATATTGATGCTTCTTTTATTCTTTAGAAATTCTGATTAAGAGCATATTTGATGTGTTTTTGGGGAGTTTTAGCATAGAGTTGTACAAATTCGGATTAAAATCAAAAGGATGGTTAAAGGGACTATAAATTTGCATTTAGATTAGTCTTGTATTGCTTGTTATCTAAATATGCTTAATCTCTTTGGGTTCTCTCTCCTTCCTCACAAGTAATCTAGGAAATGGATTTTGCCTCTATTGTTGTGTAGATGTAGGAAATGGCTTTTGCCCCTTATTGGTTTTCTTAAAATTAACATTGATGGATCCTCTAGAGGTAATCTACAGGCTACACGGATTGGTGGTATTGGTTGGGATAATAAAGGCTTTGTTCAATTTCTCTTTACCTATCTGGGTGTTCACTTGAATAAGTATATATGGAAGGATGGGTGATTTTAAATGCGTAGGATAAATCTTATGGGAAGGGTTGGAGAAAGGTTATCTATGAAACTGATTCCATGTTGAATGAAAGGAATTTCCAAGAGGCTTCCTACAGATTGACCATGGTGATTAAGCAAATTCTCTATTTGACCATTAACTTTTGAATCAACATATTTTGTCCATGTTCCTAAAGGATGGAATAGGATGGCAAATTGTATAGCCAAAAGAGCCTCTCAATTTTTAACTAACTTAAATGTTGTTGATTGGAATGACTTAGACCTTAAATGAATCTCAATAAATCTACAAGCTTATTGCTAATGATTGAAGTGTGTAATTATACTTTGCAATGATGGGGTTGGTTGTGGATCAGGAGGAGCTTTGATTTTTCTATCCCTGATGATTTTATAGGTTGCCCTAGTGGATCTTTCTTATGTTTTATGTTTCAATGGTGATTGTCATTTGAAAATCCTTCTACAATGTTTGTATTTCAACATTTAATGATAAAAACTATTTTTGACCAAAAAATGACAATGTTAATAAGGGATAACTATGAATGAGTTTACTTGAGCTAGCCACAACCTACTAATCATATTATTGCAAGGTAATGATACCTATTATGAACAACGACATTTTTTGTTGCTGGGATAAGATTGAAGTAGCACTTAGTTGACTTTGCAATTTCCAAGATAAACATCGATCAATTCTTGCAAAATCCTCCCTACCCATCTATGCATGTGAATACTTGTGAATGTGTAATATCCTTAGGATCCTTACTATATTTGCACGAACACTTCATTTGCTTTTCGTTGTGAAAAATCCAAGCCATTCAATAGATAATCAATTGTGTAGTTATAGGGTTACATGCCTAGGTTTTGTATAGCCTTAAGTGTATAGAGATTTGTCACCTCTCATTGTTGGCCCATCCTCTTACTAGTTTGATAATAGAAATTTGTAATTTTAGAAATTGTTAAAAGCAAGTTAGAGGCCTACACATTGGTGCAAAGGACTCTAACCATATGTCCATGTTTCCCTCAAGCTTGCATATTTGTGCTCTTAGTGGCAATCATAAACTTTCACATTAAGCTAATCACAAAGTCTACGAAAATATGTTGCTCATTTTGTATAGTTTTCTTCATGGATTCAAATTAGCATTCCCTTCTAGACACAACATTACAAAACACAAACCTAAAACCACAAGAGATGTGTAATGTACTTTTAGTGACAAATTACATAGTAGACCACTACCAAAAGAAGACATTTATATTGATGTGCTTGAAACAACAAAATGCATATTTCATATTTTTCACATTCATTATTTTCATATGGATAAACATTTTTTCCCAAAGGCAACTATATTAGCACTTCACCACTAGCTATATATTTGTGCTTAAGAGGCACGTGAAAAACAAATGCTAATATTGACATGCTTGATAGCACATTGAAAGCAACACTAATAGCAAGGACATGCATCAACATACCTTGCGACATCATATGTAAAATGATGCAACAAACATAATGGTCGATCCAAACAATACAACTTTGAGTAGTTTTGATATCATCATTTGTAATAACAATAAAAGTAGTCATTTATGTACATTTTAGTATTTCATTGCATTTTATTTTAGGCTTCATTTACATGTCAAATATAAAATTCTACATGCAACCTCTTATCAAATGGCATTTAATCAAACACTAGAAGTGTTTAAAAGATAACAAAATTTTACAAAACATAATATTGACTACAATTAATTTTTAGTTTGCAAAATAAATTTCACACAATCAAATACAAAAACTAATCAGTAAAAATGTTCACTAAAACTATCAACCTTTCCCTAACTACTTATTCGTATTCGTTCAAATTTTGACACCAATCTAGTACTTTCAATTCGTGCTATTGTTTTTGCAATAAAACTATCAACAGTACTGTCAAAGTTCAATCACCTTTGACAAAGTAGGTTAATATCTAAAAGAGAGTTTTCTTACTACACAAACCCCTGCTCATGCTCGAATAGATTCTTTTAAACCCATATTTCATTTGAGAGATTGCTTCATCTAAAATTGCACACAAATTTTATCTGAATCCCGAACACCGTAAACATCAAAAAATTTAGTTACTTAAACTTATATCAAGGACTGTAGCACTACCAAGTGCCTAAAAACCTAAACATCATATTGTACTTTCTCAAAAGACAATGTTTAAGCTTGAACCATTACAATGGTTGTAAGATTTTAGTTAAACATTAATTCATTGGTACAAGCACAGACACATTTGAATATTAACACTTTCAACACTAGTTTGTACAAGAACTAAATTAGCATAGCACGTCGACCTGAGATTAACCTTGTCATCACCGACTCCCAAACCCTTCCTTATATTTATGACTAGAGTAACGTAAAGATGGAATGATACATTTAAACTTGTATAATCGCTTGATCTGTTTATAGATCAGGAAAAGTTTCGATTGAATTGTTTACTTGTTTTAATGAAGCTACATCAATAGTGAGCTTAAAAGAATCCATGCACCAGTAAGTCTCAATCCCCGCACCACTTCTCCAAAGCTTCATTCAAGACGTGAGAACCTCTATTTTTTCTCCCTTTTACAGAAAATCAATTTGGGTTTTCAGTTAGGATGAAATATTCTGCAAACATGGATTGTCCCTCGTCTATGGTTAATTATTTGCTAGATGGGTTGTCTGCAATCAGTCACCCCAGGGAAAATTACATACCCCTGAACATTTCCCTTAAGGGACAGGCATGATTTAGCAGGCAATTCTGGACTTCGAGCTCTCAACTGTAAAAATATTTAAAATAAACTCTTGAAGGTTACTAGTCCGATTTGTTTAATCATATGGCCTTCATTTTGCAATCCATTTGAATGTTTATTTTACTCAAGTGCACTACAGTAATGAGTTTGTGAATCTACCAGGCAAAAACCAGCAATTAAAACTTCGATCTCTTTTTTTTTTTTAACTTTAATGAGCTTTTGCCATTTATTTAATACAATATCTTTTGCTCGTTCTCTTAACGCAACTCCATTACTCAGCAAATTACGGCATATAAATTGTACAAGATTAAAAGTCAGCAGTTCATACCATCAAAAATTCAGTGTCATTATATCTGTAGCATATGTTACCTTAGATACAAACACAAACATCCAAGTTTTGAATAAATATTACATAGCCCCGCTCAGGGGCTACTCACTTTTTACATTTTAATCAACCAAACTTTCTTATAACCAACTTTTGCATCGTTCAAAACTGTAATGTTTTAGGGCTTGAAAAAATTCCACTAGCATCTTAGGGATGTAAAACCAATCCACTTACGTAAGTCTACTTGCTCGATTAATTTGAAGAGGCACAAGGAATTGCACATAGGGAAGATGTGAGCAAAATTAAGAACCATATGTTTGGGATTCAACAGACAGGGAAATGTCCAGCTTTATCTAACAGAAGGCCATAGAACCAATTTTAATGTGTTAAAACTACCTTTATTTTATAATTCACATGCTCACTTGAGAGAATTGATTTCAAACTGCTGTGTGGAGTAAGAATTAAAAACATAAATGATAGGTTCCTTAGCCTCCTCTTAGACATTCAAAAATTGAATATAAAAATACAAACACCAAATCAATAGAAAAAGGTCAACAAGCTACCTTTGTAATGTTTTTCGGAACTAAGCAAACTATTCTTTGACGGTGTTACAAAATTATCATAAAGTTTAGTCCCAAGAAAAATCATATATTACATCTAATAAAGCTGTTGCCTTCTAATAATAAAATTTCCGTCAAAACTCATATGCAAAACAACCATACATGACTTCCACGATCATAACCATGAAGGATTATACCAATGCCAACTGAAAAGTTAAGGCACTAAACATCTCCAATGCAAAAACCAAACCTGTGTCCTGGCATTTAAAAAATCCAGATGTATTCAATCGCCCTTTATTAGTATTCATCCTTCTGAAGCACACTGAGTGCTCCATGGCCATGGCCATATCTTACAAAAATTAATACAGCCAAACTGAGAACATCATGCAGCGTGAGGATGATGTTCACTTCCTAAGACTACTAACAATCTTATTAAAAGCAAAATAGAACTCAAGAACACACTAACAATGAACTATTAATAACTTAACCTTAGGTAGCTCATTATGCCATTGAACACTTGATTTCTGCAGGTATATGGATTGCAATTCATCAATCAGTTGAACAGGACAAAGCCCTTTCCAACCAAAAGTTTTCATATGCGCCATCCGCGATAATATTTGCGGGCCATTCAGCACAAAACTCGCCAAACTGGCAGGACACATATATCTAATACACTGCTCCATATTATACCCTGAAAAAAATTACATCCACATGAAAGATTTCAACAAGGGAGATATAGGTCACATTACATTCTCCAGTGGCTATTCTAAATCAAGAAACTCCATTCGTTTTCTCATAGATCCTTTCAGGTCCGTTGCATCTCTCTCCTCTTTCTGAGCCTGTGAACATGAAAAGCAACATTAAAATACATGTATACAGAGTACACTATCATATCATATTATGCAATTGATAAGAACTCAAACGGCTTTGACTCCTACCTTTTCAATTTCTGTAGAAGAAACCTGAATCATATTAGCTGGAAGGTCCTCCCTGTCGGGATCCTATACAAATGGCAGGAAAGAAAACAATTTTGTATAACTCTGATTCCACGCAAAGAGACCATGAAAATAAGCAGATGCATTCTGTAGAGCATAAGAGTGTGATAAAAAGGTCATACCATCTCTCCTATCAGTACAACATTTTCGCCTCGAATCACATATAGACCTTGTGGTAGATCACAGTAGAGATCTCCAACAATTACCCTCTCAAAAGCATTTTCTAGTACAGCATTCGCTGTATCAACAAATATCCCAGGGTCAAGATACTTTTGCAACACTGTCACTACCTTACAGAGACCAGGCTCAAGAGAATGAAATAAAAATTTAACTGTTCAATCAAATTCAATCCTACTAGCATCTTAGGAGTCATAGTTCCAATAAAGATGAAAGCTTACCAAACTGATCAAATGAACGGAGAATCCCAATAAGCTTTCTGCCATCTCGAAGCAAAACCAATAATTTTTCTGCCACAATATTTGTTTTAACAATGAGCTTTATTACTTTTGAACCAACCAGGCAATAAAATAAATTAAGGCATGCACTAGACTCAAAACCCATTACTGGCAGTGGCCACTGATTTTACTCTAAAACAGATGTGAGACCACAATATTAGAAATATAGTGAGGAATCAAACAAAATAAGTTTCAAATACCAAGGCAATTATGTTCTTTATTGGACTAATAATTTGAAATTTCTTTCTGCAGCATTTGACAGAAACTGGAAATAACACAATTAATACAAAGCATGCAAAACAAAACATATTTAACTACTCAAGAAGTAATTTGTCCAAGAAAATAAGTGAAGGCAATTACAAGAATACAGAGGTAGAGAATAAGTTAATAACTGACACTAGACAAACATCTATAATCAAAGCACCAACAAGATGCAAGAGAAAATGCAACACAAAAAATAGAAATGCTCCCTTCACAAAATTCGACAGAATGCAGAGAAATTAAGAAGAGCATAAACCACACAATCAACAAAAACAAGTGACTGAACAAGAAACAAGTGAACTGGTGCTGAATGGACAATAACAAGAAGTAAGGGTGATTGATAATAAAAAATGGAGTATGACCAATGAAATGTTATTTTTCAACAGCCAGTCCTCAAAACAGTAAAGCTTTGACAGAGCACACAACTGCCTACTCATCACATTTTGTCTCCACGTCCATGCAACTCTTATCACGTCTCTATGTTTCTTTATAACATTTTTTAGAAAATCCGCAAACTAGTCCTGATAGTGGAGCACACACAACTGTGATCTACATTCAAGTAAGCAGCTCCTCGAAACACACTCTTTTGTGAAATTTCAACAACTCTTCCTAGCTTTCCTGTCAGATCAAAAATTTTAATCTCTATGTGCACAGCATAACTATTCTAACTCACAGATCCAATTTTCTTTATTGGCAGGTCAATACAGTTTAGGAAAATTTACAGCAGAAAGAGCAGGAGAAGAAATGATTGATCAGTCTAAAACTGATTCCGCGTCATTGAAGTTTTAAGTTATAAATGTAAATTATTTAAAGAAAATTGAAACTCTGTAATAGCTTTTCCCAATCTTGGTAAAGATTTTCCGAACTATTTGTGAAGTTTGTCCCATTCAGTAAAAATCAGTTAATGACAGCTGTACAAGGAGTCGTAGTGAGAATATTCATAATGCAGGCCTCGTATCAACTAAAAATCCTTGAGAAGATCAAAATTCAAAGTTCACAGGTAATACTAATTCTTTGTTTGATTTGAAGGTTTCAGTCCAAAAAGTAGAGTCCCAACAAGGAGCATCCTACGAATTGAGGATGCCCTCAAATATAATAAACTCAAATCTGGCATCTAGTGGTAACCCTGGCAAAGAAGGAAACATGTATTATACGTGGCAACCAACCATGTATAGATAGATTCAACACACGTCTTTTAAAAAGAATGTCACAGTTCCTTGCAGCTTCATATTTCTTATAGTCGTGAAGTCATCTTCAGTGGTAATATCTTCAAAGTTATGATAGAAGAGGAAACATTTTAATGTTCTCAAAGAACCAAAGTATTTCCGCATACACACATTTACTGTTATAAATTTATCCCAAATTCTTATCATGCTCATGCTGAGCATTTGGCATGATTGGGGCATACGTGCAGATTGAGTTGAGGCCAATTTCTGTGGCAGGTGCTCCACCAGAACCCGTGTTGCATATGATCATAAAATTCATGTTAATCTTTAAATTTGCATTGGGGACAGCTTTCGTGTCAGCCTAAAGGTGTTTACTCATGCCAACCCATGATTAAAATTTGTCCAGATTAAAGGTTTTTGAGTTGTACATGGACAAATCTATTGTTTTATTTATTTACGAGTTATATTACTCTACTTCAGATTTAACAATTGTTTAATTTTATTTACACTTGGAAGACAATATGTTTAAGCACTGTTTATGAATTATTTTATTATGCACTAGAAAAAGCACTTAAATTACATAACAATTTTAATAATTCTTTTAACTATTACTTTTCCTATTCTATATTTTCTTTTTTATTATATAATTTTTAAAAAGTATAGTATATAATAAGTATTAGATATTTATATGTAACTTATTATTTTATTTATGAATAATGAAATACATAAAATCTACTTGCACTAAATATATTTGAAATATCTCAATTTTAGATACTATTTTATTTCTACTAAATCTAAAATTTATTTGCTATTTTCTATAATATATTTTTTTCTAATTTTAAAAACATTAAATTTGAAATAAATTATTTATTACATATTAGTGACATTATTTTGATGCAATCGAATCCAGAAACAGCAACAGTCAACATGTTTAATCATTTAGCTAATTTAAGAGTATTACTTTTTTATATGTCTAATTTTTTATTTACCAAAGTGCATAATAGTTATTTTCTATTTTATTGACTAAATTATTTTATTCAGTGTAGGTGAATGAAAATAACCATGCACCAAAATATATAGTATATACAAATATTTTGTAAAGTTAGCATGCCAGCTCCTTGATAGGTTTGTAAACATTGACATTACACTTCATTGCATGCTACCACTGTAGTTATGCCTCACAGTGTAATAAAATGTTTTCCTTGTGATTTCAAAATTAGAAATATCATCAATTCTGTTAGTTCCTAATGATTGCAAGCTGCTTCTAGTTATTATTTGTCCATAAACTCAATTATGTAGACCTTCTTAGGATCATTGCACTTGTGCCTTCCAATTGTAAATTGGCAATGATACAGGGTCTTACTCTCAGCTTGCTTCAACCTTTTTTAATCAATAGTGGGACTAGAAAAGGAATTAGTTTACAATTTCCTTTGAATCTCTAAGTAAAGATAAGATTCTGCCTGCTGAATGGACTCCTCAAGAATGGCAGACTCCAAAGCTGTGGCAAATGCTTTGGTGGATTATCCCAGTCCACCAATAACTACAGCAAAAGTTTCCAATGGCTTCCCTTGCATCCCTGTATAGAAGGACCTGATGTCAGACCTTGCAAGCAAAAACCAAAGTCATTTGTGACATGTTTTGATTTCAGGAGTACTCGAAACTTCATATACTCCAGATCTGTGGGATGGGCATTGAAAGTTGACCCCTTAAGAGCAATTCCATATATCAATTGCAAATAACTAAATATAAAGGAATTGTTAGGCACACAAATGTATCGCTTGAAAGCCATATTGTAAGTTCATACTTTATGTTGTAACCTTATCGAAGGACTTACATGCTGATTGTAACCTTATTGAAGGACTTACATGCTGATGGTGAACAGGCTGAAACTGGATGAATGACATGTGAATATTGATGTAGGTTGCATGCAATTTGGGAAAGAAAAATATATGGCAACAGTCAAAGGGCTGCAACCTAATTCAAATAATCTAATCCGACCACACAAGATGGTAAAGCTATTGCTATGCACTAGCTATGTTTCATTCAGTATAATTCAATAAAGGGCTTACATGTATGTTTCTCAAATTCTAAAGATAGAAAATCACAGCATTTGACTAACAAGTTTGCAGATGTGTCTCAGGGCATGCCTCATGGGCTAACGACAGAGAGTATAATAAAGATTCCAATGAGTCAACACCACAGTCCAAACAACTTATTGTTCTTCATTATAAGGACCCAAAAATAACAGAGATTCAAAACACACTCGGAGAGCTACTTGATATTTATGTCATGTAGTTCCGAGTGACCATCCTTTTACATTTCCAATAATCTTGACCAAACAATATTTCCTCCATGTGCGTTGATTTAACCAGAATTGAAGGAAAAAACTGGTCAAACAAATATCCTATTCAATCTGTAGGTAAGTTAATTGATAAATATCATTTTATAGCAACATATATAAATATTAAAAATGATTTAAGATTTGAATTCCACCTAATAAAGATGCAAATAACTGATCAATTCATGGAAGCCTCTTCCAGACTCGTGAAGCCTACTATGTCAAATAGATGCATCCTCTTGTGCTTAATAGCTACTTTTTAAGAGAAAATGCATCAAATGTGCTACCATTTATAGTATTCTCATCTCTACCAAAAATATGGGAGAGCATATTCACCATTTGAGAAACATATTAGCAATCCCCTAACCTAAATCTGTATTTACCAAGGTTACCACGAGCTTCCAAGAGGGGGCAGCGGGATGCATGTCCGGGACACCAGTTTTGGGGATGGCAAAGAAGACAGCTATATAAATATAGGGAAGTTTCAAAATATATAGGGAAATTTGAAATGTTCAAATGGAAACATGGATAAAGAATGCATATATACATTATAGAACCTTAACGTATAATATTTGTGTTCAGGAATCAGAATTCGTAGTCAATACTCAATATGCATTTAGAATTCAGAATTCAGAATTCATTGCCAAAACAATATTATTAAATAATAAGTGATCCCACTAAACTATTTGCACATCATTATTCAACAACTGTGTGCAGTCATATGCCTTCCCTTTGGCAAAAAAAGATTACAGCTATATTCTCTTATTCAACGGCTGTACGCTTTCATTCCACAGATTTATGCTTTGTCTTACAGCGGTATTCTTTCATTATATAGCTCTCTGCAGTCATACTTTTGTTCATTCTACAGCTGTATGAATGTAATGTCCTCTTTTGGGATTGCTCTAAATCTTGCCTTTCAGTCTGCTGCTACAATTTAGGCAGATCCAATTTTATGTTGTTTCCCTCTTTGGATGCTGATTGCTGCTCTTTGGATGAATGCTTATGCTGATTGGATCGATGTACATGCTTGATTTTGGAATGATTACTTGATCTACTTGATTGCTCTGAATGATTTCTCCTTCAATTAATTCTGGAACTCCTTAACAATTTGCTAAAACAAAATCGCTTCTTAAATCTGCTTATAGCCTACTTAAGGTCTGTACATATTCACCCATAATATTTGTGTTCTTTAAAATTTTCTGCTCGGGAGGGTCTGATACAATCTGCTCACAAATATGCTTAAATCTGTTCACAACTCTAGAAAATGTCTGCCAATAAATCTGGAAAGTGTCTGTAATAAATTGCTTTAGAATGTGCTTATGAACTTCAATGTTTAATACTCACGAGGTCTGCTAAAGCTGCTCAGAAAGTCTGAAATAATTTGATTATAAACATTCAAATATCTGCTCAGATCGGTTTTTTAATTGGAGAGATAATTAATCGAATCCATGATTAAATGATCTCCAATAACTTCTTATTTAAACCCTCCAAATACTACTTTTAATGTCTCTCAGGCTGGCAGGAACATTGCTCTGATAGCACTGCCTTTTGTGGGCCAAGTGATGAATTGATTAACCCAAGCGATGGATCTGGTACTGGTTGGATGTTCCTGCCTCTTGTGGGCAAAATGATGAATTGATTACCCCAAGAGATGGATCTGGTCCTGGTTGGACATTCCTGCCTCTTGTGGGCAAAGTGATGAATTGATTACCCAAGAGATGGATTTGATCCTGGTTTGTTCCTGCCTCTTGTGGGCCAATCGATGAATTGATTACCCCGAGAGATGGATCTAGTCCAAGTTGGATGTTCCTGCCTCTTGTGGACCAAGTGATGAAATCGTTACCCAAGAGATGAATCTGGTCCTGGTTGGACATTCCTACCTCTTGTTGGCTAAATGATAAATTGCTTACACCAAGAG
The DNA here is from genome assembly GCA_018584345.1 of Thuja plicata. NCBI lineage: Eukaryota > Viridiplantae > Streptophyta > Pinopsida > Cupressales > Cupressaceae > Thuja > Thuja plicata. The sequence goes on along the minus strand of MU226568.1, from coordinate 1,729,383 downwards.
ATGGATCCAGTCCTGGTTGGACATTCCTGCCTCTTGTGGGCCAAGTGGACTACATCTACAAGACTACATATATTCATGTGTATGTTCTGTGTTTTTATGTGTATGCTCCATGTCTCCATATATTCACGTGTATGCCTAGTGTTTTATGTGTATGCTTCGTGTCTGCATATATTCATGTGTATACTCCGTATTTTTATGTGTATGCTCTGTGTCTGCACATTCACATGTATACCTTGTGTTTTCATGTGTATGCTCTGTGTTTGGTTCACACCTGATGTGTTTCTACTCCATGTGTGTTTATGATTGCTTTATCATTAAAACCAATATTACTTGAGGGCAAACAATCTTGGCGGTGTGGTTTGTTAAATGACCCTTTTGAAATAGGACTTAACAATAACTAACAATAATAAAATTAAAATATAAATATACATATAATAAAAAAATATAATATAATATAATTACAAGTTAATTAAGTTCAATGAAAGGTCAATGGGCATGCCATGAAGAGTTGTGATTCCTTCAAACAAAAGATATAATTATATAAAAGGGAAAGAGGAGCATAGGAATTAAGGAAGGATTAATGGAAGAAGAAAGGAAGGGGAAGAGAATAAGGAAGTGACTTCCAAAGGGGCAGCAATGATGAAGGGTTGTGAGTCTTTCGAAGGGTGGTAATTCTGAAAGGTTGTGACTCTTCCAAAGGGCAACAATGATGAAGGGTTGTGACTCTTCCAAGGGTGGTAATTGCGGAAGGTTGTGACCTTTGCAAAGGGCAGCTGTGATGAAGAGGTGTGACTCTCCCCAACATTTGAAGATATAAAGGGGAGAATATTTCATTTGAGGACATCCAAGGGAGAGCGATTTGGGGAATAATATATTATTCTCAAAGGCAACAATGAAAAGTGCTGACTCAATTCTAATGAAAGGTGGTGACCCGTTCACCAATAAAGTATAAAGTAGATTTCATTCCAAGCGAAAAAGGAGGAACAACAATAAAAGAGTATTATTCAGATTTTGAGAGCAGACTGAGCAAAAGAATTCCATTTGATAAAAGAGATCGATCTAAGAGATCCACCCATTATGAAAAATCAGACTTCAGATGTTTATACAGCTTATCTAATATTATTCGAGTAAGAATTACATCTCAAACCACATTTTTGCTCCTGTTTCATTTTGGATTTGTGAATTTAGGGCTAAGTATAAGGTGATCCCAAAGGGGGCCATTACAATGCAGTTGCATGTTTGCCCATTGTTGGAAAAGAGTTGCTACATTTGTATACTCTTATTCTACAGTTCTATGCTTTCTTTCTATGGATAGTAGTCCTAATCTGGTTCATTTTAAAGCCAACCTACTCAATCTACAGATGTATGCAGTCCAAAAGAATTCATTGTCAATACTCGTAAAGAAAATGTTTTTCCTTAAATGGCTACATGGTAGTGGATGTCCAGTCAACCTGGTGATGGTGGGGGATGTTCCAGGCATCCCATGAACGTCCCCGGGACAACCGGATGTCCCCGGGTTTCCAGGATGTTTCTAGAGAAAATCTGTAGATCAGGGACGTCCCCAGGTCGTCCCTACATCCCCAGGATATCCCCGGATGGGAACGGGGTTTTTAGACGTGGGGACGTGTGCCCAGGTAACATAGGTATTTACAGGTATCTAAGTGCCAAATTTACAAGATATGAACTTGTATATTTAGAAACCATTCTTGAAGGTCCAAAGAAAGTGACGCAACTAAGAGGAAAGTGTGGACTGTGCACTTCTTATGAAAAGATTTGTTGCAGGATTTGGAGACCTCATAGCATCCCTACAAATCTTAAAGGGAAGAATCAACTCAAATGGATAGAGTTGAAGACACCACATTGTAGGAAGAAGTTAATGATTTGATGCCTTGTTCTTGCACTACATTTTTCTCTCAGTCCTTTACACTGAAATTTGATGTATCAGAAAATCGCAGAGGGTCTCATGCAAAATCAGGTTCCACTTGCTTCTGAAAATAAGAAGCTGACTGATAAGAAATTGCTATGCATACACATAACAACAAAACATTGACCTTTATGATTGCTTTGCAATAATTTAAGCAAATGTCTGTTGAGAAAGGACTTGTTTGGCTACCGTTATAATGCCAAAAATTGAAGTACTCATTGCCAAAAGAAAAATTAGAAAGCAAAGTGAATAATCAACTTGCAGGGCTTTTGCTTTGAAATGCAATAGAAGGGTATAAATACTGCTATTCTTGGTGCAAGCAATGCCTACAAATATCTATTGCACACTGATGGGATAAAAGATAATTGTTGTGCATGACCACAATGGGAGTTGTGCTGTATTAGAAGATTCAGAAAAGATGCAAGTAGAAAAAAAAGAGTAAATTTTTTCTGGTGTAATTCAATTTTATACTAAAAACATGTATGATTTGTATCTAATAATATATATATACTAAGTAGCCGATCCTGATTCGGGTTCGGATTCGGGGATTCAGCAAAAAAAATTTTGGGCCGGATCCTGCTTCCGCGGGTATATATATAGACATTTTCAAAAAATATATATATATTATAAATTTATATATGTATGTATATTCATAAATTCCATACATGTTACATGTCAATGCTCATTCATCATTAGTTCAAAACTTCAAAGTTCAAACATATAATGATAATAATAAGAAGTTAGAAGAAATCCATAATTGTCAGTATATGATTATATCATATTCATACTTTGCAAAAGTCTCAAAATGTCATTACATGCTGAAAATTTAAATCACAAGCCATATTTCATAGTTAAAAATTAAAACAGTAAACTTTATTTTAAAAAAAAACTCAAAGTGGGCCTGCTTTTGGATGCCCAGAATCTCGGATTCCTGCGGATCATTCTGGATTCAAGCAGATCCTCCTGGATTCTGGCAGGGTTCCATAATGGAATCCGGATTCCATTCCGGAACCCTGCCGGAATCCGGGTGGAATCCGGGAGTAATCCGGCTCCGGATCCGGATCGCACCGGAACGAGGATCCGGGGCTGGGCAGAGGAATCCGGTATCATAGTATATATATTATATTCAATGAAAAAGGCCCTAGTGGGATAAGATTTCTCGATTGCTTCTGGTCAAGCTACCCTATTTAAGACCTGCAACACCATATAATTCTTCTAAAAGAATCTCATAAAGCAGATATGGAAAAAAAAATTGCCTCATGTAAAGCTCGTCAAAGGAAAACCACACATGCTGAACAAGCCTGTAGCTGCTTCAGGGCTTTGCCTACTCCCAATTAAAAAGAGAATTCATTAAAATGGAACTAAATACCAGATTTAGTAGGAGGGAAAACACCACTCTTCACAATTGATCAAATAACCAAGCACAAAAAGTTTATATCATACATATTGTTTAACAATCTGCAAAGTGTATCCATTACTTGCATAGACTCCCCAAGCAGATTATTAGTATTAGATTCTTTATTTTGTGTTGGTGATGCTAAGGACTCAAATGCTTGCACCCACTTTTAAAGTTTAAACCATAACCACCAGAGAAACACTGAGTTCACACCAAAATTCACCACCCCATTTGTAAGTTACCACAACAGTTGACTTCAAATTGAAAATGATCCCACTGACCCAGAAAATTCTCATATCCCAGGTAAGAACAGGGCATTCACCAATAAAAAATGATGCACCTTTCCTGCCTGCAAATGGTAAAATCCCAATTTTGTACCCTGTATACCCAGAAAAAATTACTTACCCTACCTGACAAGGCATTGGCTCAAAGAGAGACATTATATTATCCAATTATGGACCTCACCCACTAGGGGAGGCTCACTGAGCTCATACCACGGCTTGCCAACCCCAACACAGGCTATTCAGCCTTGCCAGAAATTCTCCACTAAACATTGTTCCACCTTTCCTCTCTGTGAATGGTAAGACCTCAATTTTTTCACCTGTGTGCCTGGCAAAATGAGTTTGCCCTACCAAAATGGGCATTAGCTCAAAGGTGGTTTAGAAATTGTTAAAGCTTACTACAACAGATTCATTAGTAACATCAAAAGTATTTTAAAAGTGCTCTTATAAATTCTCTGTCCCAACTTAACTCCAACATGCATGGTAGATTGTTAAGAAATGTATAAAGGCGTACTTAAACTAATTTGTTCAGTAAGTAAAGGCCATAAGTTGATCTATGTTTCCTCTGCTGCCCACGTGGAGACACATTTGATGCAAATGGCATTCCCTAAAATCAAATTCTTTCTGTGGTTGTTGCAAAACCCACAACTAACATGGAATAGTATTTGAAAATGCAATTTTGAGGACGCAAGCCAGTGCCCAGTATGTCAGCAGCATGAAGAAAGCAGGGATGATCTATTTTTCCACTGTGCTTATTCAAACAGGTCTGAAGATTAATTCTTCTCAGTGCCTCTCCTGCTGTTTCTGTCCCTTATACGTAAGATACTGATGCGCCTGGGTATATGCCAGATGCAGGAGCGGATGCGTGCGGATGCTGATTCCGGCGCGAATGCCCTATGGATGCTGGCCAGAAGCGCATCCCAGGCATCTGGATGCCTGAGGATGCCTCCCAGAGGCATCCAAACACATCCGGATGCCTGGTATTCGCTTCCAGCAGGCATCCACAGAGCATCCAGGAGCATCCGCGGGCCATTGCCCAGAAAAATTTAAAAAAAAACATTATTTTACCACTTAAAAAACAATATATAATATATAATATATATAAATATATAATATATAATATATATAAATGTATAATATATATGTATAGTATACTTATAATATATAATATGTAGTATTTCTTTGCATATATAATATATATATATATATAAACGCATCCAAAAGCATCCACATCCCCCAAAAAAAAATTTCACACTTCCGCGCACCCGATTCTCACATCCGCATCCAAATCGGCAACTTAGCCTTATACCTTTGAAGAAGCCATAGACAGGTTAATTTTAATTCAAGGAGTGCTTAATCCTTCTGCTTAGCCCTTATTAGTAAAACATCTTATTCCCCAACATATTTTGGGGAGTTTGGAAAGTCATAAATGATACAGTCTTAGGGTAATAGCATACACCTCCATGGCCTACACCAACAAAGTCTCTTTCCTTTCACCTTCAGGCTGTCCCTTGCTCTAAAATGAAGAAGAACCATACCATATATGATCCCACTCCTTTGTTTCGTCAAAAATCTCTCTTTCTTAATGAAGACTCTAAAGGGAACACAGATTTTTCTGGAGGTGGGGGTAATCGTCTTCAAAAACGGTAAAGTCTGCTTAAAATAAGCAGTGGGACTGGAACCGTCAACAAATAACCATGCTGAAGCCTGTTCTTGGAAATTGGACCTCTCTATAACAAAAGAAAAAGGAAGTAAAACTCAAGGTCTTTAAAGATTCTCAGATGATTGTCAGCACTGTTAAAAAATGGCAATGTAAGTCTACCATTCTCTCCTATGTAGTCAAGGCTATCTGTTCTATTATAAAACAGTTTTATCACAAAGAAGCTGATAAGCTGGCTAATACTGGTATTACACTCAATCCAGAACTTCAGCAGCTTTGGTAAAACATTTATGAATAACTCTCTCCTTTGGCCTTCTCTCAAAATGTTTCCTGCTGAATTTTCCACTTTCCAACCCTGCTTATTTGCCCTTCTCTATATCACAGCAGCTACGATTGGTGATGTCTGGCTTCGGTCCTCAGGGTTTTGGCATCGTTTTGAGCCTTCTCAGCATTGTACTTCTAAAGTTCTATTGAATAAAACTGTTATTTTTATGCTATTTTTTGTGTCGTAGTTTCTGAATGACAAGTTTGTGATGAAAAATGGTTGTACCTAGCAGAAACATTGTGCAAATTGTCATATTACATGTCGCTACTTCAGGCCTAACAGTCGTGGTCATTCATAGTGGAGGGAGTGGACCATTTATTACACTGACTGCAACATTTCTGGGTTTTTTGGGCAAACACTATAGATATTGAATATCTGAAGAAAGAAAGTACTGGGGTTGAAAACTAAGGGCAGGTCTACATGCGGCTGCTTAGCTTATTTGGCTAGCAGTCGCTGCTTAATTCTTTAAGTGGCAATTGCCAATTTGTGGAGCTGGTGGCCCCAAAAATATTCAATTCTGCTGCTTATTTATAAGCAGTTACCTTAAACTATTTTTTAAATGAAATTATTATTAATAAATTTTGTAGTTAAAATTTGGAGAAAAAATTGGAGGTAAATAAAATGGAGGGTAAAAAATTGCGGAGCCATGTGTCATTCTTCTGCCTATGCAGTTGCTGCTTATTTCCAGCCCCCTTTTTTCAAAGCTTTATATTTTTAATTTTGAAGCAGTTGTTGCTACACTAAAATAGAGAAGGATTCCAATTTTCATTTTCCCTTAATTAAAAATTTGCAGCCCCCTTTTTTCAAAGCTTTATATTTTCAATTCTGAAGCAGTTGTTGCTACACTAAAATAGAGAAGGATTCCAATTTTGATTTTCCCTTAATTAAAAATTTGCATGGGAACTGCTTAATCTTAATCAGAAATTGCAAAAGCAGCAACATAGGGACATGGGATAAGTTACTAGGTCAGGTTTGGATTTGAGGTTACAGATATGTCGGTCCAGCAAAAAACTGGGGAGGGTTCAACATATAAAAATCATAAATACATATTTGCCAGTTCCAACCTAAAAATAGGAGTTAAGTTCAAAATACCACATGACATGAATATAATATGTTTACTGTGTGAGTTACCATATAAATTATATATGATACTGTGTGTATATTTAACTGCAGACAACTCCGAGAAATATAGTTGTAAACCTAAGTTGCTGTTTCAGGTTCAAGATCGGATTCGGGGTGGGTTCAATCAAATGTTTTGGGGGAAGGGTTTGGGTTCATTTTGGGTTTGTCCGCTCAAATATATATATGCATACATATATAAATAATTTAATTAATATTTTGTTATATATTAAATTAATATAAGTAATACATGTAGTATATATATTATTTATTAATAATTATTAATATTATCATAGATATGATATAATTTTTTAAGTATCATATATAATTTAATTAATATATTGTTGTATATTACATAAGTAATATATATAGTACATATAATTTATTAATACTTATTATTTATTATTAAAAATTAAAATTATAAATAATAAAACTAATATAATATTAACAAAATTAACATATAATATTATAATACAGTTAGCAATAAATAATAAAATTAATATAATATAAAGTATTAATAGAACTTAGAATATAATAATTAAATTATAAAAATAATTAATAAAATTAATCTAAGATACCGGGTTTGGCCCCTGGTCCTCCGGACCCTGGGAAATTTGAACCGGTTCGAAATTCGGGTCCGGTTCGCCTGTGGGTTCGAATTTCTTGGGCAGGGTTCGATTTTTATATGCCAAATTCGAATATCTTGGGCAGGGTCCGATTTTTATATGCAAATTTGAATTTCTTGGGCAGGGTCCGAGTTTTATATGCCAAATTCGAATTTTTTGGGCAGGGTCCGATTTTTATATGCAAATACTATTACTAGTGCAGCTGACCCCATTGGCCTTAGCTCTATTTGCGAGTCAACTAATGCCAATGAAGAAGAAGAAGAAGATGATGAAAAATCTGAATAGAATAATGAATATCAATAAATTTTGAATCCATTAGTTGAACTTCAAACAATGATACTTGAACTGATGTTCTGATTTAATTTAGATGTTTTGA
>MU226568.1:1707189-1721626 GCA_018584345.1 Thuja plicata | reverse complement strand
TGAATCCATTAGTTGAACTTCAAACAATGATACTTGAACTGATGTTCTGATTTAATTTAGATGTTTTGAATCTTTGATGTTGAACTTGAACTTGAAGACTTTGAAGTTGAAGTATATGATGGTTGTTTGAATAATACTCCGACTAATAGAAAATTGATGGTCGACCCTTTACAATATTATTAAGTCATTGTTGGCGTCGAGGGGCGCTGCCCCTCAACCCCGCCCTGGGGCAGCACCCCATCAGGGGCTCTGCCCCTTGACCCCACCTAGGGCGCTGCCCCAGGACCCCGCAAGGGGCTCTGCCCCTTGACCTCAAGCTTGGGGGCGCTGCCCCCAATCCCCTGTAGATAACTCTGGGGGGAAACCGCACCGAAAGAACCTGAGTTTGATTAGGCTCCACATACATAACAATGGTATGATCATGGATTCATGATGCTATGTTTACAAATTTTAAATGTTTACTTTAGTTTTTATGATACTATGTGACATTCTAATCTTAACTCATGCTTCTAGGCTGCATAAATATCAAAATATGTAATATATATATTAAAAAAATTACATATTTTTGAAAAAACGAACCCGAACCCAAAAACCCCTTTTTCAAAATTTTGTCGAACCGGCGAACCAGTTCTTCAAACTCAAACCCGAACCAGCAGTTCCTAGAAATTAATATATAATAAAGTATTAATAGAACTTAGAATATAATAAAAATTATAAAAATAATTAATATTATCGTTTGCTAAACCCTAAACTAATAAAAAATAAATTAATATCACTCTCCACGATAATCATATAATGTATGTTATTTCATAAAAAAATTAACCACAAAGTAATAGACGACCATGTTATTCTTGGAAAAAATTAATAAACCGTTATAAAACTGTCAGACCATACGGGAAGTGAGAAAAATTAAATTAAAATAAGGTTGAAGACTGCGTGGACGAAATTGGTAGCAGAAATCCTGAAAAAATCGTGAAAAAAAATCCAAAAATCCCTGAAATTCGTCACAGGTCCACATGGATTCAGCAGGGCCAGGCCCACATTGTGACATTTAGGATCCAGTACCCTGCTTGAACCCCCAACAAACCGGGCCGGAACCCCGGATCCACAGTGAACCAGACAGGGACTCGGAGGCCAGAGGGAAGGATCCGATATCCTGGTTGTAAACTCAAGAGCAGAAAAAATAAATATAAGTATGTTCATAAAACCACATTCCATATTTACATAGTAAAACATGCATTTAAAGGCAACTTTGATACTAATTTAGAAAATGTTAGTAAATGTAAATTAAAATTTAAATACTACATAGTTAAATAAATGGAAAGCATTGTAAATTAGTAACATTTAATGTCTTTAAATAAATGTAACATGCAAGATGAATGCAGTGGACACTTTGAGGCGCTAAAAAGTAAAATATGTGTTGTTTTTATTAACATGAAACCAGTAATTATTGTTTTTATATTTTACAAAGACATGCAACAAGTAATACAGATACTCCAAGAATTACTGTAAAACAGCATCCCATGAGAGTGATAAAGCATCATAGAAGCCATCATTTTTACATGGACTGATCAGCCATAATTGGATGGAGAAGCAGCCAGAAAATGATGGACATTCCCCCCTCATTCTTCTCAGCTTCCATGCTGTTACAGCACCTCCCTCCATTAACAGAGAAACAGTGTTTGTAGCAGCAAGGTGCACAAGTTTCTTTTCATTCTATGATATGTGATTACATTAAAAATATCAGAGAAAACAAATCAAAAATGGCAACAGTTCCCACTGATTGCCCTCTGGGCACAAAATTTGGGCATGGATTTGCCAATCCATACCCAAAATCTCACACCATGCCTGTACCCACAGTGGGTCAGACTGCTAACCCAGATTAGGAACAAACCAAACCTGGGTCTGACAACTTTGCTGGGAAAAGCAGACCTGAGCCTGACAGTTTTCCTGGTGAAACCAGTAACATAGAACAAACATTGGAACTCAAAAGGTGATTAAAAATTTGAGCACTAAAACAAGGAAAGCAAAACAAGAGAGACTTTAGAAGGTTACATTTAATTGACCAACAAGCTTGTCACAAAAATCCTTGCACTAGGCAGAAAATTTGTCAAATTTATCATATTAATCAAACTACTTGACCATCAGAATGTTGCCATGTGGCTCCTTACAGTTGAAACCCTTATTTGTTAAGTAATTGGACCATTTAAGACACCCGTTCAAATATATTCCTTGCAAACAGCCAAGAAACAATAAAATAGCTGATGAAAAAAATGTTTAATGATTTCAGAACCTGGAGATGAAAAATTGACTAAAATAATAAAATTACATCACTAAAACGCAGAAAGAAAAACTAGAGGGGGTGCAAACAAGGTAGGTAAACAAGGGCCACAAGGAGAACTTTGAATCGACCAAATTATGTCATATGGAAATGGAAATGGATCCTTTTATAGTCAACAATACCAGGCAATCTATTTTTCAGTCTGTACAGATGGCTTATAGTAATATGGGGCTACCCAGATTCTAAGAAAATGTTATGGAGTAATATCCAAAATTACTACAATATACAGCACTTCAATTGCTCTGAGGTGTGGCAAATCAAGGAGGGTGTTATGTCGCATTACAAGTATGATAAGTATTTCCGATCGGATATGAAACAAGTATTAATGCCTGTTCTGGGAAATGTTATTTATTATGTCAAGTGTCATTTTAAATAACAAAAAGCTGGACTTGGGGATATGCCATTTAAGAATAGTTAGTTCAATATAGAATGTTTTAAGATTTAAATGACCTCTTTTAAAGTTTTATTCTCAATAAATTACATTTTCTAGTAAGGTGCTTTTTCCTAGGGTGCAAAGAAGATTGGAGAACTTAGATCAGTTAAGATGTGAGAGGCTAAGATACAACATCAAATACCACCATGTTATCAAAATCAAGAATGAGACATATCGTCAAGCATCCAAAGTGAATTGACAATAAAAATCAAAAAGAAAAACGAAAAATAATAAAGACTATTTAAAAGTAAAATATAAGTGAGAAAATAACCAAATTTAAACAAAATTTTGAATCATCAAATTTCATAATGTGGCACCATTTCCATAAATACAAATATTATACTTCTTGAAATATAGTTAATTATAAAAGAAGCAATCGGTTTAATCCATAGTTGCAGAGAGACGCGTCCACAACCACCTGTGACACGTACCCGAGACTGGGACACATCTCCCGTACAAGAGACTTCCGTGGAGACTTTGCTGGTTTAGCGGTGAAAGATCTAATGGTTTTGGACGCCATTTCGAGGTTTAAGAACTTAAGAGCAACTGTAACAGTGGAAATGAGTGGGGATTTCAGTGTTGGTAGGGGATTTTGGGTTACAGTCTCCAAGTATTATTAAATTATAGTTACAGTCCACTATATTTTCAGATTTTCTATAAATTATTAAAATATATTGAAAAAAATAGTGGCGTCTCCAAGTACCCCCATCTCCTATTTTGAAATAATAATCATACCAGTAACGGTACCAGTCTCCAAGTACCCCTGTCTCCGTGCAACCCTGAACTGTCTTTAGTCTTTTTAAGATAAATTTTTCCAACACCAAAATGCCATTTAATTCGTAGTTTTTGTAATGATGTCATTAGTATGATATCCAACATAAGCAAAAATGACAAGACTGAAATGAGAAATTCAATCATCAATTTTCTATAGAACACCACTTTCTTGAAAATATTGTTAACCCTAAAACACACAAATTTTAAAAACTTTGCCAACTTCAAAATAGATCAATAATATGTAATACAAGCAACAGCGATACTGATATGTGCATACCCAGGCACGTGAATAAAAATTCTAATTTCATATAGAAATACATATATATAGATAAAGAATATCATTTCATGGAGTGCATCTACAGGCAGTCATTCAGAGGATATGTCCTTGGTCAAGTGCACGAATACAAATGCTCTTGAAGACTTCTAAAGCTGAGTTAGTTTCTACATCTTAACAGGGAACTATACTCTAATCTGATTACCATCCTTGTCCTCTAATCTGATTACCTTCTCCCCCCTTCTCAAGGTAACTATGTTCTTTTACTATAAGGCTATAAGACATCTAAAAAGTTTCAACTTTCTTCCAAACAGATAAAAATAAAAATCAAATCAAATTTTGTGTTTACTCTGGATATTTAACAGTATTTTCCCAATTAGAGGATAAATCTCCTCAGGTTTTCATATTTTACAAAATATGTATTTAAATCTGCAATTCTCAATTTCTGTCTCCGAGGGGTTTTTGTTATTATTTCATATTTCAGTTCAGGTCATAGCACAACTTTTCAGTTCATCCTCTATTACTCAAAAGGGAAATATCATTATATCAATTGGCAAAAACTACAAACTGCTTTGATCTTGGAGCATCCACACAGCAAAGCTTCTAATTTCAAATATAAATGCACAGCTCTCTTGTAGTTGTTGCCATCTCTCCCTCCTTGGCTTTTGGTTTTGGCTTAAATCAAGTCCCATCACACTGCCTTGTATGACAATCACCTTGATGATCCTAATCTCAATTTTGTCAGACAATTCATGTTCATTTTTGAAAGGAACATGAATATAGAATAAAATCTTTAACCGAGTCCAAGACTCCAAAGATACAAGGAACACGAAAATACCCATGTCAACATAAAAATAATGAACAAAATTTTATGGAGGGGGACACCATGTCATGTGTTTAAGTATCCGTGTGCAGGTAAAATTCTGTCAAAGCAGATTGAAATACTAAAATAAAAACCTAGACAAGCACAAAAGAACAAGCAACAATCAAGATAGGACGATAAAAGAAGCTAAATGATGATAAAATAGAAACAATAACACAAACCACAAAGCTCCTTTGAGGCTGATTTGCCCTTCGAATGTAGATTGTACGCGTGCTCACTTCTTATCTTGACAAGGGTGCTCAAATACACTCTATGGTTGCAAAAGGATTAAATGCTATGAATATGGAAGCCATGATGGTTTTGATGAAGAAGCAAGATGGTAGACCGTTGGATAATGGATGTAAAATGCAAGCATATGAGTAATTAACTTGAGTATGCAAAATGGCAGGTAACAATGCTAAAATGAGAGTGGATGATTTGAGAAAGAAAGATAGAGGATTTTATAGAAAATGAAAGGAATGAGGTCGCTTCTCATAAGGCATGAGAATGCAACACTCGTCCAAAATGGGAGGAAAATGGAGCGCCATGTGTTGGTGAGGAGAGACAAGTGGCAATGAGGATGATGCCATGTGGAAGGGGAGGTTGGAGATGCCAAATGTCATTTTGGGAGGGAGGCCACCCAAAATTAAAGATTATTTTACCTTCTAAATTAAATGGGAATGTGCACATATTTAAGGAGGTTAGGATAGAATTGGTTAGAGGAGAGGTTAAGTGGATAAGATTGGCTGGAAGAAGAGGTTAAGTGGATGGGGTTAGTTAAGGGAGAGTTAGATGGTCGGGTTACATGAATGGATTAAAGTTTGGAGCCATGTGCTCATTTGAATTAAATAATGAATTTAATTCAAAATTGGGAAAATGGAGGGAATAGCAATTAATTTAAAGTTAAACAAATTGAATTATTTGTTTAATTTAATATGGAAATGGAAGAAAGAAATAAATTAATTAATGAATATGGGGATTCAATTAATTAATTAGACTATAGGAGACCTAGTTAAATTAATTAAATTAATTTAGCTAGGTGTAGAGGAATAACATCAATTAATTAAATAACATGTAATTATTTAATTAATAATGCAAGCAAGTTAGCATTATAGGGTGACTTAATTTGATTAAATGAATGTAATCAAATTTAGGTGTCTATGGTATCAACTCGATAGATTCCAAAAAGGTTGCATGACGAGCTTCATAAATGTTTTTCACGACAACAAATTCCACAAGAGAAATGCGCTCCAAAAGGACAAATATCAAATCATCACTTTAGCCATCTTAAGTTGAGCTAAAAATTGAATGTAACATTCTTGTAATTTGTTGTTTCCATCATAGGGACTCATGCTTCTCCTTTCAAAGTTTTGCTGCAACATTATGGATAATTGCCTTTGGATTATAGCATCAACCAAGATACATTTAAGAAAGGAATGTTTAATGAGCTGTTGAAGGATTTTAGAAGTGCAAAACACATTTTCTCTGCATTTAAACTTTAAACTTTCTTGTGATTTGTTGTGCCTTTAATCATGTTTGAGGAATTCGCCCATCCTTTCATTTCCAAAAATGATGTGGTGGACTCGCGCACTACAAAACTTGCATCAATTTTCTAATCACACAGTTTGAAGGTGTTTAAAATACTTTGATGGAATTTTTATGAAATGGTCATTTTAACACATAAATCCTACATAGAAGATAGATTAAAAAATTTCCACTAAAAAATGTAGTCTAAGAGACTGACAAGGATTTAGTGTGGATTTATAGGCGAGAGACAGTCAAGGAGAAAGCAAATGCATTTTTTGTTTAAACAAATCATGGGGAAATAAATTGAAGCAAATGATTCAAATATCACAGTGCCAGGATAAATGCAACAATACAACATTGTCCCATGATTTTGATTGCAAAATCCATGCTGATTTGTACATCATAAATACACAATCTGAGGAGAATACTAAAGGAAGAGGCTGAACAAGTGCCCTCTCCTATGAAAAAGCAAAGAACTACAAACTGTGTTGATTACAATGATTTACCCCCACTCAGCTGTACACCATGCTCACAACAACCATGTTCAATCTTTGTGACTTCTAATGCTAGCTACACTTTTCTACCATTGATTCAACTTCATCCCTTTCCATGAAAAACTCAATTACAAGCAGCTTAAATGGATAAAAACATTGTACTGAAGCTTGTAGAGAGTTTCTATCATTTGTTGAGGGAATGACATAGTTTTTTCATAATCCCTATCATAAAGCATGACTTGCAAGACCAAGAAACAATGTTACAGTGACAAAGTGAAATGGTTTTGACAATTGACATTGCAAAAGAGGTTGTCCCAAATTGGAAATTAATTTGGAGTATGATGTGGTCAATATAGCAGAGATTGGATTTTATAAATGGATCCTTGCACAATGCATTTTCCTATTTATCAAGACACGCATTAAATTATGGCAAGACCTTCAATTTAACTTTTTTATGGTTGTCTTAAGTTCACTGTGCAACAGTTCTCAAGAGTCCACAAACATATTGTTAAAAGCCTCTTAGCATACAATGAGTCCAATTCCCACAAGTTAATGGACACTAGCAAAAAATCACCTCTAATATTTTTTTGCAAATGACAATAATAACTGACTCTAAAATACCATATCAAAAATTTTGAAGTTTGAGACTTTGAGTTAAAGTTTAAACAATGAAATCAGAAATTTAAATTAATGATGTCAGTGGCAACTTTTATATGACATATATCATTTGCTATGAATCTGAATGATTATATACTTATTGCCGTTATACTAATGTCACTGCTGTTGTGATATATCCATTGCTGCTATTATAACGCTATCATACTATGTCATGTTATACCGCTGTTATAATGTGATCGTTTTATATTTAACAGTCTTATCTTAATGTGATGAATGATTTTATTCCAAAACATTATAGAAACTTGCCTTTCCATTAGGGACATCTGGCAGTCTCCAGGACGATCGAAGGACATCTCAGATGCCCCCTAAACGGGGCAGTTGAGTAAAGTGCCTCCTGATATCTTAGAGCTAGTGGAACCATAATGAAGGTACACAACACAACAGTTTGAAGCTCGTGTTTGGGACACCTACGATACTAAAGTACGAAGCATGAGGTGATGTCTCTACACCAAAGGTATAGAGAAACAACAAATATTTGAGAAAAATACTAAGTTCAGGAATTCCACATGGTCCCGATGGAGAAGATTATCTGTTTCCATCTTGGAGAAGTTCATTCAATCTGGCAGGCTTATGATATGTGCACCTGTAACCTCAATGCAGTCAAGTGCACAGAGCGTACTATATGTGATATGTGATGGTATCTATCCTGGACATAACATTTGTAGTCTAGACTCTAGATAAACAGTAAACTTGAATTTATTTCATGACTAAAAAATTAATATCTTCTATTGAAATCAATACCTGGCAAATAAAAAATCAGTAAAATTTGCTTCTTACTAATTAGATAGACTGGGATATCATCTAGATATCATAAGAAATAATACCTTTTCACAGCACTCTACAATGGAATTCTTTTCAAGATAAAAAATTAAATTCCAACAAACAGAAATGAATTCTATCCATTCCCCAGGGCCAAAATATTCCTAGACAATTAAAAAATGTCATGAATCTCTTAATGGGATATGGCATAAAACATTGAATGAATCTTCACTACGCATATCAACAATACCAAAGTGCCCATAACCAATTAATTATATTTGAGCGATAACCTGGTATTTTTTTAACATTGAACTGGTAAGGCTCAAAGTGCAACCACTCGCCGCACTTATTAGGACATTCTTCTGCAAACCGAAGCTAAGTAGTTTCTTCAGATTTTTTTTAAAGTACCTCCTGAAATAAAACTAGCACCGTTGCCCTATATCTTAGTGCCCCATCTCATACTATAGTCACTATCAAAATGACTATTTCCTGCAGAAGTTACTGTTTACACACGCATTGCAGACATGCAGACAACGTATAGTAAAATTGTAAACCATTGCAAGCCCGGCTAATTAAATATATGAGGATCATATTCTTTTGTTTAAGGAACCGCATACAGTTAAAGAAGAGGGACCAACCGTACATGATGTTAACGACCTAAATGGGATTGCAATTTCGTCAACAAGTGTCGTCCCCTAACTACAAAACGCATGGCAGAAAAAGGCATAATAGATAAAACACAATATCTTGAAGTAATCAATAGGCCGAAGTCAACCTTTTAAAAAAAGCTAAATTTCACCCGTGGGAACTGGAACCTCCACCCACAATCAACAAGTGCTGTGAATCAAACCCATGTGAGGAAAAAAAACAAAACATATGAAACCCACTTCACATCAATCGGCAGCGAAAAACAAATTTTATCAAATCAAGATCCGCCAGGCAAGAAAACAATTTTAACCAGATCCGTTTTAACCATTGCTAATAATGCTTGAATAAACAATTATTAAGAAGAGGGTTGAGAATACTGACTGTCTAGATAGCTGGCGAGAGAAGTCGAGAGGAAGATGTCCTCCGTGCCTGGCCAAGACATCCCCTCTTTTTACCCTCAAACTCCACTGCTGCTAATACTGCCAATATGTCTACGCTACACCCAAACGTGGAGGAGCAGTCTGTCCTAAATAGCATTGGCAGCCCCCTTGTCGATCTCTTGGAAAGCCCTATAAATAGCAGTCCCGGTACAAAACCTTGAATTGATGCCCTAAATCCTCTCTCTAATCTGCCCTTCCTCCGCTCAATGGCAATGAAATGAAGATGGTATGTTTGCTGCCCACAAAGTGGCTTTTTTTTCTTTACCCCACCTGGGCGGTGGTGGAAATGGCAATGGCCGCTTCCAATCCCCAAATCTGTGGTTTAAAAAGAAAAGGCAAATGCGTAAAAAAGCTCTCTATGTCACTCCTTTCATCTTATGTTGAGCATGTTGCTGCTGCTATCGGCCTTTCCTCCTCTACTTCTCCTTTCCTTTCTCTCTCTCTCTCTCCGTCTATTCTCGAGAGATCCTCCAACCCCGGCAACAAGCTGGACTCCACGTGGATTCGATTCGCCCAAGCAATGTATGTATATATCATTCACTTAATTAAGAAGTTCGGTGAAATAGGATATTCCACTCAATTTACACGCAATACTAGTACAACTTCTTTAACATCGCTACTAATATAGTACATAAAATGAAATAATAATAAAAAGTTGTGGGAGAAAAATTGAAGAATGCCATTGGGTTAAAATAAGACTATTATATTAAAGAATTTAATTTCATAGGATATTATAGGATATGTATGTTTGTAAAATGGGAGTGATGGAGACTCGGCACATACAATGACAATTATTTCATCTATGTAGACATTTTAGAAGTGGACAACTTAACTAATCTATTTGAAGAAATACAGCTAGACAGAACAGCAAACTTAGTGATCAAAATTCATTGTAGAAGAGCGAATTTAAAAAAGTTATAAATTGCTTAAGGTCTTGGCACCTAGTTGGGTTGTGTGCTACTTAGGGGGTCCTATAGGCTACTTAGGCCTCGCGGACATTCTTATTTCAGTTATGTAGATATTTTAGAAGTGGACAACTTAACTAATCTATGCAAACTTAGTGATCAAAATTCATTGTAGAAGAGCGGATTTAAAGAAAGTTGTAAAGTGCTTAAGGTATTGGCACCAAGTTCTGGGTTGTGTGCTACTTAGGGGGTCCCATAGGCTACTTAGGCCTCGTGGACATTCTTAAAATCTTTCATTCATTCATTCCCATCATGTAGGTCCACTTAGTACACGCGCATAAGTCCATATCTAGGGTTTTAAAACATTTTATGCTCATTGTTTTATTTTGGATGAAATGTAATGACTATGAATAAGTAGATTTCTCTTAAAAGTTACGTAAATTGGTTAGATTTTGGTTGATATATTAAGGGTCTAAATTTAATTTATAATTTTTATTTATTATTGTGGGTTGATTTTGTATATACGAAAATGAATTTGATTCAAACTTATGAGATTAATTCAGTTCTTGAGTTTTTTAATTTAAAATTCAAATTGAGTTTGAATTTAAAAGAAATATATACTTAATCTAAAATTAATCTAAAAGAACTTCTAGAGTCGATGTGTTTTTGGCCCTTATATTCCAGATATGTTGGGATTTTATAGGGGCAGACATTTTGGGGTGGTTTAAGAACCTGGGAAAAAAATCTAAAATGTTGAAGGATCTCAACAACACCAACATTATGTATATCCCAAAAAAGCAGGTTTGTTCTTCTTTCATTGATTTCATATCCATCTACTATGCAAACATAATTTATAAAATCATAACAAAGGTGATTGTAAACAATCTCAAATGGATTCTTCCAAAGTTGATCTCTTCTAAACAGAGTGGCTTGTAGTGCCTCTCTCCTTTGTTTTCTTCACAACATCCTGATAGATGTGGTTTTAGCATTATGTTGTGTTAGTGCTTTGGTATAGATGGATGAGATCTTTGTGGTGCCTTGTTTTGGCTATGGATGTTCCCTTGTTGCTTCATGTGATTGGTTGAGTTCACCTTATGCTTAATTGATGCCCTGCATGATTTGGTGACTATTCTCATGTTTTGACTTTATGCTAGCATTGTTAGTAATAACTGAGAGGGGGGGGTGAATCAATGACCTCAAAAATTTATCCTTTAAACTTAATCCACCAATTATTACACCTCAGATTATTAAGTCCCTACAAGATGTATGCCTTGAAATACTTGAAACAATTTATTGTCTGTCGGTTTACCTTGTCTGTCCTTATTCTCCTTGATTACTGATAAGCAGCAAAACTCATTTACCGATACTCAGTAAATATGCAGAGTATACCAATCAATCCAGAAATGCATATGTGAAATGTAAAACAATAAAGTAATAAATCATACACACATAACACAAGGATTTTAACGTGGAAACCTTGTTAAGGGAAAAACCACTGTGACTGGTACCCCAAATTTTCACTCTTCTGAAGTGAGCCCTGTTAGGAGCCAACCCTGTTAAAGGTTACAAACACACGGTTAAGTGCGACCTTGTTAGAGGATTTTTATACATAGATTATCACTAAGTATCTGGCATCTACGCTACCATCCTTGAATCAGTCTTTAGACTGTCAATAGGCTTTATGCTAATCTTACTACCATCCTTGAATCAACCTCCTTCTTAGACTGTCAATAGTCTTTAGGTAAGACCGTTGCTACTATCATGAATCAACCTTTTTGGTAATTTGTTAGGATATACCTCAATTATAGAAGACGGTTAAGTCCTGCTCTGTTAAGAGACTTAATGCTTCAATGGTTAAACTGAAACACAATGACCTATTTCTAATGCAACATGAATTGCAGATATTCAGATCTATTTATGTACAATACCTTTCTGATCAGTGTATCAATTCACTTTCTTTGTACTTCACTCTTTCTGCTCTGTGATGTTGTGGTTCACTGTTTGTCAGTGTCTGCAAAATTCTTTAGCTCTCCCTTAGCTTGATTGATCAGGACTGTATGAAGTTCATCCTTCACCAATTTCTCTTCAGTATCTTCTTTCAATTCACTCCCCTGTATATATGAGTGCATGTGGAAATGAATTATGATTGTCTCTTATATAGACATGATTTTCCTTGATTCTTGATTCTTGGTGTGAAAAATAATCCAGCCAATTTGATTTATGGCTTTAACTCCTGATTTATCTCGTAGTTATCTTCTTGCCAACTGTATAAATTAATTGCTTTAACTGTGGTCGAATAAAACAAATAAAACAACCAGTTAAGTCTATCTTTAAGCTCTGCCAGCTAGATATTTTGTCATTTTCTGATCTCTCTGTTCTGTCGGTCAATTCTGCAGTTTGTCACCGGTGACAACTGCCAATTCCGTCGGTGTAACTTCAGTTAGCTTCGGGATCTCCATCCGTTAGGCATCATTGGATCTTGCTCGTCGGGCATCCTGTGATTCTGCTTCGTCGGGCAACACTGTCTTATGCTCGTCGGGCATCACTGTGACTTTATCTCTGTCTTTATCGGTGGTGTGCACTCCGTCGGTGTTGTCTGTCACTTAGTGAATACTTGACTTTTACGCATTGCTGAAAGCATAACCTCTATTCCATTGATTCTCTGAAGTCTTTGGCATTATGTATATGACCATACAGATGATATCAAGTTGAAATTAATGACAATACAAACCATTAACTGATTTAATATCTTGCATCATCTTCAACTTAACATTATCAAACATTTAATCAGTTACATGTCATCAATCTCTCCCTTTGGAATTGATGGCAACACACTATATTATCACACTATACTATTTCTAATACAATATGAAATACAATTGTTGAGATTCATCAAATTACCAAATAGTTTATTTTGATAAATAATAAAATGTCTGACCACCGGTAAGCTCTGTGTAAGCTTAGATTTGATTCTTGCAGCTTTTCCTGTTTCTTCTTCTGATGTGTTGTGACCTCTATTGCTGTCAATTTCTCTCTCTTCTTCTTTGATGTCTCTGTCTTGTATTTGCAACTTTTATACAAATACTCTCCCTATGGATATGATCTCTCCCTGTTTGGAGTAATCTGATAATGAATAGTTTCGAATGATAATATGGATACATTCTCTCCCTTTGACATTAATACCAAACAAATATTTTCACAAATATCTGACATTTTGTCAAGCAATTTCTTCTATCCATAATATATTCCTTGAATTTCCCTTATCCATCATCAGTATAATAATTTGCTCTGGTGCTTGGTTCTGATATATACCTTTCTGTATATAGATATAGCTTTGAAGTTCAGCTTCTGCTTGCATCAATCATGAATGATATTTTGATAATATATGGATGATGTAGTTTTCAGTCCTTTTACTGACTGGTAGACATGGGTTTTACCCCTAGTCTTTTCCTCAAGTACTCAAATGTATCCTTGGGCAGTGGCTTTGTGAAGATATCAGCCAATTATTCTTTTGATTGCACATATTCAAGTATGACCTCTTTTTCTTGAACCTGTTCTCTCAAATAGTGATACTTGATGGCAATGTGTTTAGTCTTTGCATGCATGACGAGATTCTTGGAAATATTTATTGCACTAGTGTTATCACAATAAATAATTACTGGTTCTGTGATCTTCATATGCATACCTTCCAGCAACTATTTGATCCATGCAATATTTGAGCAGTTTGCAGCAGCAGCAACATATTTTGCTTCTGCAGTAGATTGAGAGATGCATCCTTGCTTCTTGCTAATCCATGTGACAAGTCTGTCACCCATAAATAATGCTCCTCCAGTTGTGCTCTTTCGATCATCAAGACTTCCAGCCCAATCAGCATCGGTAAACACTTCAGTTCAAATTTGCCTTCTCTTCTATACCATAAGCCAAATTCCTCAGTATTCTTCAGATATCTTAGAATTATTTTCACAGAAGTTATATGTGATTTTGTGGGGTTAGCAGAAATTCTAGCAACAATTCCTACTGCATGTGCAATATCTGGTCTAGTGTGTACAACATACATGAGTTTTCCTATCATTGATCTGTATAGAGTCTGATTTACCTCCGTTGTCTTGTCCTCCTTTGTTAATTTGCATCCAGTAGCCATCGGTGTTCCAATACGTTTAGAATCTTCCATCTTGATATTTTCAGAACTTCTTTGATGTATTTGGACTGTGTAATGAAAATACCTTCACTTTGTTGAATGATTTGTAGACCAAGAAAGAACTTGATCTCTCCAAACATAGACATCTCAAATTCTTTGCTCAT
>MU226568.1:1682997-1704972 GCA_018584345.1 Thuja plicata | reverse complement strand
TGCAGCCACTATCTATAATCCAGATATCATTCTTACTAATTTTAGATATGAGTGCAGTTTCTTCATACCTTTCATCTTCATCTGAATCATCCTTCACAGCTACAAACACTATCTCAATATCATCATCCGGTTCGGTGTCAGTATCTTCATCTTTACAAGCAACTAGATAGCTAGCCTTCTTGCCTTTATCCTTGTAATCCTGGGTATCACTTATTTCTGATCGTCGGTAACCTCTGTAATCTTTGTTATCACTTCTATCAGATTTCTTCTCAAAAGATCTGTTATCACTTCTGTCATCTTTTCTTTTGTTGGGACATCTTGCAACAAAATGTCCAATCTCTTTACAATTGGAACATACAAGTGGTAACTTGCCTTTGTATTTACCTTTGCCTCTTAGCATTCTTCTCGCCATGAGTGCTTCAATTTCATCTAGATCTTCTTCTTTACTTTTGCTTTCACTGTCTCTTCTAGATGAGTGTCTCTGACTAAATTTGCTTATTCTCGTAGAAGACTTGATTGCAAACTCTAAACTTGGTAAGACACTATTATCAAAATTATTCATCTCAAATGAAATCAGTCTACCAATCAAGCTATCAAGAGTGACTGTATTATTTGCTATTGCTCTCATTTATTGAATAGCGGAGACTCTAATAGCATATATGGGCAATAGGGTTCTTAAGATTTTACTTGCCACTATCTCCTCTTCAAGTGTACCTCCAATGCCTCGTATAGCATTGAATACTTTTATTCTTGTGTTGTACTAAGTGATGTTTTCACCTTCTTTCATTCTGAGATCATCAAAATTTCCTCTAAGGCTTTCTGCCTTGGCTCTCAGAACATTTGCATCACTTCCATGTACAAGCTTCAACTTGTCCCACATTGTCTTTGCATTTTTGCAATCTTTGACATCCTCAAATTCAACATCAAAGAGTGAGGCAAAAAGCTCTATAAGAATGCAGTTATGTTCATGCTTTACTCTCAATTGATCTACTATCAATGGTCTTGTAGGTAACACATATGCAGTATCTAAGTATTGAGTAATATCATTGCCAATACCTGATAAGTGAAGCTTTATTTTGCTTTGCCATGAAGCAAAGTTGTCTTTGTTCAACTTGGGCACATCTCGTCTATTCATCTTGTGATCTTTACTTAGGTCTTGAAACCTTCCTTATAAGAACACAAGCTCTGATACCAATTGTTAGTAATAACTGAGAGGGGGGGTGAATCAGTGGCCTAAAAAATTTATCTTTTAAACTTTAATCCACCAGTTATTACACCTTAGATTATTAAGTCCCTACAAGATGTATGCCTTGAAATACTTGAAACAATTTACTGTCTGTCGGTTTACCTTGTATGTCCTTATTCTCCTTGATTACCGATAAGCAGCAAAACTTATTTACCGATACTCAGTAAATATGCAGAGTATACTAATCAATCCAGAAATGCATATGTGAAATGTAAAACAATAAAGTAATAAATCATACACACATAACACAAGGATTTTAATGTGGAAACCCTGTTAAGGGAAAAACCACTGGGACCGTTACCCCAAATTTTCACTCTTCTGAAGTGAGCCCTGTTAGGAGCCAACCCTGTTAAAGGTTACAAACACACGGTTAAGTGCGACTTTGTTAAAGGATTTTTATACATAGATTGTCACTAAGTATCTAGCATCTACGCTGCCATCCTTGAATCAGTCTTTAAACTATCAATAGGTTTTATGCTAATCTTACTACCATCCTTGAATCAGCCTCCTTCTTAGACTGTCAATAGTCTTTAGGTAAGACCGCTGCTACTATCATGAATCGACCTTTTTGGTAATCTGTTAGGATATACCTCAATTATAGAAGACGGTTAAGTCCTGCTTTGTTAAGAGACTTAATGCTTTAATGGTTAAACTGAAACACAATGACCTGTTTCTAATGCAACTTAAATTATAAATATTCAGATCTATTTATGTACAATACCTTTCTGATCAATGTATCAATTCACTTTCTTTGTACTTCACTCTTTCTGCTCTGTGATGTTGTGCTTCACTGTTCGTCGGTGTCTACAGAATTCTTTAGCTCTCCCTTAGCTTGATTGATCAGGACTGTATGAAGTTCATCCTTCACCAGTTTCTCTTCAGCATCTTCTTTCAATTCACTCCCCGTATATCTGAGTGCATGTGGAAATGAATTATGATTGTCTCTTATATAGACATGATTTTCCTTGATTCTTGACGTGAAAAACAATCCAGCCAATTTGATTTATGGCTTTAACTCCTGATTTATCTCGTAGTTATCTTCTTGCCAATTGTATAAATCAATTGCTTTAACTGTGGTCAAATAAAACAACTAGTTAAGTCTATCTTTAAGATCTGCTAGCTAGATATTTTGTCATTTTCTAATCTCTCTGTTATGTCAGTCAATTCTGCACTTCGTTGCCGGTGACAACTGCCAGTTCCGTCGGTGTAACTTCAGTTAGCTTCAGGATCTCCGTCCGTCGGGCATCATTGGATCTTGCTCGTTGGGAAATACTATTTTCAGCTCGTCGGGCATCCTTTGATTCTGCTTTATCGGGCAACACTATCTTTTGCTCGTCGGGCATCACTGTGACTTTATCTCTGTCTTTATCGGTGGTGTGCACTCCGTCAGTGTTGTCTGTCACTTAGTGAATAATTGACTTTTATGCATTGTTGAAAGCATAACCTTTGTTCCATTGATTCTTTGAAGTCTTTGGCATTATGTATATGACCATATAGATGATATCAAGTTGACATCAATGACAATACAAAGCATTAACTGATTTAATGTCTTGCGTCATCTTCAACTTAACATTATCAAACATTCAATCAGTTACATGTCATCAAGCATTGTGAGATGCACCCAATTCAATTTGTTCTTGTGTTCATTCTGAGATTATTGTTGTCGTCATTATGGTATTTGGCGTCAAGGCATTGTTGATTATGTGGCATAATATGTGACGGATGGCTTCACTAAGGTATGTGTCAGTGGATTGCCAGTTTATGTTGTTTATCATGTTGAGATCTTATGTGGATCGAGGATCATTCTATGTGTTATCCTCGTGTTTTTATTTTGTGATTATCTAGATGATGATGTTATTTCTTGTGACTTGATGCTTTATGAGGATTATTATGGATTCCTGTTATATTATGCTTTATATATTGTTGGGTATTTTTATGAAGATTTGTATTGATATATGTTCATATTGTTATAAATGATTAATTAATATTTTATATTGAAATGTAATATTAATTTAAATGAGATGAACATGTTCATTATTATACTCACATAATTGTTATGGATTATGCCTGATGTGTTTGTATGAAGTGAGACGAAGTCATAGTGTAGACACCCTAAAATGGATAGACTTGTGACTTTACATTAAAAATAATAATTTTCATCTATTAATTAATGGTTTTTTAATCGTTAATTAATCATCTATTTTCTTCTAAATTTATTCCCCAAATTATTTAATCAAATCTCTAAAATTGATTAAATAATTATTTTTATTTAATTAATTAACCTTAATTGATTAATTTCCATTAATTAATTAATTAAAGTCAATTTCATAAAGTTTAAATTGAAATATTTAAACTTACTAATTAAATTCCTCCAATTAAATTAATTTAATTTCATTCAATAATGCAATTCTAAATCAAAAAGAATTCAATTATCTCACATGTTGAAAACTTTAATTTCAAAAATGAATTAAATATTCATTTATCTTCAAAGAGATAACTCCCAATCAGATCACACGGGTTACTCTACCCACCTCTTCAGTTCACATGGGTTTCTCCACCCACCTCTTCAGTTCTAAAAGGTAACTCAAAATTAGCTCTTCAGTTAACCAAACTATATCTCCTCTCTCTCTCTCAGTTGAAGAGGTGGAGTTTACTGATGGCTTCTCCAGTTCTCTTTGATCTCATTTGTTCATCTTTCTATCTCTAGGATTGATCTCAACCGTTCATCTCATTCTCAATTCTTATATAACAAACCCTTCATAATTGTTATGCCCCACATACCCATCCCTAAATTTTTTGGGCAAAATGTAGGGTCCCCCTTTTTCGCTTTTGCTCCTGCCTTGTTTTCTTTCTTTCTTTGTTTTCCCTCCGGGCATTTCTTCCGCGGGTTTTGTTTTCTTTCTGTTTTTGTCTTCTTGTGTCTCTGGGACCCAGTCCCGGAGTTTGTTCTTCCCAGAATCGGATTTCAGACTCCGAGATTCTTCGCCACGATGTCTTATTTTACAAGAAGGAATGGTTACGTGGAATCCCCGGGCTTGGAGTTTGGGGGTTTGCCTGTTCTGGAGTTTGCAGGTAGGGAACGCAACCAATTTTTACCCTTGGGGTATAAGTAGAAGTTACCTATCATTTTCACATTTACCGTGATCAAAAACCTAAGGCGATTTACCAGAGTGATTAAGGCAAATTTGAAGCAATTAAGTGTTGATTAGCAGTGATTAGCAGGTGGTTTGCGGTGTTTGTTGATGGTGTTGAAAATGATAGCTTGTTGTAGGACTTCAGCGTTTGTGCTTCCCGCATCTCTCGCGCTCCAGGTAAGCCTTTGGCATTCTTTCTTTGGTTTTCAGTTTTCTGGTTCTAGTTTGTTTTGGGGGTTTTATTTTCTTTCTATTTTTCGTTTGCTTCTATTTTTGTTTGAGTTTTTTGCTTTTGGTTTTGTCTTTTGGTCGCCTCCCGTTGGTGGGTTGGCACTAGCAGAGGGTTGTCCGCCCTCTACGCAATTATAATTTAGAGTGGTTTCCCATGTGTTGTGCATTTATGTAGCTATTTTGTATATTGTGTAAATGTCTGTAAATTGGTGGATATATGTTTTGGCCCTCGGCTTTCTGTATTTTGTTATAGTTTTAGTGTATATCCTTCTGGTATCGTGTTGAGCTCGCTGTGCCCTTTCCCATGTTTTCCCGAATTCATGAACTCGCCTTCTCGATGGAATACCACCTGGTTCAAACTCGGCTCTGTGCTAGTTTGAACCATGGAAGTTTTCTCTTTCCTTCATCGAGTCAGTCTTAATGGCAAATTTATTTCCCATGCACACATTCAAACCCTGCCAAGTGGCTTCCACTTCACGCATGTTCGAACAATTATCGGTGTTATCGCCATAACTCCTATTTATTACATGGTCATGTGACGTCTGCATCAGCCTAAGTACGACTCATATTTTGGCCATGTCACTCAACAATTAGTTTTCAAACTCCGGGTCCTATGTCCCCCGCCCGGTTCTTGTTTCACTTGTATCATATGTGCTGGATTCCCCAGATCCCCAGACGTTGGTCAGTTTCCTCAGTTTTTCATCATATGCACATCTTTCCCAGGATTTGACAAACTAACTCTTGCAGGTGTGGATGCGATGGTAAGGTTTTTGAAACCTGGAGTAGTGTTTTATCTTATATAAATTCTAACGGTCGTCTTGCCTTGCAGGTTGTCAACATCCAATTCATTAATCATGTCAGAGGCATCCGTAACTTCTCCACCTGGGAGTCCTGATCTCCCCACCATGATAGTCACCAAGGTGGCTGTCAGGTCTAAGATAGAGAGGGCCTTGGAAAAGCTTCCCTTGACCATGAAGTACTTGAAGGAAAATGCTATCATAGGGTCAAATATTGAGTCCAGTGTTCAGTTGATCACCGACACCAGCGTCAAAATGTGGGCAAAAATGCAAGCCCTGGTAAAAATGATGTATATCCAACGAGCGGCCGGAGATCCATTAGCCGTTAATATTGGCAATTCCAGGATTCTAAAGGTTGCTTGCTTCCCATATTTTGTGCAAGCCCTGAAACTTATTCTTACTCTGGCCGCACACTACAATTCGCCCGTCCGGGCCGTCATGCTCGCTGCCTCGGTCCCGATCGGATATACAACTCCTATGGTGTCTTTGGATGCCACAACTTTTCAGGCCAGTCTGGGAATTCCCTAGTTTGATGACATGGTTGTCGTCACCCAGTCCCTAGCCCTGCAGGAATTTATGGATTTGGAATACATGGCCCAACAATATTTGAATAACCACTGGCTAAAGATGCCAAAGAAAGACTCCAAAAGGATGAAGCTGCAGATCCCCCGATCAGAATTCAAGGAAAGCATACAGATGGGGATTATAGCATTATGTAGGATCTTTGGACAACCCCATGCCCGGGAATTCTCAGCATGGATGTACTACTTCTTGCTCGACATCTCTTCTGGCGAGCAATACTTCGATTGGGCCACCATCATCTCAAATCATGTGGACTCCCAGCTCCTCCAAGTCACCCAGACCTCCAAATTATATATGACGTCCTACGTTCTCTAGGCCCTGGCACAACAATGCCCCATCACAAACGGGCTACTCACAACAAATGTAATCAGGGTCGGTCCAGGCGAGAAGGCTCCCTAGGATTATTTCTCATAAATTCAATGGGAAGCTAGTTTCCTTAGCTTTTGCTGAGTAAATGATGCCTTCATTTACTACAATCTCCTCATGCCTACCAGGGATGCCAGGTATCGCCTCTCCAAGGAGGTAATGGATTTGGTCAGAAGTTATGGCCACTACTACATTCAGTTCCAACAACACACTTATATTCGAGTAACCGACTTCTTCGGGAAACTCTATCTATTGCCCAAGCATTGTGGGAACAAAATAATTCGTTTGGAGTACTGCCAGCAAATTTTGGAGCTACATGCCCTCTACACGGTGAAGAAAGTAATAAATGTTATGTTCCCAGTCACCTGCGGGAATTACTCATGCAGTCTGACCACAGCAAGAGAGGCAGACAGTGAGCTCAAAGACTTGGGCCTAAATGAATTCTATCTGGCGCGGAAGAACTTTGATATGCTATATAAAATAGCAACGACACTTCCCTGGGTATCAGAGCCCCATGCATTTCACATGGAGGATTTTTGGGAAGATTGTCAGGATGATTTTGAAGTCCGGAGTCGGCACTTCGTCTGAATGACAATGGGGATGATGGAGAGGCTGAAGCTTAAAAAATTCCCGAATGACTTCTCAAACACCGGGTCCACAGTGGACCCACAATACAAAGAGAAGGGAGTAGACAAGATGCCTCTCCCTCCAGCAGACTAGAATGCCCAAGAAGGTCCAACAATTGAGGATCTCACCCACAATGTGGTCAAATGCAACCACGCGTATTTTAAGAAGGCATGCCCAAGAAGCACACACAAAGTTGGCACATTTGTGCGGGGCTCAACTTCCGGGGCCGAAACCTCCTCACAGGGGGGATAGAGGAAAAAGGATAATGGGGACCCAGTCGCAAACACCATCGGTGACCCCCATAGTAGAACAAATGCAACAAACGCTGGCAGTCTCCCAGCAAATGAAGGATAAGTTAATCACGCGGTTGGCCACCCCAGTACGTATGACCGAACATGTTTGTCCTCCCTCCTCCCCTTCATTGGCAGCATTAATGGTCTGAGCAACTGGGACCGGAGCGGAGGAAGAGCGGGAAACTATGATGGATGCAAGGCCCCCTTTGATAACCAGGAGAAAGAAAAAGAACTCACAACCAAAGGCGAAACCAAAACTTGGGATACCAAGCATCCAAGAAGTATAGATTCTTTCTTCCGACTCTCCGAAACTGAATAAAGAACCTGAGGATATCCCGAAGAGATCCCCTCCCCATGATGAATTTGATGATTTATTTGGGACTGATGAATTTGGGAACTTGCAGGGAGATATCGGGAGGCCAGTTGAAGAGATAGCTGCCCAAGAGGAAATGACACCCCCTCTTGAAAGGAACGCCCTGGAGAAGGAAGCTGCCCAAAAGCAGGAAACCTGAGAAGAGGGAGCAAAAGAACAAGAACAGGTCAGCATCTCTGAAGTCCCAGAGATACAAGTTGAAGGAACCATGGAGAGCAAGCAAATGCAAGATGAGCAACCGACATTAGTCAGGGGAACCAGACCACCAGGATCAATCGTAACCCAAACTGCCATGCTCTAGATGTCGCTTCCAAAGACAACATTTGGTGAGGTAATCACAGCAGCTCAAACATTTAATCTTGGCCCGATGCCTCCACCACCTCCAAAGAATGCACCAATTGAAGAAGACACTCTAGCAAAGGAGGCTAATGAAGAACGACAGTAGGGTGGGGAACAAGACCCCAAAGAAATAGATGTTGATCCCAACAATGTTGAAGGTGCAGATGCTGGGGTAAACGATACTAGAACTATGGAGACAGATCTTGTCGCTAGGCCTGAAAACACAGGAAAGGAGTCAGGGACGACTCACAACACCGATGAGATGCAACAAAATCCCAGAGCGGAAGAACAGGGATAGACACTGGCAACAAAGCCATCCCTACCGCCATAATGTTTGGTAGAGTCCCAGAAGAGGAAGGCCCCAACAACACCTAAGGCTCATCTCTCATTGGTAGAGATGATGGCCCAAATGCAAAATCCTCCTAAGGCAAAGAAAGCTCAGATAGTCCATACTCTTTGGACTAGGTCGGGTGGAGATACAGTTGCAGTGATCGTAACACCTTCCCCGGATGTGGACGAGGCCACGGCTAAGGCCGATGAATACTCTATCACCGAGGTGTCACTGGGGAAGAGAGGAAAACAGGGTGAGTTAGACTTGCTAAAGGAAGTGACCAAGGCGGTGGAGGCTCGCTATGAAAAGGAGGCCCATAAGTTCAGGGTAGAAAATGAAAAGAATACAAACTTCATGGGGCTGCTGACTAAACTTGCGTAGCCTATTACTGTCATCCCCCCAGATGTCTCCACATCTGGGGCACCGCTCCCTTAGGGTGACATAGATTCATTAAGGGCAATGAAAAGGAAGGCCCAAGCAGTTGATGAATAGGTTACAGAACAGGTGGGAAATGTCCGGTGTTTCTTAGTATCCATGCTCCCAGACTTATATGCGGCCAGCAATATCCTACATTAGGCCGAAACTACTATCTCCATATGGGAAGGAGACATTGAAAACTATGAAGCATGGAAGGCTGAGTTGGAAGAACTCATCGACATAGGAGAAGAAGTTGTCTCTGAGGCCAAAATTTTGGGAGAGTAGTCTTTTGACTTTGTCCGGACACAGCACTCCAGACTTGACCTCACATTGGGGGTAATCAAGCAACTGGTAGGGACCTTGCGTGACAAAGTTTAGGAGGTTCAATATTCTTTTAACTTCAAGTCATTTATATTGAAGGTCTTCGGGGTTGATCCCTTTAGCACTGAAATGTGCACTCCGGAGGAGTATGTCGTGGGAAAGTTTGACGAGCTAATGGAGTCTCAGTATGGATCCCCGAAGGGAATGGATGGAGCAAAGATGACACAGATAAATCACATGGTGCTCCAAGGTCATGACGCGGTAAAGATGGCCGCAGAATTCAAGGCAAATGTTCCAGATCTGGGCAAGCAGGTAGATATGGCCAAGTATCATCAAGTCAGCCTCAAGGACATCGACGAAGACGGGATCATCCGGCTCCTGCAGACCTTCAATGATACCAAGGAACAATAAAATTCTCCAGGTTCCAGAGATGATTATCAAGAAATGTATTTTGTATTTATTTATTCTTTAGGGAGCGTAAGCTTCTGAATCCCAAAGTTTTGGATCCCATAGTTTTGTATTCTTTCAGTGACCAGTGTCTTAGTTCTTGGAGCCGACCGGTCACTATCAAATAGTCAATAAAAGTGTTAGAAAGCAGGTAACCGCAACAAGGCATGTCAACTCAAAGGATTATTTTGATAGGTGGTCTTCCCAAGGCGCCGCTCCAAGGTAACACCTAGCGCATTAGAGATAGGGAGCCACTTTTCCATTTATGAGGCATGTAGCCTCGATCCCTAGGGGATCAGATTTCTTCTCTTCTCCTCCCGGCTCTCTTCTTGAGGCTGATTCTTCCACTCCTCTTTTCTTTTCTTACTCTTCTAACATGTCAGACCTTCTTCGTCTTGAGGTCTTTTGTAACGTGGTGCAGGTAGTACTGGCCACCAAAAATAGTATTATATTAATTGAGTGTAAAATGAGTTAGGTTAGTTTTAGGTCAAAAGTTTGTGTATAAATAATAAGTTTGACCTCATTCCAAGGGTCGGCGAAATTGATAATTTTGCAATCCATAGCTAATAGCATTTGAGTTTTTACCAGTTCTTAGTTACAGAGCTCAATGCTCCCCTTTTTTGGAAGCTTTCAGTAGTTAAATGCTCCTCTGGAGCCACCATTATTGTATGCACCAGTGCTTGCTGGAAACATGTTAATGAGGAAGGAAGGGTTCTATCAATGATGTTGTTAGCATTCTGATCTCTGGATTAACGGTATTTTGTGTTGTATGTTATTTATGTCCCTTGCTCTGATATTTTAAGTAGATTAACGACCTCCTTTTCCCTTGCTATTAATTAAATATGAACTGATGGTTCTGTATTTCTTCAGTATTTAATGTAGCATGTTAGAGCTTGTTTGATGTTTTGAATGTTTGGCATAACTATAGGTAGATGAAATATTTCTAACCCTGCAATATCTTTTGAAGTTTATTTGGTAAAGTTAGTAAATGCTTGCAAGAACCCCCGCTTACTTAAATCCCCAGAGAAGACGAGCCAAGACAACTAGCTATCCCCCCGAACAAAATAGTCACATTCCCAACTAAGCTCCCGTACTGTCGAGACCCGACTCTCACGTGCTTGAAGGCCTGGGGAATCTCATTTCCTCGAACAACCTTTACAGGCGAAGTTGGCCGGTACCTCGGTACCCGGTGACAACTTACATCTGTTGGCGGACCCGGTCACAAAGTCTTATCAACAAAAACTGGCATTGGAAGGATGGCATGAACTCATCCCCCTCTAAGGATTCTGATTTTACACTGCTCGAGGGTTCCCCAAGCCATAGTTTTAGGAGTCAGACCTT
This sequence comes from Thuja plicata, assembly GCA_018584345.1. NCBI lineage: Eukaryota > Viridiplantae > Streptophyta > Pinopsida > Cupressales > Cupressaceae > Thuja > Thuja plicata. Next base: position 1,694,127 of record MU226568.1, on the reverse strand, counting down.
CAGTGGAATTGGATCATTTTCACCCGCGAGATTTGAAAGAGTCCTTAGATCAGCTCCCAATCCCAAAAGGTTTGTTGAACTCGAACCTCCTGCTCGAAAGAAACAGACCCCGAAATCCAAACCAACCACCATTGCCTAGGGATCTACTATAGCTCAAAATACCCAAGTCCCCCAAACAACCCCAGGAATTAACACTCAACCTAGTCAAAATCTAGCACCCCCGATGGCTGCGTATTTCGGCAACACCGTGTCCCTGATGGGAACTTTTCCAAGTGCAGCCAATGACCTTCCTACACACCCAGAAAATATTTGTCCCCGATATGAGCACTTAGGCTCACGAACTATAGAAGAGCATCTACAGGCATACAAAGATGCCATGAACCAACATCGGATCCAACATCAATACGTTGTGACCTGGATGTTCCCTCTGTCCCTGGGATAGAATGAGCTGAACTGGTACCTTAACCTTCCCGCCAACTCCATCAATAGTTGGCAAGACATGGAGGACGCCTTCCTGACTACCTTCCACATACACGTGGACCCAGTGTGGTCCCACAGATAGTTCATCTCCATTAGTAAGGAACCAAATGAACCCCTCACAACATTCAACCACCGGTTCCAATGTGCCTTGAAGCGGTGCACGGGTCCCTTCATCCCATCCGCAGATGTAACTATCCAGATCTATCTTAATGCAATGGACCCTTTCGTTGCCACTCTCCTCTGGAGAACTACCGCCCTAGGCGACTGGGATACTTTGGCAAAGGTTTACAACCTGGCTTTGGAATTGTCCTGTGGTCTTAACAAATCTTCAAGATGGGATTGGGCAAAACATACCCTTTAACATGATACCCGATGAAACTTCTTACGCTAGGGGATATAACCCCAACCAGGCAATGGGTGCCCCCGTGATGGTCATGAATCCCCCACCACCACCGATAGTCCAGCAGGCTAGGTACGTATATCTATCCCAAGTTCAGACAACACCGGGTCTGGAATCCTTTCCCTGGAACTAGCCGCAGCAAATGCAACAACCGCAAACACAACCGTCCAGAGTGCCTTTCTTCCAGTCATCCGTGGCCGGAGGATTGTCGCCCTTAACTCTGGTGAATGTTGTCGCTTTCCCGAGAAACCAACAACCGCAACTGTCACACTGTGACGCCAATACTTAGTTTTTCGTAGAGGTTGAATCCCTTTGGCGACTATTATCCTCACTAACTGTGGACATGGGATAGTTGAAGGCGGGTCCCTTGCACCCCACAATGCCAATTCCCAGAGAGGGAATATTTTCTCCAACCAATGAACTAACAATGTCGTAGGAAGAAATTTCAACAACGAGCCCCGGCCCCATCAACAGCAATAGAATAACCATGCCAACACCGAAGGTACTCCTCCGAACCAAAATGCCAATCAGGGTAGCACTGGACCTTCTTATTTTGCACCCATCATAGATTTCCAGCCCATGACTAACTGGTGTAGATTGCACGACACAGGCTCTCATAACAAGGTGAATTGTGCCACGCTGGAGAAAGTCATCATGATTTCCCAACTAGACAAACAAAAAAATTATGCTCCTACTCCCCCAGAGCCTCCTATACAAGAGCCCACTCATGGTGTGTTCACCTGTGAAACCGTCTTCTTTGGAGCAAGCAGAGAAGACAAAGAGGAACCTGAACTGTAGGGGTTCTTTGATGAATCTATTCCAGCCTTTGAGGCCAATGCCTTCACCAACCCATAGACTCCTTACAACACTTAGAGTCAGGTTGGTAAAGGACCAGTTTATATGCCTATGCCTCCCAAAGACACCCCTCCCCGGGACAACACGATTAATTGGTTTGTCCCTCCAAAAGGCCCTGGCTCTAACCAAGCTAAGGACCCGGCCGAGGGAAGCCACCAATTCCTGGGAGGAAGGTTTGACATCATGAAGGTGTTAGAAAAAACTACCACCTCCATGACCTTGATGGAGGTTTTGTTGAACTATCCGGAGTAGAAGAAGTCTCTTCTGAAGCTCTTGGGAAATCTGAAAGCTGTTAGTCGCCCACCCGAGACTGTCACTTTTGAGGATACCAACGTGGCTGTCTTCTAGGGAAATACTGAGGATCCTCCCTTCTTACTAGGCTTGAACATACAAGGAAATAATATACATAATTTCCTGGTAGATTCTGGGGCTTCAGGAAACATCATGCCTTTATCCATATGCCAGAAGCTCAAATTTTGCCCCACCCCATCTAACGGTGCAGTAATCCAGCTGGATAAAACTGCTGTAAAAATGGTGGGTGAATTGAAGAGTGTTCGGATTCAACTCATCCAGGACCCCAGGATAGCTAGCGTGATTGACATCTAGGTGGTAGACATCCCAAAGACTTATGGGATGTTACTAAGTCACAATTGGTCCAAGTCCCTGAATGGATATTTCTCGACTGACTTTTTCTAATTGTGGCTCCCTTGGGAGGGAGAATCTAACCAGATCTGGGTTGAAAGTGAGCCCCAGATGAAATAGAACCTCACCAAAGTTAGGAGGGTAAATGAAGTCCTCTTCTCTGAGACTTCCCCCGGGGTGTACAAACCCCTTGAGATCTTAACATTCAATTTCACCCCCGAGGAGGACTCCATATTTTCTCAGAGAACCCAGGACCTCGAAGAAAAACTGAGGGTTGAGGTTAACTCTCACGGTGCCACAGCGACCCCCGCCACACTCTTGTCCGACACTTGGTGCCGGGTGCATTATCCAAAGCATTTAGAGCTAGAGTGTGAGCCTTGCCTTGCCGCTGCTACTCAGCACATCAACGCGCTCTGGAAGAAAGAACGCATAGCTGATTCCTTGGGACCTAGTACTTCTGCTGACAACGCCTCTTTGATGTCATTCATCCAGGAATCCCAACCATAAATCTCCCCAGGGGCAAACGTCACCCACGTATCATCAGCGCCATCGAAAACTCCTCCCAACCTTCCCAAGAATAATCCAAAGACCACTTCGTCTTCCCAGCCCCAGACAACAAACGATGACTTGTGGACCCTTAAGTTCAACGGGTTCCGATCCAAACAAGGTTGTGGTGCCAGAGTGAAATTGATCAACCCACAGGGGAAATCCTTCCTCGCGTCCTATAGGTTGTAGTTTGACTACACAAGTAACATTATGGAGTACGAGGCTTTGTTCCTTGGACTCCTATTTGCACTAAGGAAATGAATCACTCACCTCCGGGCTATGGGTGATTTAGAATTGATCGTTAAGGAAGTCCGGAGTCAATACACCTATCACGACAAAAGGCTAGCTGCATATCGCAACTGGGCATGGAGCCTTATCAGATATTTTGATGCCTTTGGCATTGAACTTATTGCTCGAAGATGAAATTATGTCCCAGATGCCCTTGTTGTTTCTGCCAGCACGCTTAAGCCAATGATTGGCTCTCGACTCTGTAAATTCTTTGTTGAGATGGTCCCCACCCTGTCCATTCCAAAAAATGTCACCCATTTTTAGGTCTTTGAAGACGATCAACATATCCTGGCCCTTATGGCCAATGTTGATGTCTTTGAAGACCAAATAGTGGAAGAGAGAGATCATGATGATACTGGACAGGGTGATGAAGATGACGAGATCATGGAATTACCAACCAACACCATCCCTAAGGGGATGGTCGCACTTGGTTTGACTCAGACCGTCAAGGCCAAGAAAAGATATCATCCTCCTCTAAGGGAGGAAAATTTGAGAAAGTGAACATCGGCCAAGCAGTGAAGAGAAAATGATACACATTGGCACCTCCTGCTCCCCAGAGGAGAAGGAGAAGATTCTCGTGGTTCTCTGAGAATACATCGATGTAATCGTGTGGGGGTATGAGGACTTGAAAACCTATGATACATCCATTATGACTCATACTATCCCACTCAAACATGACGCTAAGCCTTTTTGGCAAAAGCAACGACTGGTCAACCCACTGATCGAGCCTCTGATTCATTAGGATGTCCAAAAAATACTATCAGCCCGAATCATCTTTCCAATTTGGCATACTACGTGGGTTGCCAACCTAGTCCTTGTGAGGAAGAAAAGCGGTGAGATTCACCTTTGCGTGGATTTTCAAGATCTAAACAAAGCTTCCAAGAAAGATAATCACCCTCTACCCTCGTTGGATGAGGTATTGCAAATCATAAACAGATCACAAATGATGTCTTTCTTGGATGGGTACTCCGGGTATAACCAATTCATGGTTAAATATGAAGATAGAGATAAAACAACATTTACCACCAACACCAAATGCCCGATAGCAAGAAGGAAATGAGATCTTTCTTTGGGAAGATTAATTTTATCTGGCGGTTCATCATAGGATTCACCGAGATCATAAAGCCACTCAATGAAATGATGAAGAAAGATACCAAAATTGAGTGGAGCCCTGAGGTAAAGTGGGTGTTCACCCAGATTAAACAAATGATAACAGAGGCCCCAGTCTTGGCTAGCCCAGACTATTCCCTCCCCTTTTACATATATTCCTTTGCTTTGCTGCATTCTGCCATGACAATTTTGACCCAGAAGATTGAAGGGGAAGAACAACCAATAGCTTTCACGAGATCCCCCTTTAAGAACACTGAAGTCTAGTACTCGCCTTTGGAAAAATAGGCCTTTGCTCTTGTCCATGCCATGAAATTTTGGCATTATATCCTCTGGAGCAAAGTGTATGCTATCATCCCAGACCAGGCAGTAAAATCCCTGCTGATGCAGAGTGAATTGGGTGAAAGACGGGGGAAATGGATGACCATCCTCCAAGAGTATGATTTAGAAATGCAACCCATGAAGATAGTCTAAGGCTAGAGACTATGTAGAGTGATGAAAAAAGAGTCTCCACACATTGAATGCCAGGCATATACAGTGGAGTCCATCACTTAGGATCTATGGTACACATATCTAGTGTACTTGTTGTTGAACAATAGATGCCCAGAGGGATTGCCTCCAAACAAGCGTCACGCCTTGCGATTGAAAACCACACACTTCATGATCAAGAATGCCACGCTTTTTCACAGGAACTATGAGGGAGTGTACCTCCAGTGCATTGATAAGGTTCAAGCTGCAAAGATAATCGAAGAATTCCACGGGCAGTTTGGAACTGGCATGGCTCAGTTGACTCCACTGCCCATTAGATCCTCTGGGATGGATATTATTGGCCCTACATCTTTAAGGACGTCTACACTCACGTTAGGAAATGCCACACTTGCCAGACCGTGGCACATCGTGAGCGGAACCTGGCTATGCCTTTGCAATCGGTCTTTAAAGCTAGACCTTTCACCCAATGGGCATTTGACTTTATCGAGGAAATCAACCCCAACTCGTCTGCAAACCATCGGTACATCTTGACTGCTACTGATTATTGCACCCGATGGTCTGAAGTGATCCCTTGTAAAGACAACATGACAGATGGTCATAAAATTCCTGGAAGAAAACATTGTCACGCGATTTGGAATGCCCTTTGCTATAGTATGTGACAATGGTCTGGCATTTTCTTCGGCACAATTACTTGAATGGACCTATGACAGAAAGATCACTCTAAAATTTTCTAGCAACTATTACCCTCAGGGGAACGGTGTTGCTGAATCAACCAACAAAAAATTACTTGAGGTGATCAAACATTTATTAGAACAGAATCCCCAGGATTGGCACCAAAAGCTTAGATTCGCCCTCTAGGTAGATCGTATCTGAATAAAGTCAATGTTGGGGACTTCCCCATTCCACCTGTTTTATGGACAAAATCTAGTATTCCCCATTAACTTACAAATCCCAGTGTTGTAGTTGATGTAAGAATTCGGCAACCGAGACAACATCGTGGAAGTCCGGCTCCTAAATCTGGTGCGAATGGAAGAATAAAGAGACGTAGCCCTTGAACACTTTGCACGTCACAAAGCATTAGTAAAATGATGGTTTGACCGAAGAGCCTAGTATAAGGCCTTTCAGATTTTAGACTTAGTCCTTTTGTGGGACAAAGCCTGAGAAAAGAAAGGAAAACACACCAAATTCCAACGGCTCTGGCTTGGGCCATACTTGATATCTAAGATCTGCAGGGCAAATACTTATCGCCTTAGTACCATTACCGGAGAAGTCGTTCCATTTCCTGTCAATGGACAGTTTCTCAATCATTATTTTGAATGAGGTGAGTATGTCCAGAATTATATTTTATGTAAAGTCCTGCTTGTAAATATCTTTCTCGGTGCTTTGTTTGGGGTGCCTTGCCATGTAAATAGTGTTGTTGGCTATCCTCTGTGATCGCCCCTTTTCCTTTTTCATTTTTTTTTGTCTTCTCTCTTTCTTTTCTGTGTTCCCAGTGTTTTGCCCTCCCTTTTTATAGACCGGTATGTCTCGCATAACATCTAGTCTTTGGGATGGTACCTTCTGCATTATGGTGAATTTGGAATCTATTATTAGCATGGTGGAATTGGTCTACGCTCCAGATTTATTCTATAAGTTTGGTAACAGGCTATGAGTAATCTTCATCAGATTCATCTCCCGAAAGTTCAAAAATCAATTAAATCAAAATCAAAAGAAACAAGTAATTGGACACACTGAGAATAGATCAGTCGCACTAGTTTGTTGGCCCAAGTCTGAAAATAGTTAAATTCTTTCTAGGTCCAGAGTTCTCTTCCCCATTTGGCAATTTGAATTGGATGGAAAGGTGAAAGAAGTACCACCTCAGAAATTGGCTAAGCTTAAGGTCTGAGGTGAAAGAAGTACCAACTCCCCATTCAGAAAAGGAAAGAAAAGAACTAAAGAATGAAGAAATTCTGATATCTGGGGGAAACAAGCAGATTTGATGACTTTGGTTTGATATACTTAGTGCCTCTTCTCTACTTCTCCCAGGGGTCATCGACTTAATTTTCTTTCAAAGCACACACTTCACAGCTGATGAAGGACCAAGGATTGAATCATGTATGGGCCAAATTTTCTCAGACGCTTTGCACCTTGCAAGTAGGATGCTCCAAGTAACGATTGATTCCAGTTTTGCTAACCAGAGATTCTACAGTTCTCGAATGTGCTAAGGCATTCATCCTAGATAGTCACCATTTTTTATGCCCTGCATACCCATCCCTAAATTTTGTGGGCAAAATGTAGGATCCCCCTTTTTTGCTTTTGCTCCTGCCTTATTTTCTTTCTTTCTTTGCTTTTCCTCCGAGCTTTTCTTCTGCGGGTTTTGTTTTCTTTCTATTTTTGTCTTCTTGTGTCTCTAGGACCCGGTCCCAGAGTTTGTTCTTCCAGAACCGGATTCCAGACTCTGGGATTCTCCACCATGATGTCTTCTTTTGCAAGAAGGAATGGTTACGTGGAATCCCTGGGCCTGGAGTCCAGGGGTTTGCCTGTTCCAGAATTTGTGGGTAGGGAACGCAACCACTTTTTACCCTTGGGGTATAAGTAGAAGTTACCTGTCATTTTCACATTTACCGCGATAAAAAACCTAAGGTGATTTACCAGAGTGATTGAGGAAAATTTGAATCAATTAAGTGTTGATTATTCTGGTGATTAGCAGTGATTAGCAGCGTTTAGCAGGTGGTTCACGGTGTTTGTTCATGGTGTTGAAATGGATAGCTTGTTGTAGGACTTCAGCGTTCATCCTTCCCACATCTCTCGCGCACCAGGTAAGCCTTTGGCGTTCTTTCTTTGGTTTCCAATTTTCTGGTTCTACTTTGTTTTGGGTTTTTTGTTTTCTTTCTGTTTTTTGTTTGCTTCTGGTTTTGTTTGAGTTTCTCACTTCTGGTTTTGTCTTTTGGTCGCCTCCCATTGGTTCGTTGGCTCTGGAAGACAGTTGTCCTCCCTCTGTGCAGTTGTAATTTAGAGCATTTTCCTGTGCGATGTGCATTTATGTAGCTGTTTTATATATTGTGTAAATGTCTGTAAATTGATGTATATATGTTTCAGCCCTCGGCCTTATGTATTTTGTTGTAGTTTTAGTGTATATCCTTTCAGTATCGTGTCGAGCTCCCCATGCCCTTGTCCATGTTTTCTTGAATTCATGAACTCTCCTTCTTGACGGAATACCACCTAGTTCAGACTCGGCTCTCTGCTGGTTTGAACCATGGTAGTTTTCTCTTTCCTCCATCGAGTCAGTCTTAATGGCAGATTTATTTCCCATGCACGCATTCAAACCCCGCCAAGTGGCTTCCACTTTGCACATGTTCAGATAGTTGTCAGTGTTATTGTCATAACTCCTATTTATTACATGGTCATGTGATGTCTGCATCAGCCTAAGTACGACTCATCTTCTGACCGTGTCACTCAACAGTTAGTTTTCAGACTCTGGGTCCTATTTCCCCCACCCGGTTCTTGTTTCACTTGTATCGTATGTGTTGGATTCCCCGGAGCCCTAGATGTTGGTCAGTTTCCTCAGTTTTTCATCATATGCACATCTTTCCTATGATTTGACAAACTAACTCTTGTAGGTGTGGATGCACTGGTAAGGTTTCAGAGACTCGAAGTAGTGTTTTATCTTATGTAAATTCTAACGGTCGTCTTGCCTTGCAGGTTGTCAACATCTAATTCATTAATCATGTCAGAGGCATCCACATCTTCTCCACTCGGGAGTCCTAATCTCCCCACCATGACAATTACCAGGATGGCTATCAAGTCTAAGATAGAGAGGGCCTTAGAAAATCTTCCACTGACCATGAAGTACTTGAAGGAAAACGCTATCATAGGATCAAAGATTGAGTCCAGTGTTCAGTTGATCACTGACACCAGCGTCAGAATGTGAGCAGAAATGCAAGCCCTGGAAAAAATATGTATATCCAACGAATGGTCGGAGATCCATTAGCCATCAATATCGTTAATTCTGAGATTCTGAAGGCTGCTTGCTCCTCATGTTTCGTGCAAGCCCTGAAACTTATTCTTACTCTAGTCACGCACTACAATTCGCCCGTCTGGGCTGTCATGCTCACTGCCTTGGTCCCGACTGGATATCCAACTCCTATGGTGTCTTTGGATGCCACAAATTTTTAGGTCTGTTTGGGAATTCCCCAGTTCGATGACATGGCTATCGTCACCCGACCCCTAGCCCTGCAAGAATTTATGGATTTGGAACACATGGCCCGACAATATTTGAACAACCACTGGCTGAAGACGCCAAAGCAAGACTCCAAAAGGATGAAGTTGGAAATGCCCTGATCATAATTCAAGGAAAGCATACAGATAGGGATTATAGCATTATGTAGGATCTTTGGACAACCCCATGCCCAGGAATTCTTGGCATGGATGTACTACTTCTTGCTCAGCATCTCTTCCGGCGAGCAATACTTCGATTGGGCCACCATCATCAAAAATCATGTGGACTCCCAGCTCCTCCAGGTCACCTGGACCTCCAAATTCTATATGACGTCCTACATTCTCTGGGCCCTGGCACAACAATGCCCCATCACAAATGGGCTACTCACAACAAGTGTACTCGGGGTCGGTCCAGGCCAGAAGGCTCCCTGGGATTATTTCCCACAAATTCAATGGGAGGCTAGTTTCCTCAGCTTTTGCCGAGTAAATGATGCCTTCATTTACTACAATCTCCTTATGCCTACCAGGGATGTCGAGTACGACCTCTGCAAGGAGGTAATGGATTTGTTCATAAGTTATGGCCACTACTACATTCAGTTCCAACAACACACTTATATTTGGGTAACCGGCTTCTCTAGGAAACCCTATTTATTGCCCAAGCACTGTGGGAACAAAATAATTCTTTTGGAGTACTACTGACAAATTTTAGAGCTGCATGCCCTCTACACAGTGAAGAAAGTAATAAATTTTCTATTCCCAGTCACCTGTGGGAATTACTTGTGCAGCCTGACCGTGGGAAGAGAGGAAGACAATGAGCTCAAAAGCTTGGGCCTAAATGAATTTTATCTAGCGCGGAAGAACTTTGATCCGTTAGGTAAAATAGCAATGACACTTCCCCGGGTATCAGAGCCCCATGCATTTCACATGGAGGATTTTTGGGAAGATTGCCAGGATGATTTTGAAGTTTGGAGCTGGCACTTCACCCGGATGACAATGGGGATGATGGAGAGGTTGAAGCTTCGAAAATTCCAGGATGACTTCTCAGACACCAGGTCCATAGTGGACCCACAATACAAAGAGAAGGGAATAAACAAGACTGCTCTCCCTCCAGTGGACTGGAATGCCTGAGAAGGTCCAATAATTGAGGATCTCACCCACGATGTGGTCGAACGCAACCACACATATTTTAAGAAGGCATGCCCAAGAAGCACACGCAAAGTTGGACCGTTTGTGCGGTGCTCAACTTCTGGGGCCAGAACCTCCTCACAGGGGGAGGATAGAGGAAAAAGGATAATGGGGACCCAATCACAAACACCATTGGCGACCCCCATAGTAGAACAAATGCAATAGACACTGACAGTCTCCCAACAAATGGAGGATAAGTTAATTACGCAGTTGGCCAATCCGGTACGTATGACCAGACCTGTCCGTCCTCCCTCCTCCCCTTCATTGGCAGCATTAATGGTCCGAACAACTGGGACTAGAGCGGAGGAAGAGCGGGAAACTATGATGTATGCAGGGCCCCCTTTGATAACCAGGAGAAAGAAAAAGAACTCTCAACCAAAGGTAGAACTAGAACTTGGGATGCCAAGCATCCAAGAAGTACAAATTCTTTCTTTCGACTCTCTAGAGCCGGATAAAGAACCCAAGGATATCCTGAAGAGATCCCCTCCCCATGAGGAATTTGATGATTTATTTGGGACTGATGAATTTGGGAACTTGCAGGGAGATATCGAGAGGGCAGTTAAAGAGATAGCTTCCCAAGAGGAAATGACGCCCCCTCTTGAAAGGAACGCCCTGGAGAAGGAAGCTGCCCAAAAGTAGGAAACCCGGGAAGAGGGAGAAAAAGAATAAGGACAAGTCAGCATCTCTGAAGTCCTGGAGATACGGGTTGAAGGAACCATGGAGAGTAGGCAAACACAGGATGAGCAACCGACATTAGTTGGGGGAATCAGACCAACAAGATCAACCGTAACCCCAACTGCCATGCTCCAGATGTTGTTAGAGTATTATTTCATTTTACTCTAGTTGCTTAAGCGTCTCTTAGGTGCATTATTAATTAACTCTTAATTAATAATGTGCAACCTAGTATTTATCTTTTAGGGTTTCGTTCACCTTTATAAGGT
>MU226568.1:1625111-1645226 GCA_018584345.1 Thuja plicata | reverse complement strand
AATGCATATATTTGAATATGAAAAAGAAAGCATACCAAGCCCCCAAGGCTAAAGTATTCCTATCAACTCACAATCCGTAATTGCTACCCCATGGTAATGTCCTTTGAATGCTTGAATGTTGAAAATACTAGATCTAAAGAGAGAGCCTTCCTGATTCAATGAAGATCCACCATAGATTATCCTTCAAAATGCTTGATAGAAGATGATGACATGTCCACCTAGCTTGTCCTTCTATATCATCCTCTTTCTTGTTTGCATCATTTCATCATGTCATCTCTCGATTTTGTCTCATGATCAAATGAAGGCAAAAGAGAGTGTTTATATAGAGATTTCAACATAGGCCTCCTAGGGCAATGCAAGGGATCCAAATTCAAATATCACCTTGAATCATGGTCCAATCACATTTTCCAACTAAGGAGAAAACATAGTAATTCAAATATCAAAGAAAACACTTCCGCCTCCGAACCTGGGGACCTATTTTAAGTTTCAGGCCCCGATAAGCTCCAGATTTGAAAGTGGGGACCAATATCTGGAAAAGGTCTATGTCAACCTTGAACTTGACCTAGGTTAGGGTCGACCTCGACCCTGACCTGAGGTTTCAGGTAGGTCACCAGAAAGTTGCAGAAAGGTTTCTAGATCAGCTGGGGACCTAGAAAGGTAGGGGAATGTGCCAGAGTGTTTAAGAAGGCCCAGGGGCCCAGAGAGAGAGTAGAATGAAGCCTAAGAGGACCAATACATAGGTCCTACCTAGAGAGAAGAGCCATGGAGAGAGAAATCCAGGAGAATCCACAAGATCCTAACCCTAATGTCATTTACATACATATAATCAAGCACAGATGCAAGTCTAATATGCTAACCATACTAAATGAGGGTGCTAAGCCTATCAAAATGGAAGTGCTTCCATTTTAAGATGATACACATAGTGGTATCCAGATGGTCTGAGATCTAGGTGCATTGGATTTCTATGTTTTTTTTTCCTTTCTTTTCAAAATCAAGAGTTCGTAGCGGTATCCAGATGGTTTGAGATCTGGGTGCATTGGAATTCTATCTTCATTTTTTTTTTTCAGATGGTCAACGAGAAAAGCGATATCTAGATGGTCAATATTTGGGTGCACTAAGTTCTCTTTCTATTTAATCTCTCTACTCCTTCCAATTATCAAGAGGTCATAGTGGTATCCAGATGAGCAATATCTGGGTGCATTAGATACTCTTCGGAATTTCATAAAAAGATGTAATGATGACAAAAATTAGAAATGCGACAGCGAATTGGGTCACCCATCTATTCTATCAATTCATATATATCAATCGTCAACCATCCTTTCTATCAATTCACATCATAAATTGATTCCAGAGATAACTTCACACTAACTTTCATCTAACTAACAGATGCATTTACTCAGATATTTTGTGCATAGTAGATTGCAATCATTTATTGCATAAGAAAATTCCCAAACATGAGCATAGTAGATCATATAATCAATGCATCCATCATCAATAACATCATAACTAATATAGGAATGCATTTATCATCATCATCATATAGTGATTCACATTTTCAACAAATTAATGCTCATCTGACACATTTTCTATACTTAATTTGTTGAGGGGCATATAGTTCACCAGCTGTGACTGGGGCAAGATCAAATCTGAAAATTCTTTGACACAACGTGATGAATCACATTGTATCAAAGAGGGGAAAGTGTAGACACCCTCAAATGGATAGACTTGTGACTTTACATTAAAAACAATAATTTTCATCTATTAATTAATGGTTTTTTAATTGTTAATTAATCATCTATTTTCTTTTAAATTTATTCCCCAAATCATCTAATCAAATCTCCAAAATTAATTAAATAATAATTATTTTTTAATTAATTAACCTTAATTGATTAATTTCCATTAATTAATTAATTAAAGTCAATTTCATAAAGTTTAAATTAAAATATTTAAACTTACTAATTAAATTCCTCTAATTAAATTAATTTAATTTCATTCAATAATGCAATTCTAAATAAAAAAGAATTCAATTATCTCACATGTTGAAAACTTTAATTTCAAAAATGAATTAAATATTCATTTATCTTCAAAGAGATAACTCCCAATCAGATCACATGGGTTACTCTACCCACCTCTTCAATTCACATGGGTTTCTCCACCCACCTCTTCAGTTCTAAAAGGTAACTCAAAAATAGCTCTTCAGTTAACCAAACTCTATCTCCTCTCTCTTAGTTGAAGAGGTGGAGTTTACTGATGGCTTCTCCAGTTCCCTTTGATCTCAACCGTTCATCTTCCTATCTCTGGGATTGATCTCAACCGTTCATCTCATTCTCAATTCTTATATAACAAACCCTTCATAACCATTTGAAGGATCTAGGATTTCAAGTTCACGTGTGTCATTAATCTGTCATATTGGTTCAAGTGTCAAGCCATCTTGCGATCACACACATTTGATATCATATTATCCACGCTCCCAAGTCATAGACGTTGCCCACACTAATAATGAGCATCACACAAACAACATTTTAGAAGGATTAGAGAGAGGCAATAGAAGCTTCGAGCAATTGGGTTTGCATTCATTTGTTTTCCTCTTATTTTCTTGTAAATTTTATTGATTCGTAGTTTCGTTATTAGTAGCTTGTTTCTTATCGATTTCCCCCATTGTGAATCGGTCCTACTAACCCCTCATTAAATTGAGAGTGTTACAGATTTTGATCCATTGTGTACACATAGTTAGCCCCTTGGTGAGGTCCACACGATGTCTCATTCTCCCTCATTTTTTATCATTATATGCTTGTATTTCAACTATTATATTGTGAGTAGCTACACTTGATATTTGTGTGTTTTAGTGAACAAGTACCAAACATCGTCGTTGCCTAATTTGTTGGTTTGAGTGTGTCTATATCCCTAGTAGTGGCATAAGATATAGTTTCACCGGTCTTTCATCACTGAGCCAAAATTGTTCCTGTATGAATGATGTACCCATGATTATTATGTTATCCCTCCGATAAGTGTTGGTAAATCTGTATTTCATTATGTGTTTTGTGAGAGACCAGTTACGTATATGTGCATTAGAGTTCAATAGTTGTTTCAGAAGAGGTTCAATTAAATGTTGATTTTTAATGTGTTTGAAAATTTAATATTTTTATTGACTCGCTAATTTATTGTTGTTGAATTCAATTTTACTAGAATTGATTTATTTGATTTTGGGAAAATTCTATAGACCGCTTAATTATTTAAGTGAGTTATTTTTTAAAATTCATTTGGGAAACGTGACTTTATATTGTGGAAAAAAAGTTCATTTCCACACTTCAATTTTGAGAAATAAGGAATTTGCTCCATAACCTCTTATGGAGAAATTTGATTTTTATTCATTGGGAGTGATTGGGTCCTCTATTTTTTATGGGTAGCGGCTCATAGGAACCGTGTCGCAATTGCTATCTTTCAAGTGGAATCATTCGCGCTTCAGCGAAGCTTTCATTTTATTTTTCTCATTTCAGTGTCTTCACCTAGTGTGGGAGGAAGAGTTCTCATGTTTTATTCATCTCTTGTCCATTTTAGTTTATTTGTGTTTGCTTTTGCACTGTGGGATGGTAAATAGTTGTTTCCCCACATTTCTTTTAGTTCATTTTGGCATATTTTAATGAGTAAGAGTTTATGAGGTTTTAGTTTGAAATTTTATGCCATGAGGTTGTTCACTTTTCCCATGATATTGGAATTGAGATTTTATTGTATTTTTTGGTTAGTGGGACTATTTGGGCAAATGGGTTTTAATTTTGTAGCTCGAAACCAAGTTTCATTTTTTAGTGTTTTTGAACTTACCTTGTTTTGTGTGTCATCCAGAACTTGTTTGTTGTCATGTTTAGCATGATTGAGATATTAGATGTTGTAGTACTCCAGATTTTTGATAGGATTGTGGAGCCTAAAAGGATTGAGGACATTCTTGGCAATTACTATCGTGATCTTAACTCACCTACTTCATATTAAAAATGTTGATTTTGCACCTTGTCGAATTTTGTCAAAATTCAGTTATTTTATTACTTTTGAGTGTTTTGAGCTTTCCTCGTGTCTCCATGAGATGTTTGATGGATTCTATTGGAATCCAAACTCTTTCCAAATTGGGCAATTGAGTAGTTTGGCATTTGTGTCATTTATTGTTTCATTCATTTTTCTTACCTTGAGTGTTTGGGAGTGAGTTGTCCTCTGATTG
Source organism: Thuja plicata (assembly GCA_018584345.1). NCBI lineage: Eukaryota > Viridiplantae > Streptophyta > Pinopsida > Cupressales > Cupressaceae > Thuja > Thuja plicata. The sequence goes on along the minus strand of MU226568.1, from coordinate 1,641,019 downwards.
TTGCTTTCTTGTCTTGTGGAGTGATCCTCGTGTTCAGACAAAATGGTTTTCAGATTACATGGGAATCCATGTTCTTGGAAAAGTGGCCAATCAAGCAACTTGTTATTTGGGTTCAGTTTTACATTTACTTGGTTTCTTGCCTTAAGTGTTTTGGGAGTTGAGCCATCCTCCCATTATTGCCTTAATTATTGTGGTATTGTATTTTGTAATGAAACCTTCCATGCTTGAGCGGGGCTCGCATGTGATATGTGTATGTAGGTGTTGAGACCGCATCTAGGCATGTAATTAATCTATGCTCCTATGGCAATGTCTGAGTGACCCTACTCTAAGTTTGAGACCAATGGAGTTTATCATGCTTCTTATGGCTTTTTGACTTGAGAGTCTATTCTTACTTATGGATGCTTATGTGATTTCACGTCCTTGGTATAGATCAAGTAGATGGTGCATCTTGTGTTTATGTCCCTGTGTAGACTGAGTGGACAACTATGGGTTATATCATCTTCGTGTAGACTATTGGAATGTGAAGTCGTCATGGAGAACCACTAGCAGTGGTTGAGTCATCATGGAGAATCATCTATTTGTGGTTGAGTCATCAAACGGGGTTGATTCATCATTGAGAATCATCTAGTAAATATATAATTCAATTTTTGTAGCTCGGAACCCATTTTTGTAAATGGTCGTCTCATAAAATTTTTGGAGACTTACTATAAATAGATGTTATTTATGAGTCGACTTATTATAAATAGTAAGCCAATTTTGGTGACTTACCAAAAATTGTAATTTCGACAAGTGTTGTACATGTAGTTGTATGAGTCATACTTACTAAATTTAGTAAGTGGTATAAAATCAGGACTCTGCAATTTGGTTGTTAAATGCAACTCAAAGTCATGTTTGTAGATACGTCTTGAAGATTGTTGTAAATGTCGAAATTCTTGAGAATAATATTGAAAGATATTTTCTCGTGGTTTTTTTCCTAGTATAACTTTATTAGGTTTTCGCACATAAAATTTATGTTATGTGTATTTTCTCTTCTTTGTAATTTTATATACTATTAATTTTCATAACACAAGCCAAGTGGACAAAGTCACTATTTGACATCCTTGGGTAGCCCATGTAGACGAAGAGCTTTGTTGATGTCGTCGTGTAGATCGAGTGGACAGGTTTCTTGTTGGTCTCCATCATGTGATGTTGAGCCATAGGACTAGGTACAATGAGTAGGCATGGGGAGTAACTCCTTATGTGGACCCCGACCCAAAAGTGGCCATAGTGGAAGTGTCAAGGAGTTTCCACAAAAAAAAGTGAAAAATTAATAAAAATAATTTGGCTTAAACATTAATCAAGATTAATTTAGAATCCCCAGATGTTAGAGATTGACCCATGCGGGTAATGAAATCCATTAAATTTGCAGATGTCATGAATGACCCAAGCATGTGGTAAATGGTAATTAAGCCCCAGGATGTCAGTTTTGATCCGTGCGGGTAGAGATACTCCCTATGGTTGGTACTCTCGTATCTAGGTCCAGTAGCAATGAGTAGCACCTTGAGGTGTTGAGATATGTGATATTGTGATTGTGCTTGCGATGTTGGTCCACGTGTTGAGTGTTCTCCATGTGTCTTGTATTTTGCATCTATGTGTATTACATTAGATCACTATTCCCTTATTATGAGATAATTCATTTGCTTTGTGTGTGTGTGTGTGTTATCCAAAATATATGCAAATTTTCTCTTCTTTATCTCATAAACAACATTCACAAGTTCACCAATAGATATGAAAATGAAAATTAATCAATAAACACAACCACCACAAATCATGCAACACATAACACAAAGATTTTCACGTGGAAACCCAAATGGGTGAAAACCACGGTGGGAATGAAGACCCACAAATAAATTACTCTTTTGAAGTACGCCTTGTTAGGAGCTTAACCTTGTTAGGAGCTTACAAATACATTATTAGGTGTCACCTAATTATAGGATTTTCCTATAGCCTTGTTAGGAGCTTTACCCTGTTAGGAGTAACTCTATTGGGAGATTTCAAACTCAAATTAATGAGACTCTATAAAGAGATTTGCAAATAAGATCTGTTAGGATCTACCCGGTTAAGGGATTTACAATAGGAAACTTGTTAGGGTCTTTTGATATGTAAAATAAAAACTCCATTGCTTGATCAGGTCCTCTATAACACAATAATTCACTCATCAGATTACTCTGGAATACTCTGGCTTGATCACACCTTCACATACATAATCTACACACAAATTTTCAATTTGATGTTATAAATATCACTGCTTAAGCCCTAAGGAGGCCACCGCCCTAGATATCACCTAACACATTTGAAATCACCTTTCAATCTTGGCACTGAGAGAGATCGTGCCAAAACACACATCCTAATATGACAAACTTCTCTACCAAACAAGTCGACAATAGGATAGACTCAAACAATTAATTTTATAAATAATAGTCAAACACGTTTTGACCAACTCAGTCTACATCCTGATAAAATGTCTACCTCGAACAATGTCAAGCCAGCATATCAACATAAGTGAATTGGGACATGTCAGCATGACATCTGGAATACACATGATTCATCACAACTTGATCACTGATTTCCAAATGAAGATCTACCATCGGTAGCTCAAGAACACAATCACCTTTCACTGAAATAACTTCTGAAACTTCAAAACATGCTTATCAATCATCCAAATTAGTTGCGGTCACAACTATGAACTCAATATTATATCAACAACATAATCCTATGATCGTGCCACCTAACTCATCATAGATTTGATAAACTAATCAAATCAATCATTGCTAGTCACAAACTGTTTTAGCAATTGTCCTATCAAACTTCAATCAAACCTAACTTACACAAATCAACATATAATAGTTGTGATCATAAATTTACTATCCAAAGACACTACCAAGTCACCCTTAAGGATCACAAACATTGAAACTACTTGAAACACACTATTCATCCTTCTCACATAGATGGCAACATACTAAGAACACTAGGTCAATACTTGACATCAATGACAACACAATAACTGATCGTCACAACACCAAATCTATATCATCAATTCATCAGTTATGCCAACAATCTCCCCTTAGCATTGATGGCAACTCAACATCTTGTCAACCAGAAATCTACTATGCTTGTGTTATGCTCTATCCAACTGTTATGTGTCTCCCCCTTTCTCACTTTCTCTCTAATATGTCTCAATAGTTAGCTCGCCACTTTTCATTACTTCTCTACCCTTTTGACAACAATTCCAAAGAAACCATACCATTGATCACAACCAAGTAATCAATACCTTTACCACTGACTGCTCCCCCTAAGGAGTAGCCCCTTATTACATCAATCTCATCAAAGATTTCCAATGCAAAACATTGGACTGATGCAACAACATCACTTTAATTCTTCTCAGGCATGGGAATAAACCCCAACTTGTCTCTTAGATACTCAAACGTATCCTTAAGTAGTGTCTTTGTAAAAATATTTGCAACATGGTCCTTATTTGGCACATATTCCAACTACACCTCTTTCTCGTGAACTTGCTCTCTAAGAAAATGGTACTTAATTGCAATATGCTTGGTCTTAGAGTGCATCACAGGGTTCCTAGATATGTTAATAGAACTAGTATTATCACAATAGATAACCACTGGTTCAGTTACCTGCTCCTTGACACCTTCCAATATCTACTTCATCCAAGCAACTTGAGTGCAATTAATAGCAACAACAACATATTCTGCCTCTGAACTAGATTGTAAAATACAGTTTTGCTTCTTTCTTGTCCATGAAACAAGTCTCTCTCTCAGAAGGAAATCTCCTCCGCTTGTGCTCTTCATATCATCCACATTACCTGTCCAATTTGCATCAGTGAAAACACTCAAAGTAAACACTCCTTTGTGAACATACCAAAGACCATAGTCTTCAATCCCTTTTAAGTATCTAAAGATTCTATTCACTACCGCCATATGGGATTCCTTCATATTCACTTGAAATCTTGCAAAAATCCCAACTGCATGTGCTATATCAGGCCTACTATGAACAACATAGTGCACCTTACCGATCATAGATTTGTATAAAGTTGCATTCACCTCTTTAGAGTCATCTTCTATGGATAGCTTATAGTCAGCCACCATTAGGGTTCCAACCGGTATAGAATCTTCTAACCCAAAGGTCTTCAACACTTTCCTCACATATTTTGCTTGGCTGATGTAGATCCCATCACTAAGCTGAGACATATGCAATCCAACAAAGAATTTTATTTCCCCAAACATAGACATCTCAAATTATTTCCTCATTTCATCAGCAAAAGCAATGCTCATCTTATCATTTCCACCAAAAATTATATCATCCACAAAGACTTCAACAATCAACAACCTGTCATCCTTTTCAACCTTCAAGTAAACATTATTTTCCTCACTTATTTTGATGAAACCATTCTTGATCATATATGAGTGGATTCTCTCATACCATGCCCTTGGTGCCTGCTTTAAACCATAAAGTACCTTCTGCAGCTTGCACACATTGTCTTCATCTTTTGATAGTGCAAAACCATCAGGATGTTCTACGTAAACTTCCTCTTCCAGAAGTCCATTCAAGAATGCAAATTTTACGTCCATTTGGAAAACTCTAAATCCTTTATAAGAAACATATGCTAACAAAATCCTTACTCCTCCAAGTCTAGCCACAAGTGCAGAAGTCTCTCCATAGTTCAAGCCTTCTTCTTGTGCATAACCCTTAACCACCAGTCTTACCTTATTTTTGACAACTTCACCATATTCATCAAGTTTATTCTTGAATACCCACTTAGTTCCAATCACATTCTTATCAACCAGTCTAGGAACAAGTACCAAAGTATTGTTCTTCTTTATTTGGTCCAATTCTTCTTCCATGGCCTTAACCCAATCTTCATTCTTCAATTCTTCTTTAATAGATTTAGATTCATGTTCAGAAATTAGAGAGGTGCTTTCTTTAATCTTTCTTCTAGTCTAAACACCAACATCCTTATCGCCAATAATTTGATCAGTAGAATGATTCAACTTTACATACCTTGGTAACATTGGTTCAGGTCTAGGAGCCTCTTCTACCGATTGAACTGGTTCCTCTTCATTGTTTTGATTTGCAACTTCTTGCTCCATCGGTTGAGCATACACAATCCCCTAATCATCTCCTGAATTATTCTTGCTAGAACCCTCATTCTATTTTGAGAATTCATTAATCTTCGCATTTGCACTCTCTATCAACTTGTTGGTTCTATTGTTTAGACACTTGTAGGCTTGGCTCTTTAAATAATATCCTAGGAATATTCCTTCATCACTCTTATGATCAAATCTCCCAGTATATTCATCTCTCTTTATGTAGCATGTGCTCCCAAAAACTTTGAAGTATTTCACACTAGGTGTGTGACCGAACCATAACTTACAGGGAGTCTTATTGGTACCCTTCTTCACCTGTACCTAGTTAAATGTATAAACAACAATGCAAACAAATTCTCTCCAAAACATCTAATACACATGTTTTTGAATCACCATGGTTCTTGGAGCATCAATAATAGATTTGTTCCTTCTCTCTGCAACCCCATTTTGCATAGGAGTTCTAGGTGTTGACATTTTCCTTTTAAATACATATTCTTCACAAAACTCAATGAGCTCTATAGATGTGAACTCACCACCTCTGTCAGATCTCAAGCACTTCAATCTCTTACACGTTTCCTTTTCAACTCATGCTTTGAACATCTTAAACATATAGAATGTGTCTGATTTGTCTTTTAGAAAAGTAACCAACATCATTCTAGAGTAATCATCGACAAAAAAACATAAAGTACTTATCTCCGTAATAACTTCTTGTTCTAATAGGACCACACAAATTAGTATGTATCAAATCCAAAATACCTTGAGATGAAAAGGACTTATTGATAAAAACATAACTAGTCAGCTTTCCCAACTGACATTCCTTGCACATGACATTGCCTGGTTTTACTAGTTGTGGAAAACCTCTAACAATATTCATCTTACTGACTTTTACCAAACTATCAAAGTTAACGTGACAAAATCTCATATGCCACATGCAACTATCATCAAATTTTTCAACCAGACAATTCTTTCCTCTAGTATTCAGATGGAATAAGTTACCTTTAGTCTACATATCGGTAGAAATCAGATCACCAGATCTTCCAAGTATCCTGCATACACCTCCTTTGAATTCTACAAGATAGTCTTTGGTATTCAACTATGCTACACTCAAAAAATTATATCCCAGGCCTTAAACCCAGTAAACATTATCACAATCTATTTTTCTATTAAGTGAAATAGATCATATTCCTTTAACTAAGTAAGGAGATTTTTTACCAAACCTTACTGCTCCACCATCACATTCTTCCAGCTTAGTGAACTTACTCCTATCACCGATCATGTGATGTGTACATACACTATCTATTACCCAATCACCACCATGATCTATGTTAGAAATCAAATATTTTCTACCATCTACAGGGTGATCCTCCTTAACAACAACAAAGGTATATTCATCTTCCTTGTTACCCTCAGATTCCTCATTGGTAACACCATCTTCAACAGTAAAACAAGTATTCTTGTTCTTATCCTTTAATCTCTTAGGCTTTTCCTTCTTATCACCATCAGGACATATAGAAGAAAAATGTACAATCTTGTTACATAAAAAGCATTTAAGAGGTAGCTTTCCCTTGTACTTACTAGTTCCTCTAGGTAACCTCTTAGCAATCAATGCTTCCAACTCTTCTTGTTTCCTTTCCTCAGACATGATAGAATCATAATCACTAGAGTAACTATACATAGCAGAAGTCATAAATAGCTTCCTTACCTTTCCTTGTAGGTTCAAGAGAAATATATGCCCTAAATGCAGCTTCAACCCTTGGAATACTATTATCATAATTGCTAAGCTTAAAAGCGGACAACTTTCCAATCAATGCATCAAGATTGACAACACCAATTCAGAAAGATCTTAACTCCTGAATAGTAGAAACCCTAATAGCATAAAGAGGTAATAAGGTTCTCAAAACTTTAATTACAACATCATCATCTTCAATGTTTCTACCTGAACTTTTGATAGCAACGACCAATTCTTTGATTCTTTGACCATACTTCTCAATGTTTTCACCTTCAACCATCCTCGTGTCTTCAAACTTTCCTTTATGGTTGTCAACCTTGGCTTTATGTACATTAGAATCACCACCATATACTAACCTCAATTTATTCCACATTCATAGGCGGTCTCCAACTCTTGAATATCAACAAACTCTGCATATGATAATGTACTTGGAATGGCTTCCATAGTTGTAGTGTTCTCTTTTTGTTCTTTTAGCTCATCTGCATTAAGAGTTCCAGGTGGTGTAACATATCTATTAACAAAATTATTCTAATATTGGTTTCCTACACCATTTGTATAAAGCTTCATTCTACCACTCCACACTGATTAGTTCTCCCTTGTGAATTTAGGACCTTCTTTCCTCATCATTCTCAGATCTCGACCTCAAGTTGTTAAGCTTCACCACAGAGAGGATAAATGCTTTGATACCAATTGTTAGTCCTAAGGGTCCAAGATAATTGAGGGGGGGGGGTGAATAAGTTATTCAAGATATCTACAATTTTTATCTTCTTTATCTGAAAAACAAAATTCACAAGTTCACCGATAGATATGCAAATGAAACTTAATCAATAAACACAACCACCACAAAGCATGCAACACATAACACAGATTTTTATGTGGAAACTAAAATGGGATAAAACCACAGTGGGAATAAAGACCCACAAATTAATTACTCTTCTGAAGTATGTCGTATTAGGAGCTTAACCCTATTAGGAGTTTAAAAAGACATTGTTAGGTGTCACCCAGTTATGGTATTTTCCTATATCCCTTTTAGGAGCTTTACCCTGTTGGGAGTAAGTCTGTTAGGAGATTTCAAACTGAAGTAAATAAGCCACATTGTTAGGAGATTTACAAATAAGATATGTTAGGATCTACTCGGTTAAGGGATTTACAATAGGAAACTTGTTAGGGTCTTTTAATATGTATTTAATAACAACTCCTTTGCTTGATCATATCCTCTATAACACATTCATTCACTCGTTAGATTACTCTAGAATACTTTGGCTTGATCACACCTTCACATACACAATACACACACACAAGTCTTTGATTTGATGATATAAATATTATTGCTCAAGCCCTAAGGCAGTTACCTCCCTAGATCTCACCTAACATATTTGAAATCACCTTTCTATCTTCACGCTCAGAGAGATCATGTCAAAATAGACATCTCAATATAACAAACTTCTCTACTAAACAGGTCAGCAACATGATAGACTCAAACAATTAATTTTATCAAGAATAGTCAAACATGTTTTGACCAAGTCAACCTACATCTTGATAAAATATCTACCTCAAACAATATAAAGCTAACACATTAGCAAAAATTAATCAGGACACATCAACATGACAGCTGGAAACACACATGATTCATCACAAGTTGATCACCAATCACCAAATGAAGATCTACCATCAATAGCTCAAGAACACTGTCACCTTTCACTAAAACAACTTTTGAAACTTCAAAACATGCTTACCAATCATCCAAATTAGTTGTGGTCACATATTTTCCTATCTCCACTTCTATTCCTAGTATGTCCACTTATGTTCTGCCTATCATCACAACTTCAATTCAAACTTCTAACAGTACACATGTGAGTCTTCCTAATCCTATTGATCCTTCTATACCTTTAAGTATGCCACATATTTCATTTCCTTCTTCAATGCCCACTTATCATAGTGTCCCTTTTTCATACTCAACCATTCTTTTAATTTGCAAGAATGTTCCCAACATTTCTCATGTTTATCCTCATACCATTCTTTCTACCAATTCTACCATTAATATCTTGGCTCAAACTGTGTCTTCTTTGCAACAAAAAAATGCTTCCATGACTCAATCCAAGTTCAATATTCCTACTTGTGACATTTCTAGTCTATTGTATATGGATATTATATGTGTTTTTATTCCATAATATATGGATATTCCTCATCTTGACACTTATAATGGTAAGAGTGATCATGTGACTCATGTTAAAACTTTCCAAACCTTGTATAGTGATTTCAAACTTCTAATAGTACACATGTGAGTCTTCCTAATCTAATTGATCCTTCTATACATTCCAGTATTCCATGTGTTTCATTTCCTTCTTCCATGCCCACTTATCACAGTGTCCCTTTTTCATACTCAACCATTCCTTCAATTTCCAACAATGTTCCTAACATTTCTCATATTTCTCCTACTACCATTCTTTCTACCGATTCTACCATTAATATCTTGTCTCAAACTGTGTCTTCTTTGCAACAACAAATTGCTTCCATGACTCAATCCAAGTTCAATATTCCTACTTGTGACATTTCTAGTCCATTGTCTATGGATATTGTCTGTGTTGTTATTCCATAATATATAGAGATTCCTCATCTTGACACTTATAATGGTAAGGGTGATCATGTGACTCATGTTAAAACTTTCCAAACCTTGTATTGTGATTTCTCTCATGACCATAGGTTGATGGAAAATTTGTCCACTATAACCTTTTGAGACAAAGCCTTGCAATGGTATTGTTCCTTGCCTCCTTATTCAATCAATTCCTTCCAAAATCTTGCTAATTCTTTGATGAAATAATTTCAAGATGACATTGCTCCTAAAGTTTCTCTAACTGATTAAATGCCTTGTAAACAAGGTGTTAAAGAAAAAGTTAGTAATTTCATTGGTAGATTTAAGCATTTGTACGCTCATATTTCTTATCATGTGCCTGATATTGACGTGCAACATATTTTTATTGCTAATTTAAAAAGTACCATTAGAGATGAGATACTTTTGTCTAAATTATCTTCATTTCCATAATTGTGTGCAGTGCTTCATCATTATCAACTACAAGTGAGTCACTTTGAGAGCATCACTCCAATGACTCATGTTCCCATTGATAAGGTGATGCCACATCCAAATTCAACAAGTTTTAGAAATCAAACTACTACATCAAAATCAAAAAATCATCCAACAATGTTGATGAATAAGTGGCAGAAGCATCCAAAGGTGTGGCTCCTTTGTCATCTATTTTCAAATATGCTCGTAATTTTACTCAACTTTATGAATCTTTGCATAATGTGATGTTGAATTTAATTAATGATAATGTGTTAACACTTTCTCCTAGCAAACCAACTGACAGCTCTAAACCTCAATCCAAATAGTTTGATACCAAATCTTTTGGCCATATCACCGTCACCCTAAACATGATACTGAAAAGTGTTTCTACTTGAAAATTGTTATCCAAGGTCCTATTGATTCTAAAGCTATATTTATTGATAGTGATACTGATCAAGGAAACAGATCTATGTCACATCCTAACCAAAACTTAAAAATTTATACCGATCCTTTTCCATTTCATTCAACCAATAATATTGCTCAACCTTCTTCTTCCCAATGCATTGACTATGATGACACCGTTAATGAAGCCAATCACATTGTTAACCAAGTTGATAAAGTCAAACCTAAACCTCTATCTCAACCTTGCATTACCTTTGATCATAATGAGACAATTAGAGCTCTTGATGGTCCCCTCTATATTTTTGCAAAGATTAATGGCCTTCCTACCTGTGGCGCCATTTTTTATCCCACTTGCATGGTGAATATGATAACTAAAGAACATATTTTTAGTAAACAATTCCAAAAAGATTCTCATGACAAATCTAATTTTAGGATCCAAACTTGCAATGGTTTCCTCTATCCTTCCTATGGTTCCATTTCCTTCCTTGTTGAAGTTGGTGGTAAAAATTTAGATGTTACATTCACTGTCATTCCAACTTATGATCAATTTCAAGTCAAACTTGGTCTTCCTTGGCTTACCTATATGTATGTTGTGGCTTATTCTATTCATAAATGTGTTAAATTTCCCCTTCATAATTGAGAAATAATGATTGTTAACCATAGTCTTTGTCAAAATTTTATGCCTCGCGACTTAGTTGACCTTGATTTCTTCTGGCCTTCTATGACTCAACCCACTCAAACCCGTCCAAACCATCTCTTTAGATCATATAAAACCTAAAAGGTTCAAAATATTTGTGAACATAGCAAACCTATGGATGTTCCATCTCTCTTCCCTGGATGTGGAGTTCTTCCTACACCACCTATACCACATCTTTTGATTGTTTAGACACATACTTCTCAACCTATTTCTCAACGTAGTTTGGTTTCTTTAGTTATTCCTCAAAAATAAGAAAAGGACATGATGTTGATTGATCCTATCCCACATAAATTTTTTGGCAAGACCAAACGTAACTCTCTCATTAACCTTGATGAGATTGTCTTATGCATTTGATCTACTTTACTATGAGCATGAGCTTGTCGCATACTCCCGCTAGAGTGGGGGCTAAATGCATCATCCTAAAAAGTTAGTACCCATAACTAGATGTCTCTTAGGACCTACTATACCCCATTTTAGTTATTTCTAGATCCTAAGGTATTTATGCTTGATTCCCACATCTTTTACTTTCTTTCCTTGATATTTTGTACACTACCCGACTCTCAGAATCACTTCGGAATTAACTCCTCCGGGACTAGACTGACCTAAGTCAGAATTGACAAGGATGACCCAAGCTGTCCTTGTCTTTGGGAGTTAATCTTTTGAGGGCTCCGGGTCCTATGCGGGGGTGTTTTATTCTCCACTCTTAGTTTGGTCAGCCCGATATTTTTGAATCTCGAAATGAGTATAAAAGGGGGTCTCTCCTCTAATTTTAGTAACCATGAATTTTATGCAAGCTATCTATATGAAAATTATCTTTCAAGATCAAGGAATTCCAACATTCAACTTGTGCAATTAAGGTGGTGGATTCAAGATTTGAAGGCAAGCATCCATTGAAGATCTCCAAGTCTTCTTATATTCAAACAAAGGAAATTTTATCTCCTTGATGCAAGTTTCTCTGTCACGGTGGCCTAATAGAGGAATTATCAAGCACACAAGAAGATTCATTCCTCCTCTCCATTCATGATGCCAAGCATACATCACTTGAAGATCTAGGATTGGAAAGTATAGATCCATTGCATTTGTGAAGGAATACTCTATTCTATATCCAAGACATACACTTCAAACATCCTTATGGATTTGACTGGTTTAGACATCCATCCATGAGGGTTTTTCATGCAAGGTAAATCTGTTATTTATCTTGTTCACATTTAATTCCCTGTCAAAGTTAATTCATATACAGGGGTTTGAACAAGGCAATCCCATTTCCCCAACAATTTCCCCCTTTTTTCTTATGTGTAGGTGCAAATTTATAGGTTTCAGATCCAGGAAATCAGAGATCCAGAACCAGTGACAAGTCTGCTACACATTCCAACAACTTTTCTGCCTCCGAGACAAGCTCAAATTTCTTGGAAAAGGCCGAATTTGGTTGGCACTATCCTTTGGATCTACAAATTTTAAAGTCTAGAGTTACAGGTCTCAGAGTCTTAGATCCATAATGGTTTTCGGTTCTAACAGTTTTTTGACAATCTTTTCCAGATCTGAAGTTTGTTCTTACTCTCCTAGCTTTCAATGTGAGTTCATTCTTCTTCCTTTTATCTTGTATTTCCTTTTATACATCATATCTGATATCATATATAGTTAGTAATAATTTAATTTATTATAGTTTATATTCCTTTCATATTCTTGCATACTAATTTACATATCATACACATCTCAACACTAAGGGAATGCATCTTCATACCCTGTCTTCAAGTCTAGATCTAGCATTAGCATCCCTACATCTTATTTGGGCTTTGATAATATGATTTGGGTTTGTGTGTGAAGTCTTTTAAGGTATTCCTAATGTATCATAGGTGTGTGTATGTTTTTTTTTATCTTAGCTATGTCGTCCCTCTTTGCAAAACTACATGTTGGAGATCAGTTTTCCAAAGGATGGTTGATTGTGTGTTATTCCTAGCTTCATGCTAGAAGGACATGGTCAATGTGGACATATATGAGCATCCTTATATTGTTTATATATTGGAGTGTAGGATGATTTTCACCATTGGGATTTATTTTCACCTTATTGAAGGTGAGACCATAGTCTTTTTGGGATAATTGACCCTGGTTTCCTGTTTTAGTTGATCTGTCAATGTCATAGGAATCATATCGGTCCTATGATTGTTGTTTAGTTTTCTATTGAGTATCCCTTCATATGGAAGGAGTGCACTGTTGGGGCTCCATATAATGAGTGCTCTTGGTTGTGAGGCAATTTTTTGCATTTGTATCTTTTGTTACCCCTTGACTTGGACGTAGTATCCCTCAAAGAAGTGCAATTTTGGTAGAGAATCCTCAAGTTTTCTGATTCTTGGTTGAGTTTTTGAGACTCTGGTTGGATTAAAGTATGCTCTAGATGAGCATGGTAGTTCCTCTTAATCTTTTGGGATGATCTTTCCCTTGTTCTTGAGTTTTTGAATTGTGAGATTTTGGTTCTTTGGTCTTGGAGAGGTCATAGAGGGCACTATTTTGCAGTTGGATGTCTCGTGATGAGGCAGAGTGACATGTATATTGCCACATTTGGCAGATATCATGGATATGCATGTTTTTTATAGTACATATTTTAGTTCCTTTATAGGCCTTTTAGAGAGAGTGGTGACACTCTTTTTAGTGGGTTATGGTCCTTTCAGTATTTGTGAGGTTGGCTAGTAAGGAACTATTGTGGATTGACCAGACTTGTGGAGAACTTGTATGACTATTATGTATTTGGATTGGTTTTGGATCTCACACTTTTGTGTGCTCTCTGGTGTGGATTGTAGGCTTCCAAGAGTAATCCTAGTCTCTGGGGAGATTATGTACTGCCTCTCCCATTTTGTTTCTAGTTTTAACATTATATTATGTTAGTGCTTTGGTATATATGGATGAGATATTTGTGGTGCCTTGTTTTGGATCTAGATTTTCCCCTATTGCTCATGTGATTGGTTGAGTTAACCTTGTGCTTCATTGATTCCCTACATGATTCAGTGACTATTCCCATGTTTTGACTTTATGATGCCATTGTGAGATGCTCCTAGTTCAGTTTGTTCTTGTGTTTATTCCAAGATTACTGTTGTGGTCATGATGATATTTGGATTTGAGTCATTTTTTTTTATTATGTGGCATTTTATGTGATGGATGGCTTCACTAAGGTATGTTTCTGTGGATTACCATACTATGTTTTTTATCATGTTGAGATGTTATCTAGATTGAGGAGCATTCTATTTGTTATCCTGATGTTGTTATTTCGTGATTATTTGCATGATGATGCTATTTGTTGTAACTTGATGCTTTATGAGGATTATCATGGATTCTTGTTATATTGTGCCTTATATGTTGTTGGGTATTTTTCTGGAGATTTGTATTGATAGATGTTCATATTACTATAAATGATTAATTAATGTTTCATATTTAAATACAATATTAATTTAAATGAGATGATGATGTTCACTACTATGCTCACGTAATTACTATGGATTATGCTTGACGTGTCTGTACGAAGTGAGATGAAGTTGTAGCTACCCCATTTGTGAGTTCCACACAATTTATTGTTATCCTTCATTATTTGAGTATTATATGCTTTTGCTTTGACTATTATATTGTGAGCGGAACTACACTTCATGTTTGTGTGTTTTAGTGAACAAGTAATAGACATTGTCTTTGCCTAATTTGTTGGTTTGAGTGTGTCTATATCCTTGGTAGTGGCACAGGAGATAGTTTCACCGACCTTTCATTACTGAGCCAATATCGTTCTTGTATGGATGATGTACCCATAATTATTATATTATCCTTCAGGTACGTGTTGGTAAACCGAGATTCCATTATGCATTTTGTGAGAGACCAGTTGTGTGTTTGTGCATTAGAGTTTCTGTAGTTGTCGGGGGAGAGGTTCAATTTGTTAATTTTAATGTGTTTGAGGATTTAATATTTTTATTTACCAGCTAATTTGTCGTAGTGGAATTCCTTTTCATTAGAATTGATTTATTTAATTTTGGGAAAAGTCTATAGTCCACTTAATTATTTAAGTGACCTATTTTTTTAAAACTCATTGGGGAAAAGTGACTTTATATTGTGGAAAAGGAGTTCATTTCTACACATCAATTTTTATAAATAAGGAATTTGCTCCAAAACCTCTTATGGAGAAATTTGATTTTTATTCGTTGGGAGTTACTAGGTCCTTCATTTTTTGTGGGTAATTGATTGTTGGAACCGTGTCGCAATTGCTCTCGTTCCTATAGAGCCATTCACGATTCAGCGAAGCTTTTATTTTATTTTTCTTATTTCAGTGTCTTCAACCACTATGAGAGGTAGGGCTCTCAATTTTTATTCATCCCTTGTCTATTTTAGCTAATTCTTGTTTGCTTTTGCATTGTGGGATGGTAAATAGATATTTCCCAACATTTCTTTCTGTTTATTTTGCCTGTTTGGGTGTGTGTGAGTTTATGAGGTTTTAGTTTGAAATTTTCCACCGCGACGTTGTCCATTTTTCCCACGATGTCAAAATTAAGATTTTATTGGATTTTTGGGTTAGTGGGACTATATGGGAAAATAGATTTTGATTTTGTAGCTTAAAACCAAGTTTCATTTTTGAGGATTTTTGAGCTCGCCTTATTTTGTGTACCATCCATAACCTGTTTACTGTTAGAGTAATCATTAGTTTGCTTATTAATTAAATCATGTTGATTTAATTAGTTAAGTTATTACTCTTTAGTGCTTAAGCTTTCTCTTAGGTGCATTAATAATTAATTTTTTTATTAATTATAAATGTGCAACCTAGCTTTTACCTTTTAGGGTTTCGTTCACCTTTTTAAGGTTGAACTTTGTAATTGTTGTTCATTAATTCAGATTATAATTTTGCTCTCACTT
>MU226568.1:1597621-1611626 GCA_018584345.1 Thuja plicata | reverse complement strand
AGAAACCCAATTAATAATAACACAAACAAGATCCCAGATAGAGTGCCTTACAAACTATCTTTTCATTTTCACATCTATCTATCAGATTTTCATACTAATACCCTGCCCTTTGGGATTACTCACAAGACTGACTCCTTCCTTGAAGGAAGCTCATAAGTAACTGCATAGCTACCTTATAACCAACATGTTTAGAATGCCTTACAGACCAAACATACAAGAGCATGAACAAAAATACAAAAAGACATCACAGATCTGAAACTAGAGATTCCACTGTATTTTATTGATGTCATTCTACTTCAAAACATTAAAAAAGACACAAAGCTTCAAAACTAAACCATAATCTGAAGTCTTCTATGCAGCTATAAATTCACCATCTTCCATTACAATGGAGAAAGAACCAAATATAGGAGAAAGGAAAAAACAACCCAGTCACCGACACTTGTCTGTCCCTAGAAAATATCTGCAACTTCTCAAACTAAAATTACGAAAATCTGATTTGATTTTCCCTTAATTGGTCTGCAAAATCATGATCTCCTTTTCGAGACCTTTTCGGCAACATATAATACTCCATAGTTTGGACAAGATTTGCCCTCTGAAACTTTAATTCAAGTTTGCTTTCCCGTGCAGATTTTCATTTAAAATATGAAATATTTGCATTTGAATTTAATTTTTTTCAATAGTTGAACTATTGAAATGAGACAAATTAAACTTTAATATTTCCCCTTTTCCAGATTTTGTCTCATTTTGACACTTGTCACCTAGGCTTAATGGATTAGTGGTTAGATGGTGAGCATCTTTCCATTAAGCCATTAAGTCAGCCCTTAGATCTTGTTAAAGCTGCTCACTTTTTAGTACTTTGCCATTTGTGATGGATTTAATTAATTATTTCAATTAATTCATTATTTCCCCATGATGCACTAGAATGTGACACTTGTCGCTTGGGCTTAATGGCTTAATGTGTAGATAGTGAGCATCTTTCCATTAAGCCATTAAGTCAGCCTTTGATTCTTTTTGAAGTTGCACACTAGTTAACCCACTTGTTGAAATGAATTAAAATAAAAAATCATTTGAAACCTGCACATCTCACCAGAATGTGCCAAATGTCACCTTCTGATTGGTCCGCAGGTCCACTTGGCGCCACATGTCGATCTCTCATTGGTGCCTCTGAACTGCATTGCAATTGTGCCACTTGGCACCTACTGGGCATCACGTGGTGTTCTCTGATTGGCTGACTGGTCCACTGGGTGCCACTTGTCATTTGTGCCACATGGACCAATGGCTTAAGCTTATCTTCCTTGCAAATTTCTCACTAAGCCATTAAGCCATTCGTCAATTTTGGCCACGTCGAGATTTGTGTCCAAACATGCAACCTCTTATGCCCAGTCATCTGCCACATCATCGCTGCGGGCCCCACCAAAATTTGGATGTCTTCTCCTCGGGCATGGTTTTTGAGGCAAGTTTTCAGCTCCTCTATGCGCGCCCATAGCCTCTTCTTTTCTCCTTGAAATTACATACTGAGGCTTGTTGCTTATGAACACTATGAAATCCACTTTCATGATGAATGTGGGATTAATGGAGTTGAAGTTTTTGAAGATTCTCGTGTATTTTCATCCAAAATATGGGGGCCCCACCAAACACTAAGTCTCCAGCTAAGAGGCCCACCAAATGGCCTCTTGGTTCTTTTACTTCTTTCATATATGATGCCCTTTAGTATATAAATACTAAAAATTGACCATGCACAGGCAATGTGGGATTAATGTTCTTTGTGATTGTTATGGGTAGTTTAGACATTGCTGCACACATTCGACTATATCTTGAAAACCAAAAAGAATTTTAAAGATCACTCCTATGAGAATTTGGAGAATTAGGTTTGCGACAACATATCCAAAATTGAGCCCGATCCAACGATGGAATTGAAAGTTATATCCCCTGCAATATGACTATTTTTTATCTCCTGCAAATTCATGTTTGCAAAAACTTTATTCAATCTTTCCCAAACAGATTCCACTGCCTTCTTCTCCATTTGCTATGCAGCCCATGAATGGTATTAAAAAAAATAATTAACATGACTTATTTATGGTTCCACATTTTGCTACATTGGTTTCTCCTTCAATCAGCTATGGTTGCTCGCTTATTGGTTTTAAATGCTTTGTTAAGACTTCACTCCCTTCAGACAACTTGCGCACATGCTTGATGTGTTACTTATTATTTGTTGTCTTCACCAGTTGTATTCATGCTTTCAACACATCCACTCTTCGAATGGAAGCTTGCAAAAAGACTCATGATTTTCCAATTTGTGCCAATCACAAACTATCAATTACCATTAAAACTTGTTCCGAGAACTTGTGAAAGAATGGTTCCAGAACTTCAAACTATGCTCAATGAGAAGTAGGCCTCTGGAATTCTTGGTGGGTGCTCATATAATGGTAAATTCACCTTTCCATAGAGATATTTATGTGTATAGAGATAACTTTTACACCTCTGCAAACTGATCACACTAATAACAATTTGCCTTTGGAACTAGCTTCAAAAACTGACGAAAACAAGTAACCTGAGAGTGGCGATGGGCACACACATTCCATGGCTAACATTCTTCCATATGGCCAAGTGACATCTGATGAAAGTAAACAGGTTAAAATATTTTAATCGCCCAAGTCACCTCTTTACAACAATTCTTCAAATTACCCTGTCCAAGAGCAATGAACTGCATTTGGTTTTGACTTTGAAAACATGTCAAAAGATCTCCTAAGAATTTGAGCCTCTGGATACTGGAAGTGTGCTATATGTATGATACAGATCTAGAGGGGTGCCTCTTGACAATTATCTAGGCACATTTGGCAACCCCTCAAAAGTAGCCACTTGGAAATGCAGAAAACAGGAAACATGAAGAATATCGATTTCTGCAAATGAAAGGAAACTTGAAAAGTGTGCAAACAAAACCCTCAGGATTTGAGACCTGGAAAAATTGAAGTAAATTTTTCCTATAATTTAGGGAAACCATTTTCCTGATGTGACCAATCACGACATTCAAGATATAACCTCGCAAACAGGGCCTCCGACCAAGCTGTGCAACTGATCTGCATCAAATTGTCAAAAACTGCAAACGAAATCGGATTGGCAAATTGGACAAATGGATTCATCATGACCTGAAAATCACCAGGATAGCACATTTCCATGCCTAGAATATAGGGGATCTTTTAATTATCCATTCCATTCTAGCGGGTGTAAAATTGTAAGACCTCAAAGTTATAGGTCATTTCAGAAATCTGCATACGACAATTTGGCACACTGATAGAAACTATAAATGGAATGGGCTTAACAACTTGACCAAATAGACTTGTCACAAATTGAAGATGGAAATTCAAGAAGTATTTGACCTCTATAATGGAGTACATGAGGAATTTTTTCAATTAGGTCACTAGGTCAAAAGTTACAGTCAGTCAAACAGGGCTACTCAGAATTCTGATCAATTACACAATGCATGACAACAGTAAACTACCAACTTTGAGGGATTTGAAACCTAGGTTCTCTAATACACATACTCAAAATTCCCCAAAGTGGTGGGTCATGAAACATTTTTGGGTTCAAGATATTCAGAGGCAAACTGGGCCTATTACAACAAATTGACACTTGGGCAGAAATGTAGATTTTGACAAGTGCTCGAATCATGACATCACGAAATAACTCAAAACTTGAAATTAACAAACTGGGATGTCTTCATATGCCTAAACAAGAGTTATGAGTACTTAACATGCATGGAAAAATTTAGAATCTCATCAGTGCAAATAGGCTCAAAAAGCACTTTAGGGGGTCAAAATGCAAAAATTTAACATGGTACTTCAAAAACCCTTACTGCTTTTTTCAGTCCCAACAAACCCAACATGAAGTGCTTAATTTATAAAACTAATATTTTTCTCGTAATGAATAGCTACAGGTTACAACGATGCACTTCATAGATTTTTTTGACACACTCATGCAAATGATGCGACGTGCTCAATATACTAGATCAACGCACTCATAGAACTAGATCGACGCACTCATAGAGCTAGATCGACGTAATTATAGAACTCAAGTGACACACATTAAACCCTCGTGTGATGCACTTGCTTGCTTACTCTGAATGTTCTCATTTCATTATTCATTTTGGCTACTCTATTTTTATTTTTTCTATTGTCATTTTAGCTTTAATTACTAAATATTTCATTATGATATCTATCGACCATGTTCGAGTATTTTCTATTGATTTGCTGGTTTTCACGACTGAAATCCTATTACTAATTTTCCTTTGCTCTTTGTTTTGACGCAAATATACTACAAGAGTGACACACTTGTCTCCCTGGTTCGATGCAGTCATACCTATAACATGACACACTTGGAAACCCAGAGTGACACACTTGGTAACCTAGAGCGACACACTTATTATTCTTGAATAATGCATTCTCTATCTTGAAGGGATGCACTTTTTGTCTTGAAATGACACACTTGCCTTATAATAAATTATCTTCTGTCTTTAAATTTTTCTTATTTTGTAAAAATGTGCACTTGCACTATTCAAACTACACAAATGAAAACATGAAATGACGAAGTCACTTGGTAAAACACAAAGGGATCAAGATCCAAGATCCAATTAAGAAGCAAAAGAGAGATCAAGAAAAATAAAGGACCAGCTCATAGACTACAAATCAAAGCATTAGAAGCTGAAATTGGATACAAAGGTCTTTTTAATGCTTATTTGGACAAGGTAAGTAGAATCACTCAAAATTTTGAATTTCGTTCCACTAATACTAATGCACACATGGATTGCCCAAAAAAAAATTTGATCGGTAAAGTTTGAATATTTGTATTAATATAAAATCAGATTATAATAGATTTTGCAAAGTTGTAAATATCTCCAGACTTCAAAAAGCTCACCAAAAAAACCTAAAGGCTCCTAAGCCAAAATTAACGTTGCTACCCATAGAGATTAATGCCTGTACCCAAAATGCACAGTGTGCTTACATCTGAGAAACTAGATCATCTTCCTAATTAAGAAAAAAAGGCAAAAAAGAAAACCCTCACCCTACTAATACCATCCCTTTGCTTCCTCCCGTGAGAAGTTTGGGATTTCCCTTGCCCCTACCGAAGTGGCTCTGGAGGCAACCTCCTTCTTCTACAGTTGATGGAAGTGCCTTTCCTACTTGTGTCATCCACTATAGCAGTGGATTTTACCGGTGTAGTCTTCTAGAGTTTTCATCCCGCACCACTGCTCTACACTCTGCGTTCCTCCACTTTATTCAGGTAGTCCAAAACCATCACCCAATCGGGCTGAACTTCAGGAAGTCTCACGACCATAGGTTGTGAGGAGATCCACACTACCAGGGGTTGGACCACGCCTGGACCACCAACTATCAGGCACCACGGGGCATGCGTCATTCACAGTCTTACTCCCAGTTCTGCTCGGTCCACAATCCCTTCGAGCCTGACAGACCATTTGGGCTCCAAGCATTTCCTTACCACCAATAAGATTTCAATCTTCGTGTTGCCCAACATGATTCCCAAAGCCAAAAAAAGGGAGGATATGTCCAGATTGGTGTGAGGCCTTCCATCAAAGTTCAGGAAATCTTCCTCGAAGAGGTGGAAATTGCCTCCAGGAACTCAGGATCATCAAAGTGGAACACATTTCCAAGCCGCTGGGCTGCAATTTCATCCCTGAAAGCAAGGAGTTGATTCAGGGAAGCCAACAAATTTTTTTCCTCCATTGTGATACCTTCACCACCGACCAAAAGTATAAAGAAAACATTGTATGTGCAGCCCACCTCCACAAATTCACCTTTCTCCTCTCGGCTTGCACTCTGCAAATTCATTACAAAAGGCTCACAGACACCAATCTTTAAAGAAGAAATGTGGCTCCTTGAATGTCGCCCCGCAGTTGGCCTACCACAATAAAGGGTCACCGTACTATGTGTCATCATAGAGACATCAGATGGGATCCATCAACCTTGTACGGAAGGGAGTTGTTTGTACTAGATTTTCATTATGGCGTGTTGTCGTATTTACCACTCCAAAAATGGCCTCATGCAAAACCAAGACTTGCAACCCATCACCTTATGCTTCCTTTCTCCGCGAGTGTCGCCACCGACACATGGGCTTCTTCCCACAAAGTGTAGGTTCAAAGTATAAAAGTATCTACATGAAATCTCTTTTCGCGCCTCCACTTTCATAAATGTTGTAGTTTCAATTATTCACAGGCATGACCTCTGTTTGTACCATCTCTTCACATTCAAATTTTCTAAAATCCTCCAAAAGTTATATTTTGTCATTGATTGATCTCCTCACTCCAATGTTGGATAGTAAGTCTTCCACTTCATTGGCCTCACGGTGAACATGGATAATTTGTACCTTCGATATTTTGCTGAGTAGGGCTCTTATGCATTAGATATATAGGTTCATATACCATGATTCCATTTCTCCTTTCTTGATCCCATTGATTACCAGCAATGAATCCCCTTCCAAGACTAGTTTCTAAATACCTAGGTTCTTCACCATCCAGACTGCTCCGAGTGTCGCTTGACATTCTGATGCATTGTTGGTGCCATCCATCAATCGCATTGCTCCTAGAGCCACAATGTCTCCTAGCTCATTCCTTGCCACGTATCCCGCTCTTGAAGGGCCTGGGTTCCCTTTGGATGATCCATCAAAGTTGACTTTGATCCAACTTGGTGGAGGTGGAGTCCATTTTATTTTATTTTGATCACCTTCAGTGGGGTTAACCCTACAAGGCCCTGAACGGGCCTGAATTTAATAAGAGGGAATTTTTTTGAATCTTGAGATCTCGGCTGTCAAATGGAGTCTTCGACGTGTTCATTTGAGCTGCACCATTCGACACTAGCTTTGAAATTGAATTCTCTAGTCTCGAGAGGAAACTTCTAGTATCCTCCTCCTTCCCTTTGAAGATCAGTTTGTTTCGCTCCTTCCAAATAGTCCATAGAGTATTAGACAAAAAAACATTCCATATTGACGCAAAGGTTAATTTTTGTTTCGAGCTTTGCCAGGCTTCAAGCCACTCTCAAAGATTTTTAGGCATAGGACCTTGCCAGTCTAATTTATTTAATACAAACTTCCAAGTGGTCTGCGCAAATTCGTAGTTCATAAAAATGTGGTCTAGTGTATCTTCTGCCTGCTTTCAGAGGACACACCTAAAAGGCCCTAAAAACCCGAGTCACATCAGTCTATCTCCTGTCAAAAATTTTCTATTTCCAGCCAACCACATAAAAATGCCTACTTTGGGTAGATAGTTTTTGTGCTAGCAGACATTGTCCTCCCATTCCACTTTCTAAAATTTTGTCTCTAGTATAGTATACCCAACCTTCACTGAGTATCTATCACTTTTGGAACCGCACCATTGCAATGTGTCTATCTCTCTCGAAAACAAAATATAGTGGCTTATTAGAATCATCTTTAGACGTTCCTCATCTTCTAGATCCAAACCTAAAGCATCCACATCTTTCCATTTAAATAAATTGCCTTCCTCAAATAATTGTTGGTCTATGAAATCCGCCACCTTTGTACCCCAGGCTTGTGATGTTGCATCAATAATCCTTTGTGGAATATTTGTTTCTTGCAGTGCCTCTTGGCCATTATACGATTCTCTCTAGAAGTTTGTCTTTTTCCCATTCCCCACTTGCCATGTCAAATGATTTGTGATCAGGTGTCTGCAACTTAGGAGAAAAATCCACAATGTAGAGCCTTTTGGGAGATTTTCAATTGTGAGTATTTTTTCTCTGTCCCAGCTATCAAGGTAGTTTGCTTGTAAAAATTGACCCATCTTTGTTATGGGATGCTGTACATCTTCCAGATCAACTTGGCCCCCATTGCATCCTTAATCGACTTCCAATTTCGCAACCTGACCCCCCTGCTACCTTTTGGAGCACAAAGATTTTCCTAGGCAGTCAAAGGGATTTTTTCATGGTCGTGAGCCCCATTCTAGAGGAACTTCCTCATCTGTTTCTGGATGGTTTTGAGCACTTTGGACGAGATTTTGAAGCATGTCATTGAGAAGATTGGCATAGATGAGATCACAGTTTTTAGAATCAGTACTCTCCCTACCATGGTTAGCCACTTGCTTTCCAGCCTTCTAGTTTTGGTATACAACCATCTATCAAACTGTTCCAATGGGTAAATTTTGAGTATCCAAAAAAGAGAGGCGTACCAAGAAACTTACCTGGTAGTTGTCCAGTGCAGACACCAAATAGTCATGCTATAGCATTCTGCATTCCTATTTCAATGTTTAAAAAGAAGATCTCTGACTTGTCCCAATTGACACACTGCCCCAAAACAGAGCTGTAGGTTGTCAAGACATTCTTCATAACCATGGCTTCCTGCACAGTGGCTTGGCCAAATAGGCATGTGTCATTCATGAATTGAGAATGGGAGGTCAGTTCCGGACCTCGAGCTATCTCAATTCCTCGCCATCTCCCCATCTCCCTTTTACATGTAATGGAGCATCACAGCACTTCTGCCAAAAGGATGAATGAAAATGGGGAGATTTGATCCCCTTGCCTCAATCCTCTTGCTGTGGGAAAAAAACCTTATGGACTCCCATTAACCAAAACTGAAGCTCTGTATGCTGAGATCATGCTGGAGATCCACATGACCCATTCTGATGAGAACCCAAATTTTAGTAAAACTCTGCTTAGAAAACCTATGTCCACTCTGTCGTATGCCTTTCTGATATCCAGTTTCAACATCATCCTCCTATGTTTGCATGTTTTTTCTGAATGAATTGCATCATGAGCAACTATGATCCCATCCACTATGCTTCTGTTTGGTGTGAAGCCATTGTGTTCCTGGGATATTACCTTTTCCAAAACCAATTTCAACCTGTTCACTGCCACTTTTGAAATTATTTTGTAGATAGTGTTGCAGAGTGAAATTGGCTGGAATTCATCAAAGGATCTTGGTTTCTCCTTCTTGGGTATGAGAGCAACTAGTATATTATTTTTTATTAAGGTAAATACAAGTTTTGAATGGTACCTGAAACCATTTACATATTAGATCAAAAGATAAACAACCAAAGCCCTTACAAACATCAAAAGCCTACTAAAAATTGATAAGAAGGACCCAATTCAACCCCGAAAACCCAAAAAAGACCCAAAAAGCAGCCAAAAAATAGTTACTAGCACAACTTCCAGGAAAACTACCAGCACAAAATAGAAAGAGAAACTACTTAATACTTTCAAAGGCTTTCTCAACCTCTTTATGCATATGTTTCATCATGTCAATGGAGTCTTTGAGGGCTTTCAGCTCCTTAGGAATCTCTGAAATTTTCCTTTTAATGTCGCTTCTTGTTCTAGTTCCCGGCCCTGAACTCCTAGCTTTATCTTCCATTGTGAAAGTGGTATTCTCCAGTATGCTGCTCTCTAGAAAAGAATACAATGCCTTAAGATTAAGCACAAAGACTTATAGTCCCTCATTGCTATGCTTGAGAATAATATTTATCATATTCCCATTGTGGTTGATTTTATCTTTCATATCTTTCAGCTTCTCCTCCACTAGGGCAGTAATTGTGGCCATAATCTCTTCATTCACATTGTTATTATTTACCTTCTTCAAAAGATCCTTTTCCAGCTTATCCAACTTAGTTTTAAAGGGCTCCATAGCTTCTTCCATCTCCTTCAAGTGTTGCTTCATTTCATTCATATCCTTGCTTCATTTCATTCATATCCTTGCTGATCCACTCCTCCATATTTGCACCATGTTCCTCATTACTCTTTGGAATTATGTCATCAATGTCAAACCCGACATTAGGGTAGCCAGATTCCTTTCTCTATTTTTTCTTTTTTCTACCCCCAGCCCTAAAATTTTGTTTCTCTTCCATCTACTCCTTGTCTTTTCCCTCATTCTCATCTTCTTCTTTTTCCTCTTCTTGATTTTATTCTTCATTTTACCTAGTCTTATCTTCCTCATTCTCAGGAATCCTCTCCTCATTCACATAGGTTCCCTCCTCATTCATAGAGTCATCCTTCTCGTTCACAGAATTCTCCTCATTGTTCCTCTTCAAATATCTCTAACTTGTTGTAAACTTTACAAGAACAAAATCGATCTTAGGTGGAGGTCACATATACCTCATACTATCTTCCTCTAAGCTCGCTTTCCCTAATTCATCGATCTCGATCTTTGACACCCAAAATACCTCTGTAAATCTGCTTCTGTACTTAGTCAATTTCAGAGTCATCAAAACTCAACTTCATAGGAATCAATCTGTAACCCAGATGTGTTGCCATAAATGCCAACCAAAAATTGAATCACATCATGCAAAATGGATCACTTTCCAACAATCTCTCCCTTTGGCATTGATGGCAACACTTTAAAAAATGACTAAGTGTTCCAACAAAACTATCTCTCCTTTCTCTATTTTATTTTTCTCTTTTCTTCTCTTATATTTTACTCCTAATTATTCATTTTACTCTTCATTTCTTCTCCCATTCATTTTTTTCTTCTCTTCTCTCCCTTTGACAATAATGATAAAGGTGAATACAAAGTAATAGAATCAGTGCTTGCTCACCAGTTTCAGAACATCTTGAAAGGAATCTTCCAAGATCTTCACTTATGTACCCCATGACTTTAGTAATAGTTGACTAACATGAATTAGTCCATACAATGCAAAGTCTTCTTTCAGAGTCATCAAAACTCAACTTCATAGGAATCGATCTATAACCTAGATGTGTTGCCATAAATGACAACCAAAAAGTGAATCACATTATGCAAAATGGATCACTTGCCAACAATCTCTCCCTTTGGCATTGATGGCAACACTTAAAAAAATGACTAAGTGTTCCAACAAAACTGTCTCTCTGTCTTTCTCTATTTTGTTTTTTTCTCTTTTCTTCTCTTATACATTTTCTCCTTCTTATTCATTTTACTCTTCTTTCTTCTCGCGTTAATTTTTCTTCTCTTCTCCCCCTTTGACAACAATGACAAAGGTGCATATAAAGTAATAAAATAATTGCTTGCTCACCAATTTTAGAACATCTTGAAAGGAATCTTCCAAGATCTTAATTTTTGTACCCCATGACTTCAGTAATAGTTTACTAATATGAATTAGTCCATTCAATGCAAATGATGCAGTCTCTGCTTCTTTCAACTCTATAGGCATAGAGTTAATAAATGCATTTGTTGTCTTCTCCAAGTCCGTTAGGAGTGCTTCAATTATGGATAGCTTAGGAGTGATTAAACTCTTCAACAAATTGAATCTAGTCAGTACTCTCCCTTTCTCATTATCCAGTATATCCAGTTTTGCCATTATTCTAGTTACTTCCTTGTCTAATTCTATTATAGATTGTGAAGAGGTTTCACAACTGTCCATCATATTATTCAAAGTTGCCCTTTCCTTGGCAATTATGTCTTCAATGTTCTGAGCATGCCTGATAGGATTCATGTAGTAACTGTATAATATCCTTCCATGTCCAATGAAACTCTTAGCATTTGTAGTAGTGGTTTTCAAAATTCTCAAGTCCCATGAGATGGACTTGCAAACTTCGAATAGCTTCTTCTTAGAGTAGTTCTTTTCTACCTTCTCCTCTACAATATTTATCAAACTCTCATAATAGCCATCAAATTCATCAAGTGTTATCTTCAGGTTTTTAATATCATCTCTATGCTAGAAAACAATAGGTACTGGAAGAAATTTGTTCGCAGTATCAATTTCTCTGGTTATTACCTTAGCCTTTTTGTCACCTTTTTGTTTTGATCTCTCATTGGCTTTAGTGAGTGCAGTAAAAGCCAATTTCACTAGCTCATCTTCATCCATGCAAACAAAATCGTATCTATTGTATTTTATTTTCTTACCAACAGTAAAATAGAAGATGTTATTACCTCAGTTTTACTTTCATCTTTTTCTTCCTATTCTTTCTATCCTTCATCCTGCATTTTTTCACTTTGTTCTTTCTTTTTCTCTTCTTCCTCTTTCTGCTATGCTTCCTCAACAATTGTGTTTTCCATATTTTTTGCAAATGGGCCCTTCTCATATTTAGAGGTGTCAAGTGTTATAGGCACACCAAAAACATAGAAATCTAGTTGTGTGTTAACTTCGCTCTTCTCAGCACTTGCCTCAATTGGTTTTGAACTCTCTCCCATTCCTAAGTTTGTAGGCAAAGTAGTTTTAGGAAGTGGAGTCTCCTCAGGAGTAGGATTCATCAATATTTTCTCTAGAGATTTTTGAGTCTCCTTAGTGATTTCATCATATCTTATTACCATGATTTTTAGTAGTCTGATCTTTGTTCTCAACAAAGGTTTCAATTCTTTAAGTATTATGTCCCTTTCTTGTAAAGATATCACATGTAGCATGTTGTCAATTTCCTGTTTTCTAATTGTTTCATCTTCAATTTGTGCTAAATGTTTCCTAGTCTCCAATCTCCCATACAAGTCTTCAGGTACACTTCCTTCAATTTCTAATAGAGTCTTTTTCAAAACAAGTAAGTGATTAACCACAATATCTTCAATCTTAAGTTTATCTGTCTCACCATACCTGTCATAGTATCTGTTTATTGTAACTAGCTTACCCTGCTCAATAGATCTCTTCTCAATCATCTTCAAGTTAGGATTCCATATGTGTTTGTCACTTTTAGTTTTCTTCTCTTCTCTCGCAGTGCTCTTCCCTTTAGGTGGTGAATGTTGTCTCCTAGATCTATTGTTTACTCTAGGAGTAATCTTTTCAACTTGTAATGTCTATTATGATGGAGGAGGTGGACTGTCTACCATCACTACTTTAGGAGTGGGAAGGGAAGTAGTACTAGCACTTGCCAATCCAGAAGATCACTCTGCCATTTTATTTTTCACTTCTTTTAATTCATCTTCTGTCAGTCTTTCCTTAATGCCGCATTCATGCACAAGATTGTCAACTTTCCTTTTTCTTGGACCTCTGGTCTGTTCCTCTCTCACCTTAGCAGATTTATCTTCATAAGTTCCCTATCTTTCTTTTGATGTATCAATTTCAGATGCAAGAACATGTTCAACTTGCATCATAAGTACCTCTGAACTTACCTCATATCCCATAAGATAACACCATTTCTTCCTTGGTGTGACTGCCTCAAAGCATACACAATCAGTTTCAACCATGAAACAAATTGTATCTTTGTACTTCTCAACTATGTCATTAGATATTCTGTACCTATTTTTCATCTGTCTCTGAAGGATTTTGATCATGCCAAATAGTTCACCATCAACCCGTGTTATGTTCTATCTTATGTAGCTCTATGTGATTTGAATACCAGTAGATACCCCTAATTTCCAACCACTAGGGTACATACCTGGAAATTTGTGTTCAATGTGGATAAACATATGTACCAATAGTGAGCCAAATCTAAAGGTCTTCATTCTGTCTTTCTTTACCAGTTTCACATTTTCAAGAAATTGTTGTGCCAACACTTTGCATAGGTTATATTTTACATTTTCTTTTACCATTCTCCATGCCATCATGATAGCTCCTACAGATACTGAATTAGGTCTACTGTTATAGTAGAATTTATAGCCAAGTATCATAGCAATTAGTCTCACATCTTGTTGAAAGATTTCATGCATAGTCATTGCTCTCATGTCCCATATAGAGTGTGTTAGGGTTTTGAATTGCTTCTTCATATGCTTCTCTGCAACAATAATGATTCCTGTATTATCCAATCCAGTAATCTCATGAATTAAATCACTACAAATCTTCACAGACTACTTGCCTATCCAAATGAATTGATCATGTACTCTGCTCTGTAATTTGCATGTCATATCATCCATCCAATCATCTCTCATCATTCATCTCATCACTTAACAAAAATTTCTCCATATATATATATATATATATATACACACACACACACACATACATATATATACATACATATATATACATATATACACATATATATATATATACATACATACATATATATACATATATACATATATATACATATATATACATACATACATATATATATATACATACATACATACATACATACATATATATATATATATA
>MU226568.1:1576434-1589198 GCA_018584345.1 Thuja plicata | reverse complement strand
CCTTGCCCCCCCCCCCCCTCTCTCTCTCTCTCTCTCTCTCTCTCTCTTCTATAAATAGAAGCCATTTTTGAGAGTAACTAAGCCTTCACATTAGATCAAAATTACATTGTTATGTTGTTGGATTACTCTTAGAATCATATTTCCTTTATTATTCCATGATTTTTGCATTGTTTCATTTCAACTTTTAGAGAATGCATACTTTATCATCTTTTTAGTTTGTTTTTAATCTAAAATCCTTCATGCTAGGTTGTATTCGTCACTGATTTGTAGCATATTCTGAGGGTTGATATGTTACTGGTTAAACTATTCCTAGTTAGCAGGCAATAGGTCAATATTAGTGGTTTTGTATGCTTTATCTAACATTTCAAGCTAATGCAATGACTTATTGAGTGTTTGTGTCTTTCTCATCAGGTACCCAAATACACACGCACATTTCTGGCGCCCACCGTGGGGTTCGAATTTCAATTTGGCCTCATTTTCTAACACTTTCTTGTCAATTTGCAGGCTCAGGAATCAACCACAGAATCGCATTTAATCTTGCAGGATCGTATCCCAGATACGCCATCGTACCGCGTAAATTTTTGGCTCGCATCCAGGATTTCCCAGATTGTTTCTGGTTTTGGCTCGCATCTGGTCAGCAAGGGCTCACATTCAGTGAATAGGCTCATATCCCAGATACTATATCGTATTCAGTAGGATTTTAGGCTCGCATTTGATTGAAAATCTTGTCTACTTCGTTTGCCTAATCCTAACAAGTCTGACAAGTTGTGCTTTTTGTATCTTACAGATTAACAAGTGTTTGCAGGTATTTTTGGCGGTTTTCATGGAGTTGGATTAAACAGATACTAACGTGGTTTTTTTACAGGTTGCCAAACCCACCCCATCTTGACTTCTATTTATTTGCTTTTCAAAAACTTAAAAACCATTTCTCCACTTGCTAAAACAACTAGATATTATGCTCTTTTCCTTTTGAGGAAAATCAGAAAGTTGGACGTTGTCTTATCATTTGTGACGAAATTGGGAGTAACTGAATAAGCAAACACACTGTTTAATTCATTTTGGGGATAGAAATTGAACAAACACAAATCATTAAATCATGTGGGATCAATGAACAAAATCATATAATTCTTTTCGGATTCAGTAATTGAACAAGACAAAGCACTAAATATGTGGGCTCAATGAACAAACACATCGTTTAATTGCTTTTGGATCAGAAATTGAACAACACAAACTCACTAAATTTTTGTGGTTAATTGAACAAAACAAATTTCCCTTTCAAGCATCATGTTTTCTTTAAAATAGGAACAAATTAAATCAAGATCAACATAGCTTGAGGGAAAGAACCTTTGTTTTAAGTGTTTGAGGAGAAAACGACATGGACTAGGAGAGTATGCTCTTCTTCTTTTGAAGAAACATAAATCTAGACATCCAAAGCTCGCCAATCCTGGTTACCAATCTTTTAAATAGTAGAGGGCCTGCTGGTTGAGGAAAAAACCTCCCAGAAATGACCCAAGTGAGGACAGGTCTTACACCGACCCTTCCAACTCACTATAAATAGTTGCTTCCTTGTAGGCCAAAGCCTCAGAAGACAAAACTGGTTTTGTTCTTGGAATTTCAACATCATTCCTTGAACATATCAGGGTATATATAGAGCGGAGCCACTTGAATCTTCCTTGCGAGACTATATATATTTAGGTACTCATAGGGCTATACGCCTCAATTTTGCCTTATGCAATTCTATGGGGGACAGTTTCGAATGGATTTCCCAATAATCTACAACAACGTCAACTGAAAGAATACTCGATTCATCCCCAAAAGGGTGATAATCTTTGTGCAAGGCAAAAAGTAATTGCCCCAAGACACTTGTCATATCGTGCCCTCACTTGCGTTTGGAGTCGGCTAATACAACATCATGACTGGATCCATTGCATGCTTGGTGATGGCTGTATTCTGATTAGCATTTGAGTGTGTACCTAAGTCAACGAGCAAAGATTTTCATCCTCCACCTAGAAAATAGGGCAAAAAGAGTGTTTGTTTCACCCCTTAACAATGCAAAACTGTTTGACATGTTCTAAAGATTATTAAAAAGATAAGCTCCTCAAAACAATCAACAAATTTCAAACCCTGGAGTACATGTGCTTTTCACACCTTACAACACCTTTTGATGCAATCTAGAAACAAACAAATTCATGCACTTCAAAAACAAAATTGACCAAAATTGACAAGACCATCATAAGATCGCATCCTATTTTTCTCAAGTCGTATTCGGGGTTTAGGATCACATTTGGTGCATTGGATCGCATTTAGTCAGCATATAGTCGCATCTAGATTCTAGGATCGCATCTGCTACCATCAGAGGCTCGTATCTGGGAGCTCGCATTCAGGACGGTGGGCATTTCTAACAGTTTTTCTTAGGAAGTCTCATTTGATTTAGGTACCCTTTTTGCTCTTTAGCTAGTCCCTATTGTTTCTTCTGGTCTCCCTACTGTTATTTTCAAACACTTTCAAAACGTCCACCTTGCATACTTAGTCAGTCTTTCACGATCAGTTCAATACATGTGGTCTACCCATTTTATATCAACAACTTGGTTCCCAGCTCACTATCAGGGCATTCTAACCCTCTGATGTTGGAATCATTTACATCCACCAACAACACAAATAGTTACTTCTACCTAGACACGCCCACTTGAACGATCTGAAATCCTCACTTGCACTATCGGGAAACGTTACCAAAGTTGAGAAATAAACTTCATGGTTAACATGAGACACAACAAGTACACAACTGAAGGATCAAAAGTGCCTCCTAAAATACCACACTTCCAAGGAGAAACTTCTCGCAGTTCCCTTTTTGATCTTGAATCACCTCAAATGGATAGCAACACTAACGAATGGAGTAAAGCCTTTGAGGGTTATAATGATGGAAAATAAGCACAATTTGAAGGCATAGAAGAAGAAGAAAGACCTAAGTTTGAACATAATCCGTTTGGGTCAGATAGTGAAGAAGAGATCCCTGAAGATGAATAAGAGAAGCTTAAAGAAAGTAAAAGGATCCACAAGTTATTGGAACAAATAATTGGCAATGATAAAGAAAAGTACTTCCTCCATCTAACATCCATGGGTGTCAAATTACCCAAGGATTATAATGTGGAAAATCTCAAAGAAAAAGAAGTACCAAACCCCATATCTATCCTTACCAAACAGCTCAATTAGATGCAAACAAAGCTCACCAACCTCAAACAGAGAAGGACAAACCTAAAACAAAATACTCTTTGGATGCCATTTGTCCATTTCCTTTCGACAAGAGTATCACTATGGTCTCTTTTCCTCCTAATGTGGCAAGGCCAAAGTATGACAAGTAAATAGGAGAAACTAATCCACATGACCATGTAAGAGAATTTTGTGCTCTAAGCATTGAATAAATGCACGAACCCACTTACCTCATGCGACTATTTCCAGGAAGTCTAAGAGGTAATGTCATGGAGTGGTTCTCAAAATTAAACCCTAAGGTCAAGACATCTAAGGAATTAATGCAATGGCTCATTCAACATTACTCCTACAACATCCAACATGATGTAACTATGATGGACCTATGCAATACCAAACAGAAAACTGGAGAATCATTCACACACTTCCTACAAAGATGGAGGAAGATTTTTGCACGATATTCAAGAGTCATTCCTGAAACCGAAAAGATGGAAATCTTCATCAATAATCTCATACCTGAATTGAGCTATGCTCTACAAATGCAAGATTCTCCTAGCTCCGATAGGATGATTAAAAATGCCCTCCGTATTGAGGAAGTCATGGTCAAAAAGGGGGAGATCACCCTTCAAAACAAAAGCAAAGGCAGTAGCTCCAACTCCAAGCCTAAATGGTGGAAACAAAACAAAAATGTTGTTAATGACAGAGTAGTTGATGCCTCTAACATTAATTCTAAACCTGAAGCATTCAATCTGACCAATGGCATGCAAGCAAGCAAAGAGGCTAAAATAACACCTCCCATTCCAAAAGCAAACAATGATAATGACAGGGGATGAACATGGACTTCAAAACCCCAAAGAACATTCACACCTTTGGGGGAACCTCTTGAGACTATCTTAAAGACATTGGTGGATAAAAAAGTTCTTACAATTCCTGATTCTAAACCATGGGAACCAATGGTCAAACCCAGGTGGTGGGATGATAATTCCTATTGTATCTTCCATAAAAAAAAGGGACATAAGACTAATAATTGTCTCAAACTAAAACATGTCATCCAAGACCTCATCGAAGGAGGTAAGATCAAGGTGGACAGACACACTACAAATGAAGATCACACAACATTTAATAAACCATTTCCTAATTACAATCAAGGAGAAACATCCAAAGGGAAAGGTAATGAGATAAAATACACCTATTCCAAGAGTGACAATGTGATCAATATGCTCGATATTAAAAGTGAATCCATCAACATGATCACAATTAAGGGAGCCTCGTCCTCCTCAAATGTTGTCACAAGGAGCCAAGAACAGGTAACAATCAAAGGACCTCCCAAACCAACAGCAACACCCAAGGTTCCTATTGTGACTATTCCTAAACCAATAGCAAAACATGTGGTCACTATCCCCAGAGTAAAATATGACTTGGTAGACCAATTGCAAAGAACCGCTGCCAAAATTTCCATCTTTGAGTTGCTTAAGATATCCACAGTACATAGGGAAATCCTAGAACAAGCTCTACATGCTGCTAATGTTCCAAAGGATATAGATATAGACAAATTCCAAGTGATGGTCAATCATATCTCAGCACTGCATTACCTCTCTTTTTCTGAAGAGGATGACAAGTCATTGACCCATCCACACAATCAACCCCTCCATATTGAAATCCTTATTCATAGATCCCATGTTAGACGCGTATTGATAGATGGGGGCACCAGATTGAATATATGTACACTGGATTTAGTCAAGAGGCTAGGCCTCTCAGAGAAAACCATTGACTCTAGAAATAAGATAACCATCAAAGCTTATGATGAGGAAGAAAGATCCTCCAGAGGTATTATTTGTCTACCCATCAGAGTTGGGCCAATTGAAAGGAATGTCATATGTTAAGTTTTGGATCTACCCCTGGCCTACAATATTCTACTCGGCAGGCCATGGATTCACGAGATGCAAGCTGTACCATCCACTTATCACCAATGCATCAAGTTCCCACATAATGGGATAGAAGTGACAATTCATGCAGATGCCAACTACACTTGCAACAATATTAAAGCAGGTAGCATGATCCCACACAACAAAGAGGCTATGGATGTACTTGCTCCTGAGACTACCAAGGACATGGTTATGAAAGGTTTTAGCAAAATATTGAAACTTCAAGAAACAGGTATGGGAGAGTACAAGTTGGACATGACTCCTTCACTGATAGAACTTCCAGTATCACTGAGATCCTATGGAAAACTGTCACCAACATTCACACCTCTAGCACTCAAAGAGCCAGAAGTACATAAGGCAACTGGCATGATAAAGGTATCCACATCTTCTTCAGATAACATAGAAGAACAGGCAGTCTTGGACTGGCTTTACAAAGAAGAACCAGTGGACTCTGAGGTCAAACATGTGAAGATATCCCCAGAACAGTATGGAAAGGGATATGATTTCCTAAAACAAATGGGTTACAAAGGAAAAGGACCTCTGAATGACACAGGACGAGGGATCATTGAACCCATACCCATGGAGTTTCACCTCAACAAAGATAAAATAGGACTGGGCTTTGGCACTCAATCCAACAAACCTACTTCAAAATAGAGTCCACCTTCTGAAATAAGGAGTGATAAAATGGATGAGATAATATCAAAACCATGGCCTTATGAGAGATTACTACATATTGGTACAGAGAATCCTAAATATCAAGGAGAACGCTACGTACCTAGTTTTGAGGTACCACAGTATCTTCACACTCCGTTGCTAGCACAACCTCCCATTCAAGAGGTAGGAGACACCATAGCAACAATCACTTAAGAGGAACCCCAGCCATAGAATTTACATCCCAACTGGGGGCAATTAGTCACAATTACACATGTCCTCGATTTACCTCACTTTGATCTACAAGAAGCTAATCGAGTCCATCAAATAAACATTGCTAAATATTTAAATAGATTTGATGATGATATCACAGACTCTCATGACTATGAGTGGGATCGACTGTCTATTGTCTCCGAGGATATTGGGATAGATACAATTCACATGTTTGCAGCTTCCTCAGCTCCTAGTCAAAGACCTAACACTCCCTTTAATGATACTAATCCTCCTGAGGTAGAAGAAGAGTTCATTCCCCCAATCATTGGAGACACGGGTGAATACATAAGTCTAGAAGAATTTCATAGGCTACAAGCAAGAAGCCTCCTTTTACAAAGGGATAATGATGAGATATCTACTGATGAGTCGCTAGAGTTCAATCCATATATGACTGATAATGACCCTTTTAATAACGATCTTACTCTTATTGATCTAAACATCGAAGATATTAACTTAACATACCATGTCCTATCGGTTAACAGTTGTAATACTAGCGTGATGTTGTCCTTCCCGAAACCTGACTCCCTAAAATTGATACTTCCAGACCTAATTGATTGGGCTGAAATAGATCCTATGCCTATCCTTGACTTTTCCAATGACCACTCCCTAGCTTGTTACCTTAATGCTTATGAACCTCACCCTTCTTCCACCAATGCAAAGAGTGAGAACATGTCACAGGAGGATATCAAGTTTCTTAGTCATAAACTGAAAAAGAAAAAGAAAAAGCAGATTGATGGTGAAAACCACTCTGTGGCAGTATCAGATCCCAAAATAGTAAAGAAAAAAGATGTATCCAATGGTGAAAACCTCTTAGGGGTGCCAAAGGATGAGAATATTGATATCCTCCGTGAGCACTTTCAGGAAAGATCTTCAGTATTGATTGAACCCACACAGCCAGTAAACTTGGGAACTGTTGAAGATCCTTAGATAGTTCATCTAGCACAATCTTTATCAGAAGAAGAGAAGATACAATTCATAGAGTTCTTGAAGGAGAAGAAGATCAACTTTGCATGGTCCTACACTGATATGCTAGGGCTAGATCCCAATCTCATTATGCACCACTTATCTATAGCTCCTGGGATCAAGACCGTGAAACAAAAACTTAGAAAAATGCATCCTCATGTCACATTACTGGTGAAAGTAGAATTAGAAAAGTTTTTGAAAGCTAGATTTATTCAAGTCATTGCCTATGCAGCATGGATCTCCAATGTGGTCCCTGTTTCTAAATCTGATAAATCTATTAGGATCTTTATGGACTTTAGAGACCTCAACAAAGCATGTCCGAAGGATTATTTCCCCCTACCGAATATTGACATGATCATAGACCTTACAACTGGCTTCCAGATGTATTCATTAATGGATGGATTCTCAGGTTATAATCAAATCAACATTGCCCCTGAGGATCAAGAGAAAACCGCATTCACATGTGCATAGGGCACATTTTGTTGGAACGTCGTGCCATTTGGGCTTAAGAATGTCGGTGCAACATATCAAAGAGCTATGACAACAATATTCCATGACATGATGCACACAAACATGGAGGACTATGTCGATGACACGTTGGCTAAATCCAAAGAAAGAGGTACTCACATTGCTAATCTAGGAAAGATATTAGATTGAATGGAACAGTTCCAACTCAGGCTCAATCCAAAGAAATGTGCCTTTGGGGTCCAATCAGGCAAGCTCTTAGGATTCATAGTATCAGCAAAAGGAATTGAGGTCGATCCTGCAAAGGTAAAAGCTATTCTAGAGATGACTCCTCCACGTAATATCAGTCAAATGAGGACACTACAAGGGAGACTCCAGTCTATCAGGAGCTTCATGTCCCAACTTGCAGATAAGGCACAACCCTTTATCAAGCTACTACATAAAGGGGTGACATTCAAATGGGATGAACACTGTGAAGCAAACTTTAGATAATTGAAGGCATGTCTGGCTGCCCCACCTATTCTTATGGCGCCTATTCATGGAAAACCTTTGCTCCTATACATTTCAGCAATGGCTACATCCCTAGGAGTATTACTGGTGCAAGAAGATGACACAAAGAAAGAATGAGCTATCTACTATATTAGTAGAACTCTAGTCACTTATGAGATAAATTATAGCATTATTGAAAAAGCATGCTTAGTAGTCATCTTCTCGTCACATAAATTGAGACACTACATGCTCTCTCATACAGTGAAACTCGTTGCTAAGATAGACCCTCTAAAGTATCTTTTAAGCAGAACAACATTAACAGGACGTTTGGCAAAGTGGGTCCTAATTCTAAGTGAGTTTGACATTGAATATGTTGAACGATGAGCTATCAAAGGACAGGTACTTGTAGATCAATTGGCTAATTCACCACTCCAAGATGATGAACCATTACTAATTGAATTCCCTGATGAAACAATCATGCATCTCACTGAACATCCCTGGAAGATGTACTTTGATGGTTCATTTACTCAACAAGGATCCAGAGCAGGAGTCCTCTTCATCACTCCACAAGGATACAAGATTCCCAAGTCTTACAAATTAATGTTTTCATGCACCAACAATATCTCAGAATATGAAGCATTGGTCAATGGCCTCAAGCTAGCTATGGAATGGAAGATCATTGAGTTACACATGTATGGTGACTCCCAACTGATTATCAATCAATTCAATGGGGAGTATCAAACAAAAGATGAAAAATTGATGCCTTAAAAGCAACTAGTTGATGATCTGAAGAAGTACTTTGTCTTCATCACCTTCCAGCAGATAGCACGACCCGAGAACAAGGCAGTCGATGCTATGGCTACCTTAGCATCCATGTTACAATTAGAGGAACATCAATTGCGCTATGACTTCTTGGTGGAAGAAATATCCTATCCTACCTTTGCTAACCCTAAATACCAGGTAATATGTGCCTTAAATACCCCAGATCAATCTCGGTATGCCAGTATCATTGCTTACCTTTCAAACCAAACCATTCCCGCCAATCTATCTAGAAACAAGAAAAGATCCTTGATTAGGATAGCATCATGTTACGTCCTTATAACTAACAACCTATATCGACGTAGTCTCGATGGTACACTTCTTCGGTGTTTATAACTAGAAGAGTCCGATCTAGCATTAAAAGATGTCCATGAAGGTGTATGTGGATCACACTCGAATGGCTTTTCATTAGCCAAGAAACTGCTCAGAGTAGGCTATTATTGGCCTACCATGGAGAAAGATTCTATTCAATTTTCAAAAGCATGTCTTAAATGCTAGACACATGGAAACCTTATTAATGCTCCTGCCAGAGAACTGATACCTTTTATAACACATTGGCCATTTCAGCAATGGGCCTTTGACTTGGTTGGACAAATATATCCCAACTCTTCAAATAGACACAAGTTCATCATTACAGCCATTGAGTATTTCACAAAGTGGGTCGAAGCCGTGCCACTAATCAAAGCCACTAGCAAACAGGTGGCTATGTTCATTCTAAACTACATTATTTGCAGATATGGGATACCCTCTTCAATTGTGACAGACAATGGGGGCCAATTTAAAAATCAAGACATTGATGACCTTTGTGAACAGTTCCATATCACTCAACATTGCTCCTCAATCTATTATCCTCAAGGTAATGGACAGGCTGAGGCATCAAACAAAAACATTCTCAATATCCTACACTGAACTGTGAGCAAGTCTGGCAGAGACTGGCATCTACAATTGAATCTGGCACTATGGGCCTACAAAAAAAGTATCAGAACACCAATTGGAGCCATGCCATTTGCTCTAGTCTATGACACTGAAGCAGTACTACCTATTGAGGTTGAAATCCCATCTTTGCAGATATCTTTACAAGGACTAGTTACTGATGAGCAGTACCGCATTGATCGAGTAAATTCTCTGGACCTACTAGATGAGCACAGATAGCAAGCGTTCGATCACCTCAAAGTATACCAAGAAAGAATGTCTAAAGGTTACAACAAGAAGGTCAAACCATGCAAGTTTGAGGTGGGAGACCTTGTCCTAAAAGAGAATCCTAAGAACCAGCCTAACAAAGAGTAGAAAGGAAAGTTTGAACCTAACTAGCTGGGACCTTATGTTATCACTGCTACTTTCGGGACTGGAGCTTACCAGTTAGCTACACCTGAGGGAGATGTTCTTCTAGATCCTATCAACACTCTACATTTGAAACAGTTCTACGCTTAATGTTCGGCTAGCAGAGCCTGTATAGCAAAAAGTTCTTACAAAATACCAAAAACATTCAGAAAATTGATCCTGAAGAATCCAAAAATAGTGGAAAAGGTCCTACAAAATGGATATCCTTGGTGAGCAAAAATAGCAAAAAATTTGAAAAAGAGAAAAGTGCCTTGATGAGCACCTGGTAAAACAGGCATCTTGGTAGCAAAAAGAAAGAGAAAAGATCTTGCCAAGTGGTGAAAACCTGGCAATCAGGCATCACTTATGTTATGCGCTCCATCTATCAATGCACTACTGATACTAGGCCTTCATAATTTTGCCTGTGCTCATACACTGACTTCATTTTCCTACATGACTATCTTATCCTCGCTTGGGATTTGTCTATCTTTACGTCTTAGGAATAAGTCATTCTGCACTGGGGGCATCTTTGCTGGCGTACTGAGTTGCAGTTGCTAGGTTGCTCTAGGTTGGTTTACCTCGCAGACATAATGTTTCTCGATACATGCCAAACAATGTCACTTCCCAAAAACAAGGGTGTCTTTTCAAAACATGGGACATGACAATTACATTCACAACATTCCTACAAAGCCATATTGGATCGCAAACATGAACAGATGATCCTATCAATGCACAGACATGGAACACCGTATTGCTTATGTTCCAATTTTTCTGATTGATGAATCTTTACTATGTTTGACATATGAATGAACAAAGTACTAATTAAACACACAGTTTGCTTATGGTTTGATTATGATTCTTTTATGTCCTGATGATGTTTTCAACTAGGGGCATCTAAGTAATTATAAATTTTATCTGATTGATTCTCAATTGATGATTTGTTATGTCTTCTTAGTTACTCAATGGCGTCTGCGCAAAGACAAAGAGTCGCAAGGATTGGGGGCATAATGTTTTCTTGATTTTCTATGTATGGTGATTGTTTCATATGATCCTATAAATTTCACCTAACTTGGATGTTTATGGTAAGAGCTGCTACTATGGTAGATAGCCGCATATATCTTGATCTTTGTTATGTGTAAACTACGATGAGTTTGACATAATTTCCTTGTCTGTTTTCTGATCTAAATTCTCACTAAGGTATACGAATCATAATGTACCCAAGGATATGAATTTTCAAGGTCATTGCGGGTCCAATATCTTGCCTTAATCAGAATCTGGTATATTAAAAGGAAGGTGACTATTTTGTTATCCTGGCTTCTATGCCTTGATGCCTAAGTCTATTTCTGACATTTCAATAAAACATAGTATTCATACTTTCATAATATCAGCGGGTATTAGTGATGGTTGTACTATCAGGTGGTATCCATTCTGAAAGAGTGCCCAATGATGATAAAAATGTTGCAATATTTTCTAAATCA
Organism: Thuja plicata; assembly: GCA_018584345.1. NCBI lineage: Eukaryota > Viridiplantae > Streptophyta > Pinopsida > Cupressales > Cupressaceae > Thuja > Thuja plicata. Next base: position 1,577,611 of record MU226568.1, on the reverse strand, counting down.
ATGACAGGTCCTAAGAGTCTGCATATAGCTGCATTTAGAGATTGCATGAGGCATTTATAATAGGAATAAAAGCATAAGGAATTTTGAGCTCAAATATGCTTTCTATCTTCTTCCAAAAATCCAAGTTTATTACTAATACCCATGCTTCCCAAAATCTTTGATCTATCGGGAACAAAATTGAGCTCATATTTTCAATGTGATTAACTTGGTACTTGTGTGTTTACTCTTAAACACACCCCCGCTCCTTCACTTCTTCTACTCTGTTCTTTCTTGCCCTAACTGCTTCCTACAAGTATTCTGTTCTTTTCAACTGAGGGATTTATTTCTTTTCCTTCGATTTCGTTCCCGAGGGGGCATCATCACACTATCATTAAAAATCTTTTTGCTCAAAACAACATCAAAATGACTTCTTTATCAAACAAACTAGGGGCATAACAGTTTCCTTGACTAAAGTTGAAACTGTTGGATAGAAAGCTTTGGTTCTCATGAACTAGATATCTTATGTTTCCTCATTTTTAAAAGATTTTATTAAGCTCCTAGCAACTTCATACTGGCTTTTTGAACGACAACCAAGTTCAGAATCAGTATTATCAATTTTTGGATGACAACCAAGTTCAGAATTGGTATCTTTAAAGTCTTTTATTGATCTTTGGATGACAACCAAGTTCAAAATCAATTCTATCAGTTTGGTTCGATCAAGTGCGAGACTGATCTCATCAACATTTCATTCGACAACCAAGAACGGAATTCTCAATCTTTCTGAAGTCAAAATTGAAAAACTTTCTTTGAATCAATGCGCTGCTCGCACATCAATTCAAAGAGGGGAAAATGTAACCACCTAAATTTGGTTTGTTCCAACTATGGACCCTATTTTCCCTAAGTGTGATCATACCCTCGATTATGTCCAAACGACCCTGTTACTGCTTGGCATAATTCTTCAAATCAATTTAATGTCCTAGGTGATTTTTATCACTGAATTATATTAACTATTATAGCCATACAATTCAAATCAATTTTGACCAATCAAATCAAATCAAAAATCAAACATGACTATAGTATTTAATTATAAAGGAATTAAATAAATCCCAAAATCAATTACCCACTTGCAAAATAACCCATTCCCCTAGCCTATTTAATTTAATTAAAATGGCTATAGTCCCCTAATTATTAAAAAGCA
>MU226568.1:1559483-1576352 GCA_018584345.1 Thuja plicata | reverse complement strand
ATTAAATAAGTTTATTTCATTTATTAATATTCCCCTAAACCCCAACCTAACCTATCTCAACCACTTCTACCTTGGGTTCTAACCCTTCTCAACCCATTCACCCTTGCTAATCTAATCTTAATCCTAATTCTAGTCCTAACCCACCTCCTAATGTTGTCACATTCTATTAAGGAATGCTTAGCAACCCAACCCACTTGAGAAAGTCCACTTTCTCAAGCTTGACTTCCTTAAAGTCCACTTTCTCAAGCCATCCTCTTACACTCTACCTTGCTTCTTTAAGGTTTTAATTAATGCCTTATTAATGAAGATGCCTTAAGCCTATGTCTCTCCCATGCCTTATTAATGCCTTGGGCATTAATGGCTCTTACACCTTCATTAATGAGCCCCTTCACTCATTAATTCACCTTGTCCCCCCCCTCTCTATGTCTCCCATTCTTCTATAAATAGAAGCCATTTTTGAGAGTAACTAAGCCTTCACATTAGATCAAAATTACATTGTTATGCTGTTGGATTACTCTTAGAATCGTATTTCCTTTATTATTCCATGCTTTTTGCATTGTTTCATTTCAACTTTTAGAGCTAGAATGCATACTTTATCATCTTTTTAGTTTGTTTTTAATCTAAAATCCTTCATGCTAGGTTGTATTCGTCACTAATTTGTAGCATATTCTAAGGGTTGATATGTTACTGATTAAACTCTTCCTAGTTAGCAGGCAATAGGTCGATATAATTGGTTTTGTATGCTTTATCTAACCTTTCAAGCTAATGCAATGACTTATTGAGTGTTTGTGTCTTTCCCATCAGGTACCCAAATACACACTCACAGTAGATTGTGAATTGTGTATCAAGTGGGTACTTCTTAGACTACTTCTTACAATATTTTTCAAAAGAATGATTGCCATGTCTATTTATGAAAATATTGTTGCAAAGTTGCACAAAGTTTTGTGTTGGTGTTTAGGACAACATCCTGAAAAAGAGTCGTTTGTGCATAGTAGAGGCATATTAACAAAAAATAATTATAAAAATAATATGTAGATGATTAGAGATGTATAGTGGCCATGTCTTCTTATATATCACCATATTTGATATACACTTCAAGGTGATATTTGTTAACATGGAAACTAATTACAATTGCACCAAAGGAGACAAATGAGTAACAATAATCAATGTATATCATTTGGGAAATGGCCAAATTAGTAGTTAGCTTGTGGTTGTTACAAACATACGACACATTTTCAATAGTACTTTTTTTTGTTAAGGAAATAAAAGAATCTACATCTCCTCTTTCGTATTGTATTTTATTCTTTATAGAGAAGTTGGCTATTCAGATGCTAGACCCAATAGTGAGGCGGGGCAGAAAAGTGGCAACTGAGTTGTTTCTAATATTCGTGGTTATATTAATTTGTCCCTTTCACTCCACAAGGTCAATATACATAATTTATGTTTTTTTTTACATTGTTGTATTTGGTCCATGTAGGTCCATAAATGACCAAATTATCACCATCAAATGAAGATCCAGTATGATGTCTATAGAGATCCAATCTTGTGTTGGGATTTGGAGGTAAAGTCAAGTTGCAAAATAAAGGTTGAGAATATATGAGATTTAATAAAGGTTATTGAGGCACCAATGGTACGTTTAGAGGGTTAGTTCTATGAAGAAACTCAAAGTACATAATAGGCATTAATTAGAAATAGTTGCAAGCCATAATAGTACATTACTAGCCATAACCTGTCAAATTCTCATTCCTTGGTTGTAGATGTCTATAGAAGACAATTACAAGTAATTCATAATTTTAAAATGAATACTTTAACATTATTATCTTTTTTCCTTAGCCTCATATTTTGTAGTAAAACTCAAAATAATGGAACCTAATCAAATTGTATAGGTGATTCCAAAAGAATGTTAGAATTTGATACAATTAACACAAGACAATTTTGTTATTACTTTTTAGAAGTCATTTAGAAAAGATTTATCAAAACTATAATATGACACTACAAAGATTAATGATCATCAACTGAAATTTGAAAACAGATATGTAGGATGATCAAGGAGGTTTCATTGGAATAGTCATTTCATCCGTATGGTTCAAATCACTCACAAATTCCTCATAACTTGAAGCCAAGGATAGAATCCAAGCTTTCCATAATTATTGGTACTAATTCTACTTAATTTTAATTTTTCTAGGTAATAAAATGTTATATTTATTATTTCAATTTAATTTAAGCATTGATAGAATCTTACCAACTAAACAAGAATTTAGTAAACATTCTTTATTTTGATCTAAAAGTGGTTAATTGCAAGTATTAATTTTCTATGGGCTTTTGGAACTAATTGAGTCTTATAGGTAATGTGGGACATTATGGGCTTATATGCTAAATCTTAAACCCATCATCATGAACCACTCAATATTTTTGAAGTGGTAACATAGTAAAATTGAATTATGAGTGTTGGAAAATAGAATTTCGGCAAATCCAAAATCAAGCTCATGTTATAAATATAAAAATGTTAAAAGCCAGCACTTATCTATTGTTAAATGGAACTAAAGGCCTCAATGGGAAGTAATCCTTCTTGGTCACACTATGGTAAGGCTAAAACTAGAGGAGGCCCAGGTTTTATTGACTAGAAAATGTAGGGCATTTGTTCATCACTCAATGGATTGCATGAGTTATGTGAGGAGATGAACCATGTAAGGTTGTTGAAATGAGTTTTATATGATTTGTACTCATTTTAAAACTAGAAATAGTTTATGAAGATTGGACATGTTTGTATCAAATACCATGCATTTATGGACATTAGCAAGTGACACTAGTGCATTTGTCTAAAAATAGTTCAAGATTGTCCAACATTAAAACTATACATAGAGTGTGTGATAGAGGATTATAAAAAGCTATAGCAGAGAAATTTTTAGATTAATACTTGTGGCTTGGTTGATTGGTTTTTTGTTTTGGAGGCATTGTGTTGTGTGGATTAATGTTGTCTAGTTGACTATGACAAAAGGAGAATAAAAGTCTTATTTATAGAATTAGTAGAAGAGGACGCAAGTGAAAATTCCCTAGCACCATGAACATGTCTTACTATTTTGTCATAGGTAGTTGTGCACTAGCACTTTAATGTATATTGCACTCCATGTCTTTGGGGAATCTAGAGAGGGAGTGCAAGAAAATATACCAATGTGTCCTGATTGACTCAAAAAATTAGTAATTATAAATATGCAATTGTGCGCTATTGCAACTTTGAGAAGTTCATAAGAAAACTACAAATGCAACAAAAAAATATTTATAAAAAGTTGTAGTAGACAAATTGTGCTAGAAAAATACCTTTTTCAGTTTGATTATTTGGAATACCCTGTCTGCAAAGAGGTGTACTATAAGGTTTTGTGATGTCTAGTTGGACTTGGTTATAATTATACTATCATCAAAAGTTAGCACCCACACTTGGATGCTCAATTAGGGCCCATTTTGGCAATTTCAAGATTTCATGTATGTTATGCTTGATCTAGCTACCTTTTTTCTTCTTGATCTGGCATCTTCCCTATCTTTCCAGCTTCCCATTTAAATTTTGGTGTTTTTTTATAGGAACAAAACTTCCCACACTTTTGTTCCTAGGAATAAAATGCACAAGGCATTTTTTCCTTTAGGAATAGGTCAAAGGTTTGAACTAAAACCCCATTTCAGTGGGAAATTAGATCCTATGGTCAACCTAGCTGATCCAGGTGGATTTTCTAGTAAAAATTCAAATATTCACAATGATTTAGACACCATCACCAAATCAAAGTGCTCATTGAAATGAACCATACGCAACTTCAATGATTTCAGTTAAAGTTCATATGCTCAAGTTATGCGCGGTCAAAGTTTGGTCAAAATTTACAAAACGGTGGGTTGACTTGATGACATAAGCATGTGGCCTAATAATATGGTGTCACATGGCACCCACGGTGTGTTGTGCAAATAAGTCACCCTCGTAATTACCAAAAAGATGGAAGTAGAATATATTAATGCATTTTTTAAGGCATCCTTTATTCCATTATAGATTCCAAGGTCAAAAACTTCAATACAAGGGAAATCCAAGCATCTTCAAGAGTATGTATGATCTCAAAATGCATTCGTGAAGGTATAGGCAATGCAACTATCAGAGCATATCAAGAAAGATCGGGATGTGCAACACTTTCAATAAAAAATTTGAGTAGATTCTTAGGGAACAAAATGCCTAGGGCATTTTGTTCCACCCATAATAGCTCAGATTTAGCAGACAGGTCATGTCTAATTATGCCAGTCTATATTTTCCTAAAACTGACTAATTTAGCTCATTCATGTCATCTATCTTGCATCATTAGATTAATTTCTCAAATCCATTTCATTCTTAATCGTAACAAGTGAAGGATCATTGGACTCACTTAGTGCTTAAGTCCAACTTGAGCCTATTGAGTCATATTCCTTCAAAGTATGCATTAAGACAGAGGGTGGACAATTATCTAGCATACACCTTAGATATCCATTGTTCACCATATTTTTATGTACATTTTTTATGAACTCAACAAATGATGTTTATATTTTGATATTGGTGTTATATTCTCTTTTATATGTATTAAATCCCCACTTCTCATTTCATAGTTGGATGTGCTATTCATTTTATTTTATATGCAATTTAATTAGCATTGCCTAAATTTAATGAATGTCCATATATCTTCTAACATTTCATATTTTCAATTTCTATCTATTTGTTCTTTCTTCTCTTGTTCATTAGTGTTATAACATTGAATCCTACCTATAGTATTCTCGTAAAGGAGAAGTCGTAGACTTATGGGTTCCTTTGATCCGAAGTCCTCTTTATTTCCTACGAATCATGATGAGACACACATGCCTACTAATGAAATTCCTACTATGGCTAAGAACCCTTCTTACCACTCTTCTCATGGTGAAGAATAATCTTTAAGAGTTCCTCATACCCAAATGCAAATTATTTCCCATGAATTTGAGAAATTTGAACAATGGTTAAGTCAAGAGAACCCCAACATAGAATTTATTTCCTTAATTGAAGGTTTAAAGAAGTTGATTCATAATGATGAACATCGTATTAAATTGTTAAGAACTATTTTATATCTTGTTGATATTATTGTTAATCCTATTAAGGATTGTGCTCAAGCTCTAGGATACACTCAACCCCATGTTAGTGTTGAGACATAAATTTCCACTTATGCTCCACATCTCTTGACTACATCTGTTTCAAACACTAATCTTATTCATGTTATTCTTGGAAGCATTACTAATCCTATTGTTCCTCCACCTTCAAGTGTTTGATGTGTTTCACAACTTTCATCCATGCGTGCCTACAATAATGTTCCATTTTCCTATTCCAGTGTTCCTTCCATTTCTGATAATCGTCCCAACATTTTGCATATGTCTCATGCCAACATATATACCGAGCATACTATCAATAGCCTTGCTCAAACTATTTCATCCTTGCAATAACAAATTGCCTCTAAGAGTCAATCCAAATTCATCATTCCTAGTTGTGACATTGCTATACCTTTGTCCTTGGATATCATTTGTGTCATTATTCCTCAATGCATAGAAATACCTCCTTTAGAGACTTACAATGCTAAAGGTGTTCCCTTGACCCATGTTAAGACCTTTCAAACATTGTGTAGTGTATTTTCCCATGACCATTGGTTATTTGCTAAACTATTTACTAGAATGTTTAAAGATAAGGCCTTGCAATGGTATTGTTCTTTGCCTCATTCCATTAATTCTTTCCAAAGACTTGCTAATGCTTTTATCTAGCAATTTAAAAACAATATTGGGCCTAAAGATTTCTTTGACTGATTTAATGCATTGTAAATAAGGGTTTATGGAAAATTTGACTAATTTCATCAGTATATTTAAGGATTTGCATGCTTAAATTTATTGTCATGTACATGATGTTGATATTCAATGTATTTTCATTACTAATTTACAAAAATACATTTGGGATAAGATCTTACTTTTTGAATTCTCCACTTGTACTCAATCATGTACAATGCTTCATAATTATCAGCTTAAAGTGAGTCAATTTGAGAGCGCCACTCCAATGGCTCCAATTGATAAGAGTGATGTTGCATCACAACCTTTTCAGAAATTTCAAAAACCAAAAGGTTTCATCAAGATCAATAATTCATCAAACAAAGTTGATGCGCAAGTGACAACAACATCCAAACGTATGGCTCCTTTGTCATCTTATTTTAAATCTTCTCATACTTTTGCACCTCTTTCTACATCTTTTGATAATGTGATTTTGACATTGATTAATATTAATGTCTTAACACTTCTTCCCATCAAATAAATTGATCCTTCTAAAAAAACCAATAAGAACTTTGATCTTAAAGCTTTTTTCCAATATCATAATCAACCTGGTCATGATATTGAAAAATGTTTCCATTTAAAAACTATTGTTCAAGACTTTATTGACTCTAATGCTATATTGTTTGAGGGTGTTAACGATCAAGGAAACATTTTTTTGGCCTTCCCAACCAGAACTTGCAAATCTATACCAGCCCTTTATCTTCACATTCAACCAATACTATTGAGACGATTCCTTCCATTCCTTCTTCATCTAGCCATTTTGTTGATTGTAATACCATTGTTACCTATGACACTAATACTACCCAGGCCATAAATGTTGTCAACCTTATTGATCAATATGAACCCAAACCCAAACCTAAGCTTGATCTTTGCATTGCATTTGATCCTAGTGATACTATTAGGGCACCTGATGGTCCTCTTTACATAGTGTACCATACTAAAAATTTAGCACCCATTATTGGTTTCCCTAATTAGGACCTATAGCCCCTCTTTAGTTATTTTGAGGTTTTCCCCATTTTTCTTGGTCCTGACAACATGCAATTCAAATTGGGGACTCTATTCACTATCTCGACATCCCTAGCAAAATTTGGGACAAAATCCCATGGTGCACAATGTTTCAAATGTTCTGCACCTTGGTGCATAATGTTTCAAACAATCTGCACCTAAGTGCACAATGTTCTAGGCGATTTGAACCCAGGAATTTTATCCTAGATTGGGCCCAGAGCCTAATATCGAGGTTTTGAATTTATTTCTTCTCTGGCAGTCAACTTGGCTTTATTTTAGATCCCAAAATGAGGGGTAAAGTATATGAACCCTATATCTCTCCTCATTTTGAAATACACAAGTACTCTCAAGCTATCAAGTGCAAGCATCCATTTTTAGATTTTCAAGAGCATTCAAGCAGCCTAGATTATTTCAAGATCTCAATCCAAGGAATTTTTCTTCTTCTTCCCTCTCATCAAGGCAATATTCTTCAAGTTGGATTTATCTTTTATATCTCATGGTGGTGCCTTAATGGAGCTCTCAAACAAGCAAAGAATATCTCTCTTTCCCATCATTCTTATCTCTTTCTTTGCAAGCGTGGTCAAGCATTTCAAGAAAATCAAGATCTAGGTTTGGCATTAATAGATCCATGCACATGTGAAGGAATCCTTGGTCCTACATCTCTCATCAAAGGTCAACAATTGTATTCAAGCAATAAACATCAATTATATTTCATTTATTTGAGTGATACAAACATTCATCCACGAGGGTAAGCACATTAACACGATACTAAGCCTTTGTGTTTATATTACATACTTTACTTTAATGTCTTTCATTGCATATTTCAAGGTTGATTCCTAAACATGGGTTTGACCAAGGTGAACCCCTTTCCACAACCTTTTCTCCCATTTTTCTATGTGTAGGTACATGCTACAAACCTACAAATTTGGATATGAGCAATATAGGACCTGACATAGATCTCTGTTGATTTTCAGGAAAAAGTTGTATAGATGAGCTCAGGCATTCTACATCTCTGTTGATTTTCAGGAAAAAGTTGTATAGATGAGCTCAGGCATTCTGCACCCTTCCAGATGTTTCGCACCCTTCCTTTCATTCTACACCTTTCCAGTTCTTTTGCACCCCGCAAAAATCAATGAAATTTGGCATGCAAACATGTTACACTCTTGAGGTGTAAAATATGCAATTACAACTAATTGTGATATTTCAAGAGTGAGATATTCATATCTAAATCTTCATCATTCCTATTCCATTTCTAGGCACATTCACTTCATCTTTGATCTCTCTCTAGCATTTTCAGTTGTAGATTTAGGTGATTTAAGTCATTTGCAGCCCTCTTACATCCATCTCCTTCCCAATACTAAGCACAAAGGAATAGAAACCCCTAAGACCCAAATTCAACATTAACTACTAAAAAAAGGCTCTACTTGGTACACTAATGTATAGGCCCGACATGGTACAAGCCACTACTAAAAATAATGTCCAGGTCACCAAAATATTTAGTACGTATTTTCATTATGTCTGACAATCTTTTATCTATGCAATGTAACAATCTTTCTCCAACTAGAGAGATCTTGTCTATAACAACAATATGTAATTTTTGATATTGTTTTGTCAATGCATCTAATCTTTCTAAGCTCAAGGGAGTAGAAGTTGGTCTTTTAAATAGTATGAGAAATGCAGAGTGCAAGGTTGTACCACATGAATTATAAGTAGATTTTATTTTTATTCATTGTCAATAGATTTATTGTACATACGAAGAAGGCCTTGGTATATTACTTTTTCAATTAAGGTTTTCCTTGTGCCAACACCTCTAGTTAAAAATAGTTTGAGGTTTTCTTCTAGTTTCTCCATCAACATGTCCTTCACTATTGTTTGTTTCTTAGTGTTCAACATTCTACAAATATTCTAATATTATGTGTTGTCAAGTAAGTGTAGATGGGTACCTATTTTGAATGTCCTTGATATTTTTTCATTGAGACATTATGTATTATTCTAAATAAATCAGGTTGCAATTAAATTTTATTTTTTTATTTTCTTTGTTATTGAGTGTAAGCACATTCAGTCCTTGTTTATGGTTTTCTACTTCATCGTTGGCATCGATAATAACATTGTCCATGCCACCCCACAATTCATTTACATTATATGTATACTTTTCTTAATTAACATGTAATGTGTTTTTATTGTTTGCAAAATCATGTTGCCATGTTGCAAAGCCTTGTTTCGATGGATTTTCATCGATGCAAAAAGGAATATACAACAAAAGTTTCTCTTTGTAGTAGTTTTCAATGTCAACATGTCTATTGTATCTGATAAATTTGATAATTTTGAGTCTAGTTTGTCATGTAAGTTTTCCTTTTACTATTGTGTATCCTACAATAAATTTTTCCAAATAAATATTGGCCAATTCTCTAGGGCATTCTATGTAATCGTCAATCAAGGTTTTGCAAGAAAAACTTTGTGATTTGTTTGCTTTATTACTCAAAAGCTTGGAATTCTTGAGAACAAATGTGCAGAGTCAGTAGAAAGAGTGTCTATGAATTCTGTAATGACCCGCCTGGGAATCCTTAGACACAAGGATAAAACCATAACTAATGTAACAATATTAAAAAAAAAAAGGAATAAACACACACAACATAGCGCAAAAGTGGAAGACTAACACAACACCAAGAATTCCCAAGCACGAACCACCACCACAATTCATTACCGACTACATGATTAACATATAAGGTTCATCCAAATTACTATGTTACTCCACAACTATTATTTTAAGCCCAAAGTACAATTCCTACCATGATTAAATCATACAAGTTTTTGTCCCAGATTAAAATGCAAAGACAACCACAGATAACATTTACTTACAAAAAAATATCTGATACTCGAATTGTTTTGATTGGGGAAGGTGTATAGCTAAAAAGGGTATTCAAAAAACCAACTTGCACCTTCTGGTCAAGGAAAAAAATTTCCTCTATCCACAATACAAGCAAAAACATAGAATAACCGTACGAGTATGTACTGGTTCCTGTACGAGTATCCCTAGGGAGTTGTACGAGAAACTACAAACTCCCAATACGAGTAGCAATAAATCCTACGAGACCCTACAATATCCCATAAAAGACCCTATAGTAACTCGTACAATAGCTTGTAGCTTCTTGTATGAGTAACTGCATCTCCGGCCCAAGGGAAAAAGTTAAGGAAATTTAAGATAAAATAAAAGGATTATCTCCACACCGGGGAGTACTAGAAGTGGACAAATCAAGGAGGTAGGCACTCAATTACCCCAAAAGCATAAATAAAACAACCTTGAAAGAAATATGCATCTAAGTAATCTATCACAGTTACATAAGCATGAATACAAGAAACTACATAAATCACCAAAAGTGCCAAGAAGGACAAGTGAGAAACAAGCTCCAATCCTATAGCTGGAAGAAGATCGTCTTTGTACACCCATCCCCAACTGTGGTATAGGTTAGCAATGTCACCCAGCTATGTGGTACCCATAGGCCCACCCTATCATTCTCAAGGAGATAATGAATCGACCACCGTCACATAAGACACATACACACACGCAAGAGGCTACACACACGCCAATTAATGCATGACTCAAGCTACACAAATGAACATGAATGCAATGTAGTATTCAAGGTCACTACTCATAACACACTAAGGATACTATTTAGGGACTCTAATGGAGTGTCATTGCTTGCCTTGTACTATCCCAAGCGGTATGTGGTATGGTCAATCAAATCCTGTGGGAGGCCTCATATTGTGGCCTCGTACCAGCTCGCACAAGAGACTGGCTGTCATACGGACACCGCACCCTCACACTTGGTACTCCCAAGTGACATATGGTATGGTTAATAAAATCCCTCGTGATGCCTCATACCATATAGGTGAAATCTTATCTTGCATTAAATTTTATTACCCATGTGTTTATTTGGTTATCACTTTATTAAACCTCTCCACATTATCTTGTCAGCCACTTATGGGTCGGGATAGTCGTAAGAAGCCACCCCACATGTCTACCCATACATACCATTTATTTAAATACAAAGAGTGCCAAAAGGAAATGCAATTTCCCAAACCAACCCCCAAATGAACAAACACTCAACTGGCCTATATCCAGGAGTTTGGATCTCACAAGATCCAATATAAGCACGCTCACGTGCACGTGGGTGAACACAACCAACACCACGTAACCAAGAAATGCAATGGTAAGAAAGGGGATAGATCTAATGAATTAAGTAAGAAGGAATAAAAAATCTCACTCGGGAAAACACAACCGAGTGGAATCCACATGCGATAAACAAAAACAGACAAAGTCGATCAAAAGCCAAACCACCAAAATACACTGACGGAGCACTTTCAGATTGGGATATGAAACTACTTGGAATGTCCTATACCCATTACAACTCCACAATCCTAATACTTGTATCAAAGGCTACCAAAAATATAATTTAAAACACACCATCAAGGCAATAGACGAGAATTAGGCGACACGCAAAACAAGACAATGCCAAAAAACCCAAAATTCAAACTTCTCATAATTTGATGAAATAAAAAACCCATTTCTAAAACATGCCCAAACTACCAAAAACATAATAAAATATAATTTCTGAGCACACACACACAAAATTCAACAGCATAAGTAGGTAAAAACTTCAATTTCTAAAGTATGAATTACATAAATACGCATGCCCACCCAATCGGGTCATGGAAATGCATAAAATGGGAAGGAAATAATAGTTCTAAATACCCAAATATTTATCCATTGAAATAATGAACAAAAACAAAGTAAAACAATGGAAATGAGAAAGCCCCACCTCACTCCAAATGCTCAAAAACCAGAATGAGGAAGAAAAATGAAGAGGACTCCAATCGAGATGAAAATCACGAAGAAGATGGAGATCCCCGCTACGAATCTAGCGAGCCTATCTCCGCGATGATCCGACGAGCCAATCTCCCACAACAAGCAAAAAACCAAATTCTCCAAAGAGGGTTTTTGGAGTAAAACTCAAACTTTCAAAAACATAAAATGAAAAAGTGAAGTTCAAAAACTCACTTTTGCCTAATATAAGCACTTTTATAAAAAGTGACTTATAAATTAGAATATTAAACCACTTAATAAACTAATTGGCTAATTCCCAAAATTAAATAAAACAATTCTAGGCATTTGGAATTCAACTATGACAAATTAGCCAGAAAATAATTAAAATAAAACCAAACATTAAAATTCCCCCAAAACAATTAAATCAACATTTAAATTAAATAATTTTCGTGACAACTGCAGAACCCTAAATGGACAGACACGTTCACTGGTCAAATCACATAATGCATCATGAATTTGGATTTACAACAATAATCCCGGAGGGTTAATAATAATAACAAAACTATAGTTATGTCGCCCATACAGTGACGACATTGGTTCAACATGAACGATAAAGGTCACTATCTCCTAGCGCCACTACTGGGGATATAGGTACACACTCAAATCATGTACTCAAGATGAATATAATTGGTACCTGTTTAGTAAACAAGCAAACATCAAGTGTAGCTGCTTAATCATATAAATAGTCGAAGCACAAACAAACGCATAATTACGTTGAAGGAGAACGGGACATCGTGTAGATCTCGCAAGCAAGTGACTATGACTTTGTCTCACTTCATACTAGCATCAACATGAAAAATGCATAGCAGTGTCGTAGTACAACATCAAAACATATATAATTACATGAGAACACATTAAAATTAAAGTATTAAATAACCATTTACAACCACCTGAGCATATATCTACTAAAAGTAAAAGACAGATATCCACAACATAGATGCACCATAATAAGATGTTCAATAACATTCATCAAATACAAATATACTCCTTAGTCCAAGTCTGAATACAAAATAAATCATATATCATCATAAGGCATCATGTCACATCACTAGCATCATTGTGTATATATGATCAAACTGAATAGAAACATCATCTAGCATCTAACAACTATGATACTGGTAATCAAAATAATGTAAAGTCATTGAAGCATCTCATCATGCAAATAAACCGGTCAATAAACAAAGTGTCTCTTGATCAAAATAGGCATGGGATAGAATGCAAACATGGGAGGCACTACATCCTCCCCCACTAGGTATAGGGCTTACTCCTGGAAGCCTGCAAAAAGGTATGGGTACAAATATCTCAACTGCGAAGCATCCTCCCATGTGGCAGAAGTATCATCACTCGAGTTCAATTGGACCCTTACCTGCTCTATGACCCAACCTCTAAGGGCTAGCCTCTGATGATGAAGAATGTGGATGGGCTCCAAATAAAGTTGCATGTCCTCTACCTATAAAGCATCCCAATCAAGAACATGGGTCACATCAGGAATATATTATATCAACGCATAAACATGAAAAACATCATGGATGCGTGATAGGCTAGGCGACAACACCAAATGATAAGAAACAAGACAAATCCTCTTGAGGATCTCAAAAGGTCCAACAAAGCGCAGATCTAACTTAGAGCCTTTCCCATACTAGATGGGACTCTTCTATGGATAAACTCTAAAAAACACACGATCACCAATAGAAAAGTGACGATCCAGCATATGGGCATCAACATACTTCTTTTGTCAATCCTGAGTAGCAACCAAATGCTCTCTAATACGAATGACCTACTGCTCCATATCCTAAAGCATCTCTAGACCGAAAACTACTCGGTCCTCTAACTAATCCCAACTCAAAGGAGTACTACATGACCTGTCGTACAAGGCCTTAAAAAGTGGCATGCCAAGAGAACTACGATATCCATTATTATAAGAAAACTCAACCAAGTACAAATAGTCCTCCCATCTCATCTGTTGATCCATCATGTACATGTGAAGCATGTCCTCAAGAACCTGATTCACTCGATTTTTCTATCCACCTATCTCTGGGTGATAAGCAGAACTAAAATTGAGCTATGTGCCCATGGTATACTAAAGAGATGTCCACAATGTCGAAGTGAACACTATATCCCTATCCAAGATAATCCTACGGGGAATCCCATGCAACCGAAAAATATCCTCCAAGAACACATGTGCTACCGAGGAAATAATATATGATGCCCTCATGGGTGAAAAGTGAGCTACCTTGGACAACTTGTCCATTGTCACCATAATACCATCGTAGTGACATGATGACATAGGAAACTCTGTGATAAAATCGACGGATATGGTATCTCATTTCCACTCAGGAATGGAATGTGGTTGCAAGAGACCCACAGGATGCTAATGCTCTGCCTTCACTCTCTAACACTCAAGGCATCGAGCAAAAAATCAGCAACATCAAGCCTCATCCCTGACCAAAAGTATAAATATCAAATGTTTGCATGCATCTTCTTGATGCCAGGATGTGTGGAATACGGTGCATGATGTACTTCTGAAAAAATCAAGTAACAAAGATCCCCAGACACTGATACATAAACATGTTCATGGTTCCTCAAAAGTCCATTTGAATTCAACGAGTAACCTTAAAAATGCCCAGCAAGGGTACATGCAGACTCAATCTTTGCTCTAACTTCTTGATACTATGAATCTCTAGGCAAAACCTCAAGGATCCGACCACGCAAATCCACACCCAAAGACAAAACTGAAATCTCATGGATCCTTCTGCTCAAGGCATCTGCGACCACATTCTCCTTTCCTTTGATGTAATAAACATAAAAATCATACCTGCATAAGAACTCCACCCAATAATGCTATCGTGCATTCAGGTTTGGCTGGGAAAAGATATACTACAAGATACAATGATCATTGTGTAGCTCAAACCTGTGACCCAAAAGAAAATGTCTCCAACACACTAGCACATGCACAACCACTGCTAACTCCAAATTGTGAGTGGGGTAGTTCAACTCATGGTCTTTGAGCTTCTGGGACTCATAAGAAATCACTCATCCCTCTTACATAAGAACTGCCAAGATAGATGCACTGGTCAAACACTCCTTAAGAGCCTCAAAAGTTGTCTTGAACTGCTCGATCCAAACAATCTTCTTCCCTTTCCTCTGAAGAGAAGTGATAGGATGAGCCAACCAGGAGAAATCCTTCATTAATCGATGGTAATAACCCACCAGACCCATGAAACTATGAACCTCAAGAACACTCATGGGTGCTGGCCAATCCATGATAGCTCAGATCTTAGAAGAATCCATTGCAATACCATCACCCGAAATGATGTGCCCCAGATACTTCACCTCAGATTGAAAGAAATCACATTTGGCTAGGTTTCCATACAACTGATGGTCATGTAAACAC
The DNA here is from genome assembly GCA_018584345.1 of Thuja plicata. Lineage (NCBI taxonomy): Eukaryota > Viridiplantae > Streptophyta > Pinopsida > Cupressales > Cupressaceae > Thuja > Thuja plicata. Next base: position 1,561,230 of record MU226568.1, on the reverse strand, counting down.
TACAATACCTGATGCAAATGGACCTCATGCTCCTCAATGGTCTTCAAATAGATCAGTATGTCATCCAGAAAAACAAGGACAAAATGATCGAGGTATGTACGGAACACCCCATTCATCAAACTCATGAACATTGATGGCACATTGGTGAACCTAAAAGGTACAACTGTATACTCATAATGCCCATAGCATGTACAAAAAGTTTTCCGATGAATATCAGCCTCCTGGATCCAAAGTTGATGGTATCCTGACTTCAAATCAATCTTTGAGAACACTCTCTCTCCCTTCATGTGATCAAACAAATTGTCAATCCTCGGCAAGGGGTATTGGTTCTTCACCGTCACCTTTTTCAACTATCAATAGTCAATACACAAGTGCAAGGATCCATCCTTCTTCTTCACAGAGATGACTGGTACACCCCATGGGGATACACTAGGATGAATATGGCCCTTGGCCAACAAATCCTCAAGATGCAACCAAACCTCACTCAACTCCTGAGTAGTCATGCGGTAAGGTGCCCAAGAAAAGCTCTAGGAATGAGATCAATGCAGATATTGATGTCACATTGTGGCGATATACCTGGTATCTCATCTGGAAACACATCAACAAACTCATGGAGGAGTGGATGAGCATCAAGAGTCACTTCTCAACCCTCAGTCTCATGAAGGTCACTAACAGAAACTATGAACAACTGACATCCCTGTCGCATACTCTGCTTTAACCTACTTTGATGAGATCATATAGAGTGAAAAGACCCCTATAAGCTCAACACGCCCACATGTGTCACTAACACACCGCACTGACTTACGCCAACAATCAATACTCGCCTGGTGGGAATCTAACCACTCCATACCCAAAATAATACCACAAGTACCTAAGGGTAGGACACAAAGGTATACATTGGTGGTGAAGGTACCCAAATCCAAGATGCAACCATGGACAAGGGAATCCACTGACACTTTGGATCCCATGGATAACTCAACTTTCCACCTATCAACTTTTCATGCTGCCACTAGCCCACATCGTTGAACAAGAGAGGGTGAAACAAAAGAATCTGAAGCACCATAGTCAAATAAAATAGTGGTAAAAATATTGTGTAAAACAATTGTAGTCTCGACTATAGTACCCTGGTGCTCGGCCTGATGGTTATCAACTGTGGCAAAAAATCTGTGGGACCTACCTACATCCCCGATTGTAGGTGTGCGCCTCTCTTTTTCGTGATCCATGGATTCCCAAACTTTCCAAAGGCAAGGGTCAGTAGCAAAGGTTTCACAATTGATATAAACCAAATACACGATACTACCAAACGAATATCAATGAAACATAATCAATAAAATGTACAAGCAAGAGAAAGGAAAACAAATGAATGCAAACCCAATGATTCTTGAAGCTTTTATTGTTTCTCTCCACTCCTTCTGAAATGTTGTTATTGATGCTCAGTATTGGCGGGGCAACGTCTATGACTTGAGAAGTGTTGAGAAGTTACTAATTGAAACGGGTGTGTGATCGCAAGATGGCTTGAATGCTAGAACCAAACTGATAGAGTAATGGCGCATGAGAGCTTGAAATCCTAGATCCTTCAAATGGTTATGGAGGGTTTATTATATAGGAATTGGTGATGATATGAACAGTTGAGATCAATCCCAAAGATAGGGAGATGAATGGTTGAGATCAAAAGGAACTGGAGAGGTCCTCAGTAAACTCCACCTCTTCATTTGGTAAAGAGGAGATAGAGTTTGGTTGACTGAAG
>MU226568.1:1440752-1523125 GCA_018584345.1 Thuja plicata | reverse complement strand
TTTATTTGATGAAATTAAATTAATTTAATTGAAATTAATTTAATTGGAAGAATAAATTAGTAAGTTTAAATATTTGGATTTAAACTATAGGAAATTGAGTTTAATTGATTAAATATCGGTAAATAATCATTTAAATGTTAATTAATTAAATAAAATTAATTATTTAATTAATGTTGAGAATTGGATTAGATGATTTGAGAAAGATGAATTTAGAAGAAAATAGATGATTAATTAATGATTAAGAAACCATTAATTAATAGATGAAAATTAGTGTTTTTAATGTAAAGTTGCAAGCCTGTCCATTTTAGGGTGTCTACACTCGATATCTGTGTTATTTTGCAATCGCTACTATTCTGCCGCAATTGACTAGTTTAATACCGTAATTGATTGCAGGCTTTTGCATTGCTATTTTGTCTCTCTGTTTTCTAGCACTTTTCCATAATTGATTGTATTTGACTGTAGTTACCTATTATCTGTTGCAATTGTCTGTATTGTACTGCAATTGACCGATCTGTGCCGCAATCGATAGCATTCTGCCGCAGAACAGAGTTATTAACCACAATCGAACAAATTTTGCCGCAATTGATAGAAGATTTCCGCACTTACCAAATCGGTGCCGCAATTAACATAAAAGCCACATTTCTGTCTATTTTCCTGGTTTCTGTGTAGGGTTGACTAACAGTGAATGACAAAAAGGGTAATTAGATGCATACCAGGTGCTAGAGCATTAAGAGCTGCAAGAAGGAGAACCATCAACTATCGATCACAACAAAGGGTTATTCTCACAATCGCAGCTGAAGATCAAATCGAAGCATACAATAGGTATATTGATTCAATCAAGAGATTTTCAAGTAAGTATAAAGTCACTATCAATTTCAACAATCTCAATAATCCTGGAGTTTCCGGATATTCTGCTATTTTGGATTGAAAAGTTTTCATTCTTTAAGATACTAAACACTTTCTTTGACAGGTTCAAATCGAGGAGACAAGATAAAAATACAACCTAAAATTCATTCACTAGTCGATTTGGGTTTAAAAAGAACAGTGTTTTTCACACATCTTACATCTCACATTTCAAAATTTGGTGCTTAAAATTGAAGTGGGGACTAAAAATTGAGCAAAGGCAAAAAAATCTCTCAAATTGGTCCATTAAAATTGAACAAGCAATCAACACTTTGGGATTAAAACTAAACACTTGTGCTTGTATGGTGGTGTAACTTAGTTCACATTTCAAACTTTTGGAGCTTAATCGATTTACCTTTTGTCTTGATTTTTGGGTGCACTTGCACAATCTGTTAGATTAGACACCTTTGTACTTTTTCAAAAGGCTTGTCCGGGGAATGCGCTTCTTCCTCAGAGAACAAACTTAAACTGGTAATCCTTCCAATCAGTTTATAAATAAGGTGTGAACCAAAGTTCCATCTTATCTAGCCAAGCTCGGGCAAGGTGTGTTGATGATAGTCTGGATCAGGTGAATATCCCTAAGGAGCCAACGTGGTCAACTAGGCTCTTAAGTGAGTCACACACATACAGACCAATTGGATAGATGGCACAAACCCTTACTACAACCTTGTTAATTAGAGGCCAACCCGATCTACCTCCAAACATATACCTTAAATTATAGTGCAAGGGGTTGCAAAATTTTCCCCCAAGATTCCCAACATATGTGTCCCACGGTATTTGTGTAGTGAAAGAGATCTTGACTCTACGGAAACAATACCTGGCAACGACAAAAACATGGGCGCCTACATTGTGGACCTTCGTGTCCTAATAGTGTGACAATTGTTGTGTGAGCTAACATACATTCAAGCATTGGGCCTATAACATTGTATTCTGAAGCCATTGACCTAGATTAATCTGACTGTTCATTGTTGAGACCTCGTGATAACCTTGCAACTTGAAAAAAGTTGTAGAACATACACATTGTCAGACTTCATTCTTCAAAACACAGTGTTTGTTGTGCTTGTTCTTTGATCAGTTTCTAAAAATGAAAAACAAACATCCAACTATCAAAATGAGTCAAACGTGTTAAAGTCTAGGGTTGTCAACATCAACTATCTTGCAAATCAGAAGCCTTGTTCCAGAAAATCAATATTGTCAGAAAGTGATACCTATCTTCTAGTCTTTTCTAAGATTCTTTCCTGTTTACCACAACTGCCTGCATTTTTCTACAATTGAAGGGAGTCTTCCATAGTTAAATTGTTTATTGCCACAATCAACCTGTTTATTACCGCAATCGGTGATAAAGTACCGCAATCGACCATTCACTTTGCTGCAATTGGTGGAGTTGTGCCGCAGTTGACCAGAGATATTTTACACCTGTTTTGACCTAAAACCTTGAAAGTAATCTTCATTTTGTGTCAAAGACCAGTGTCTATCCCAGAAAAATGCTAAGAACATTGTGTGAATATCTAAACATTAAAGATCATCCCTTCTTTGAAAAGCATGATTAATGTCTAAAACATTGTTAGTTCGAAAGCTCAAACTTGAAATATCTTGATCTCATCATATCAAACATCATCATTATCTCTATCAAGTGACTTTGTCTGAGGCAGAGGTCGACAAATCTTATCTTTTACATCATCACAGCTTTGAGATCAAGATAAATCAACATCTGTCCTTAGAATTACCCTTGTCCAAAACATAACTCGAACTTTCCTAGAAAGGTTACCCATTTTCTGTTTGCTTTATATCACTTGTTTTAGTTACAAAATCTAGACCACACTATGTCTCAAACACCTCATGGAGGGCCTTACACAAGGTCAAAGGATAGAACACAACCTGATGAGTCATATATCAACAGATTCCCCGGTTGGGAAACAGAGAGAGAGGACGATCCTTTCATAAACACCAATTCTACTCTATTCATTGAACAACCCCGTGGGTCAGCTTTATTCCAAAATTTCATTGAAGAGGAGCTTGAGGATATAGATCAAGATGCTTATTCCACACAAGTAGTTGACGTTGTAGAGAGGAACCCCAAATGTTTCTTAGCCATGTTGATAAAGAAGGGAGTCAAAATCCCCGCTGAATTCAGTGTGTCGACCATATGGCCCGAAAACCCTCTCGCAGGTCCAAATACTATTTAGTCCTCTTAGATACTACCGGTGGTTTCACAAATTTTCCCACCTCTAAACATGCCAACATTGGCACAGACAATACCCAATCAAACCAAGCAAGCACATCTTCTAATCAAAGCATGACATGCTTGCAACTAAGTGTACCCATGGTCACTAGTATGCCTCCACCTTCGGTCTCCTGGCCTGGCTAATAAATATCTCATGCTATGCCTTCCATCCCCCCAACAAATAGCAACTATGTTGAAACTGCGCCGCTATTGCAGTCGATTCCTACTAGTCTTGGGATCAACACATCATTCCCGTAGGGATCCATCTTAGCAGGTTTAACTTACAGTCAATGCCCACCCAAGGCTACACCTTTTCCCATTCAAAAACCAATCCAATCCTAGCTTCAGTTGCCACAAATCCAACCCTAGAAACAACAACCCTAGCTTCAGTTGCCATAATTTCAATGTCAGCAACAACAACCCGAGCTTCAGTTGCCACAATTCCAACCTTGACAATAATAACAACCCCATCTTCAGTTTCCATAATTCCAACCCCAGCAACAACAACCTCAGCTTCAGCAGCCGCAGTATCAACCCCAATAGCATCAACCACAGTTTCAACAATAACAACATTCCCATTCCCAACAGCAAACGCATCAAAACCCACCATGGGCTACTCATGTGCCCCCATTTCAAAATCATGTGGTGGGAAATCAATATCAAGTCCCAAGGATGAGGTCCTATGTTCCTACTCATGGGATGCAGAGGCGCAACCTCATACCTACTACAACACAGAGGAACATCATCACACATTAGCCTCAGTATCAAACATACATGTTGATGCAACAAATGCAAACCCTTCAAACCCAAATTATGGATATGCAAAATCAGGGGCAAACTAAATACTACACCGTAGAGGACTTATACCCATACCCCTTTGATCACTCTCTTCACATGTCTTTGTTCCCAACTCACTTCTCGGTACCAAAATTCAACAAGTATAGGGGCAATACCAACCCTATTGAGCATATCTGAGAGTTTTTTGCTAGTTGTGTCGAAGTCGCACATGATGAGACATACTTAATGTGACTGTTTCCACAAAGCTTAGCCAGACCAACAATGGAATGGTTCTCACATTTACCTCATGGCATTCAGTCTTGGGGTGAACTGGCTGAAAAGTTCATCACTCACTTCCATCATAAAATCGAGCGCAAGGTCAGTATCAAGGAGCTTTGTGATATCAAACAGAAGGATGGAGAGTCTTTTTTGAAATTCCTATAGAGATGGAGGAATAATACAAACCCAATAACGTATGATGTGCCTGAACAAGATCTAATATTCATGTTCATTGACAATCTGATTCTAGACATGTCATTCACAACAAAATTGCAGTTAGCTCCGAACTTCACACAACTCATCGAACGAGGGGTTCATTCTGAGCAGAACTTAGTCAAACAAGGAGTCCTTGCAGATCTGACACAAAAAAATACAAAAAAAAATGCAACGGACAAAGCTAAATGGAGGAATAAAACCAAAAATGTCACCAACGATGGTGTCATTGATGTGAAGATAGTCAACTACGCACAACCCAAAGTGTCACTGCAAGGTGCGCCTGTGGCCAACAAACAACCCACAGGGCCCACTCAACAAGCATACACTCAAAACCAACCTCCCCCTGTCCAAGTAGCTGCTATGTCAAACAGTCAACAACATACTCAACGTAAACCATAGTTTCAATTCCAGCAACGAGATTTCACACCATTTGGAGAGCCGATAGAATCAGCTTTATGAAAGCTGATACAATCCAACACTATCTCTCTCCCAAAAATCAGGGAATTTGAACAAGGTGAAAACAAACGAAGGTGGTATAATGATAATGACTTCTGCGAGTTTCATCGGGTGAAAGGACACAAAACACCTAACTGTTACCGATTGAAACATGTTATCCAAGATCTGAATGACACAAGGGTCATCGATGTAATAAATACCCAAACCAAAGGAATAACTAATCACACTACATTTAACGATACATTTCATGATCACAACAAAGGGAAAGCCTCCAGGTCTGGTGGATCATCAAAATAGGTCAACTATACATATGCCCATAGTGATAACGTTATCAATTGCCTCAACCCTTCAGATAGCCATGTGGCTACGATCACTATCAAAGACCAAGGTAACAAATGTACTATAACCATGCGTCGTACTGGAGTTGTCTTGCAGGGAGTACCATCGTCATCTACTATATCTGCTAATCCTAATGCAACCTCATATCCACAGCACAGCCTAGTGGATCAACTAAAGCGCACACCTATCCAAATCTCCATGTTCGACCTATTGCGCATATCTCCCTAGCATAAACTAGCACTTGACCAAGACCTTCAGAATGTAGTTGTACCAAGGGACATAGCACCTGAGAACTTCCAAATGATGGTTAACCATATAGTTGCTAAAAACATGCAACATTCACAGATCGTGATGTGCCACCACATAAACCCCTGCATAATGACCCTTTGCACTTGCTTGTCAAAGTCCACAAAAGCACAATCCATAGAGTCCTTTTAGATGGTGGGGCTAGATTAAACATATGTACTCTAAATTTAATCAAGAAACTATGCTATTCAGAATCCAGCACTAATGTTACACGAAGGATAAATATCAAAGCTTACAACGAAAAGGAAAGATCCTCTAAAGGTATTATCATTCTACTTGTCTGTATTGGTCCAGTTGTCAAGAACACTTCCTTCCAGATCCTAGATCTTGAGTTAGGATACAACATGTTACTAGGGAGACCATGGATACATGAAATGCAAGTTGTACCTTCAACATAACATCAATGCATCAAGTTCCCACACCAGGGAGAGGAGATCATCATCGAGGGAGATCCCAATCCTTTCCAATACTGTAATATAGTCCAAATCAACACTGACAACCAGGTACCCTCAAACCAAGACACAAGCATCCCATCCTCTTCATATTCAAATCCTAAGGATGTCATATGGAAAGCAGGAAAAATATCCATTACCGACAAGGGTTGTGGTGAATACAACTATGAAGAAGCTTTCACTATCACGAACATGCCTCAGAGCCCAAGAACATATGACATGCCACAACCAGTTATTATAATAGAAACTCTGGAGCCTGTTTTATTCAGATGTCCCCCCACAACCTTTGTCTGATGGGGAGACATTATAGAAGAAAATCCCTTTGAACAAGATATTAATACATGGTTGTACCAAGATCCGCAAGAAACACTTCAACAACCCTTATCCATATCAAACTATGGAAATGGTTATACAATGCTACAAAGATTTGGGTATGATGGTACAACTGGTCTAGGGGCAAGACAACAAGGCTTAATGGAACTATCTCTCCCACCAACCTAGAGAAACAAGAGAGGGTTAGGCTATGGGAAACAAAGAACCAACCCTATAATCCAAGACATCCAAGTTGACCAGGAACAAATAGCAGAGATGCACCAGGGGAAAAACTCATAACATGTCTTGATAAGCAACATACTACAACAGTTGTTGCTTGTCGAAGTGGGAACCACTCAAACATGAATAAACCTCAACATAATCATTGATGATAACAAAGGAAGTGAGACATTTGACGAGCATTCTATCAAAACTGACTCCCACGAGTACGAGTGGAGATCCCTTCACGAATCTAAACCATTGATCCCACATTATTCCCCTCGTTCAGCCACCACCATAAACCTTGATGACTTATTTGACCAATTATCCACTAATGACCAACCCTGCATAGATAAACATGTCATTTACCATTCCTCAGGTGGTGCATCCACATCACAGTATAATTTTGTAGGAACCATATCCATAGTCCCTTTCAACCAAATAGAGACTAACCGACATGAGAGTCTATGTCTTGTACACCCAGAACTAATAGAGTGGGATCAACAAGGACCACCTAATATGGATGTATTAAAAAATGATGAGGCTATTGTAGACTTCATGGGACTTAGAGAAGGGATGCCATCAACAAACCATAGAGGGTTTCTCCATTGATCTTGACAGATCAACATACTTTGGGGAGGAAGCTCCTCTTTCTAGTCAACAAAAAAAATTGAAAAAGAAAAAAGAACAGTCAGTAAGTGAAAACTAAAAGGCGCTTACTGACCCAAAAAATGATAAAAAGCTAAAACAAGATGTATCTTCTAGTGAAAACCTCACTGAGGTGCTAGAAGATGGAAAGAAGGAACTCCTCCCCTTGACAGAGGAGAAGTCAGCATTACTAGTAGAAGAAACTGAGGAAGTCAACTTGGGAGATGACAAGAACCCAAAGAACATCTACTTGGTGAAATCACTCACCCTAGAGGAGAGAGAACAGTTCATCAGCTTCTTTAAGGAAAGAATGATCAATTTTGCATGGTCATACTCGGATATGCCAGGATTAGATCCAGAGCTTGTATTGCATCATCTCTCATTACTACCCAACGCCAAACTTGTCAAACATATGCTAAGAAAGATGCATCCCCATGTTGCATTGCTAGTCAAGGTAGGATTAAAAAAGCTCCTGGATGCTAAGTTCATAAGACCAATCCTATACACAGACTGGATATCTAACCTGGTACCAGTTACAAAGCACAGTGGTCAAATACATATTTGCACAGACTTTAGAGATCTCAACATAGCTTATCCCAAAGATGATTTCCCCTTGCCTAACATTGATATGATAGTAGACCTAACTGCTGGCCACCAAATGCTATGACTCATGGATGAATTTTCAGGGTATAATCAGATAAGGATCGCACCAGAGGACCAACATAAGACAACTTTAACATGTCCTTGGGGCACATATTGTTGGAATGTCATGTCGTTTGGTCTAAAAAATGTAGGAGCAATGTATCAAAGGTCCATGACAACTATCTTTCATGATCTCATCCATAAAATAATGGAAGACTAGGTGGATGACATACTAGCCAAGTCAATGCTTTGCAAGGATCATCTACAAGTATTGGGACCAATCTTTGATAGAATGCAGGAATACAAAGTTCGTTTAAACCCAAAGAAATGTGCATTTGGGGTCACAACGGGGAAACTACTAGGGTTCATAGTGTCACATAGAGGCATTGAAGTAGACCCATAGAAAGTCAAAGCAATAATGGAAATGCCACCACCGTCAAACCTACAATAGCTAAGGGGGTTACAAGGAAGGATCCAATCAATCAGACGCTTCATAGCTCAGCTAGCAGACAAGTGCCACCCATTCCAACATCTACTGCACAAAGACATCAAATTCATATGGACATAGAAATGCGAACGAGCGTTCCAAATATTCAAGGACTATCTACTCAAGTCTCCTATACTGGTACCATCAGTCCAAGGTAGACCATTGCTTCTATATATCTCATCAATAGAATCATCATTAGTCGTACTCTTGGAACAACATGATGACACATGGAAGGAGAGAGCCGTCTACTATCTCAACAGAACATTGGTCAGATATGAGATCAACTATACACCAATTGAAAAATCATGCCTTGTAGTTGTATTCACTTCACAAAAGCTGAGACATTACATGTTGAGTCACCAAACAAAGTTGATAGCACATATTGATCCGTTAAAGTACCTCCTAAGAAAAGCATCGCTCACTGGACGACTTGCAAAGTGGGCAATGATCTTAAGTGAGTTTGAATTTGAGTATGTAGATAGAAAGGCCATCAAAGGGAAAGTGATTATGGACCAACTAGTAGAGACACCTATTCAGGATCATTAGCCTATCATTTACAACTTTCCCGATGAATCTATTATGACACTACAACCAATGATCGAGGTATGGCAACTATACTTTGATGGATCATGCACGAACCATGATGCGGGTGTAGGAATAGTGATCATCACTCCAAATAATGATACAATTCCAAAATCTTTCAGACTCAACTTCCCCTGCACAAACAACATAGCAGAATATGAAGCACTGGTCATCGGTTTAAAGATAGCAATTCAATGGAGAATCAAGAACCTTAAGGTACATGGAGATTCACAGTTGGTCATTAGCCAAGTTAACAATGATTATATGACAAAAGATGAGAAGCTAATACCTTACAAAGCACAGATGGAAAGATTGCGCACTAAATTCCAATACATCTTCTATGAGCAAATACCACGAGCTCAGAACAAAGCTGCAAACGTGATGGCTACCATAGCATCACTAATCGATATGCCAGGCAACGAAACAAGATTCTAATTTCTAGTGGAGCAACTCTTGGTGCCATCACATCAAGCATCCATCATAGAATCAACATGCGTCCTTGTTGGTCCTGAAACCCCATGATACCAAGATGTATATAATTACCTCCAACATAGTGTCCTGCCTCCCAAATTGTCTAGAAACTAGAGAAAGTCCCTCTTCTGCCAATCCTCTAGGTATACCATCCTCTCAACCACTCTATATAGACAAGGTCTAGACGGAATGCTACTATGATGTCTCACTTCCACACAATCCTAGAGAGCTATGTATGAGGTACATGAAGGAATTTGTGGAACCCACGAAGGTGGCAACAACTTAGCTAAGAAGATCATCCGCATGGGATACCACTGGCCCACAGTAGAGATAGATGCACACAAATATGTACAAAGGTGTAGGCAATGTCAGATTCATGGAGACCTCATCCATGCACCAACTCAAGAATTAAATCCTATCACTTCACCATTGCCATTTTCCATGTGGGGATTTGACCTGGTGGGAAAGATTACACCTTCTTCAGCAAATGGACACAAATACATTATAGAAACAATAAAGTACTTCACTAAGTGGGTAGAAGTAATTCTCCTCACTTACATAATCGGAAAGTAGATATCAATGTTCATACTTAACCACATCATCAGTCAATACAAGATCCCTCAAACCATCCTGACAAATCACGGTACATCTTTCCAAAACAAAGATGTTGAAGAGCTATGTGAACAGTTCCAAATCAAGCAAGGGTTCTCTTCATTATATTATCCACAAGGGAATGGCCAAGTCAAAGATACAAACAAAACAATTTTGAAAATCTTGAAGAAAACAGTGAATAAATCAGGGCGAGACTGGCATTTACAGCTTAGTCCTGCATTATGGGCATACAGAACTAGCGTGAGAACACCTAGAGGAGCAACTCCTTTCTCCCTAGTATATGGATCAGAGGTGGTTCTACCCCTCAAAGTGGAAATCCCGTCCCTAAGGATATCATTAAAGAACCTGATTTCAGATGAAGACTACAGAGTAGCAAGGCTTAGCTAACTAGAGTTACTACATGAAAGAAGACAACATGCATTCAACCACTTACAAGGCTATCGAAATCGCCTTAGAAGGAACTATCACAAGAAGGTGAGACCACTAACATTTGAGGTAGGAGACCTTGTCCTCATGGAAAATCAAAAGAACCAAGCAGAAAGAGTGAAACCAAGAAATTTTGACCGTAACTAGCTAGGACCATATGTCATTGTCAGCTCTACCCAGAGTGGGGCATACCAACTGGTGACACCATAAGGAGGTCAACTCCCCAGATACATCAACAACATGCACCTCAATAGTTTCTACACTTGAGGTCTCTATGGTTAAGGCACCTATCTACATATCCAAAAAATACCAAAATAAATAAAAAAAATACAAAATGTTACCTTGGTGAAAACCTGGAAAACAGGCGCCTCGACGACAACAAAACAAATCAAAAAAGAAAAAAAGTAAAGAGAAACAAAATCTCTCTCTCAGTGAAAACCTAGCAAACAGGTGCTATCGAGTAGGTACCTTGGTGAAAACCTGGCAAACATGCGCAAAGTGTTCAAATCCAGCTTCACCATCAATGAACTCCAAAATCAGAAGCTTGAGCACACTTCAAATGCAAAGACTGACTACCCCATGCTATATCCAGAAGCACAAACCCCTCTAAGCACCAAACACTTATCTATGGTTAGTACTGGTCCACTAGACTAGGGGGTGATTCTAAATGTCCTGCGAAAATCCTAAAAATTGGAAAACTCATCAAAATATCCTAAAAAGATCAAAAAATGTCTTGCAAAAAAATAAAAATAATAAAAAAATCTTGAGAAAATCAATCTTCATAAAAAGTAATCAAATTTTTTTCAAAATCCCAAGCAATAAAGCCAACTCGGTTATCAACAAAGTAAGAGGGCAATCATGCCCAGTCAATCAAAGTAACAATCATGAGCTTTGCAAATCAGCATTAGGCCCATTTGACACAGCTTTATCAATCTATCAAATCTATCATCGAGCAAACTGGATACCATGTCAATCTATCAAATGTCACAATCACGAGCTTTACGAATCAGCATTGGGCCCATTTGACATAGCCTGATCAACCATCCAAAATGATCAATCAATCAAATCCTATCAATCGTCTTACACAGTGATGGATACGCTCAAAACCGGATAGTTCAATCTTATATGAGTCATATTTTACTGAAACCAAACACACTCAAGCAATCAAGCCTATCAAAAAGAGTGGATCCAATCAAGAGAAACCAACTGACTCAAGGAACCATCCAAAAATGTTGACTAGGTCAATCAGTCAGTCAGATGTCAGTCTATATTTTCGAGGTTATGTTCTTACGCTACTCCAGGATCTACCATGTGAGGAGAGTACCTATGATAGATCATAACTTGTTATATTTGATTGATGTCTGTTGAATGTTCACTTTGATTTTAGGGCCATGATGATTTAGGATAAATGCAGTAGGCGCTGTCACTTATCTGGTAGCCGTGCAGTTTCACGATCTGAGCTTAACCCTAAGAAAGAATTGGACATTCTTTCTCTTTTATTTGCTTGTTTATTTTATAGAATCAAGAGCTCACAGTGCTATTCAGATGGACTTTGAGTACGTTGGAGTTCTATCTTGATTTCTATGGTCTTCTCTTTTTTTCAATCAAGAGCTCACGATGCTATCCAGATGGACTCTGGATGTGTAGGAGTTCTATCTTGTTTTCTTTGGTCTTTTCTTTATGAAATCAAGATCTCGCAGTGTTATCCAGATGGACTCTGGGTGCATAGGAGTTCTATCTTGGTTTCCTTTTTTTAGTTTTTTTTTTCAGAGGGCAAAGCGGTATGCAGATGGTTAATATTTGGGTGCTTTTGACTCTCTTTCTTTTCAAACAAGGAACATAGTTGAACCTAGATGGTCAATATTTGGGTGCTTTAAGTTCTCTTTCTATTCAAGCTCTCTACTCCTTCTGATTATCAAGAGGTCGTGGCAGTATCCAGATGGTATGTGATCTGGATGCATTGGACGCTCTTTAGAATTTCAAAAAATAAAAAAGATGCAATGGTGACAAATATTGGAAACAGGGGCAACGACTTGGGACACTCATCCTTTCTATCAATTCATATATATCAAAATAGAAAAATTCCTTTCTATCATCCCATATCTATCAAATTAATCCCAGAAAGCATATTTCCAAACTAACTCCCTTCTAACTAACACATGCATTACTCAGATATTTTGTACATAATAGATTGCATCCATTCCATTTAAGTGCATCAGAAAAAATGAAAAAAACATAGTAGTTGCATACATGATAAATCATAAAAACACTTGCATCCATAAGCATCTCATATAAACATGCATTTCATTTCTACCATCCTGCATAAACATGTTAGTATCATAGGAAAAGTAAATCATCCATCTACGAGTCTGCATAATAGAATCATATTGCATATACATTTTCATCACCTAAACCAAATCATGTAGATTCATACATATAGCAAGTAAACCAATGCACATCATATCAAATCAACGAGTTGCATCTCATATAAATCAAAATCTCTGAGTACAATGAACGGTCGCAATTCTGAACAAAGTAAGGTAATCAACATATATATCAATAAATATCAGTGGGTCAAGATACAATAATGGATAAGCCTCAAAGTATATCAAATGAACATCACTACAAAAATGGTACATGATACAAAAGAGTATAAGCATCACATCAACATGTACTATCCCCACCCTCGCCGCCAGGTGGACGATGGGGTGACATACCAGATGCAAGTCTCTGTGATGAAGGCGAAGCACTAACACCACTACTCTATGACCTCTAAGCCCTACTGGATCTCTGTGAGGCTGTATAACTGGGAACCCTATTCTCTGTAGGAACTGCACCCTCATAGTGGCGCCTCCAATACTCAATCTCTCTTTGAGCATCATGCCCAGATCTATAGTATATGTCCAAAACATACCGATGTGAGGCATCCTGTACACTGTCAATGAATGCTCGAGCCTGGCGCTCTCTAGCCTCTGCTGCAGTCGTCCTAGCCTCAGCTATTGTAACCCTAGCCTCCAAAGCAGTGGCACATGCATTTGCAAAAGCAAGTCTGGCCTGTAAATCAGAAACCTGCTACGTGAGTCTCTCCAGATCGGAAGGACCTACGTCCATCCCTCCCATGGCCACATCCATGTCCCCTCCTCAGCTCTCTCACCTAATCCCTCATCTCCCCTCCCCCTCACCACCCAAGAATCATCCTCACTCTCAAAACTCTCCCCAGTACTACTGCATGTACTGCCACTATCAGTAGAGGAGCTTGTACCTACACTCTCAGCATCCAAAGCCTCAATATCAATATCTGCTATCTCTATATCTACATCCTCCACAACCACCCTCTCCTCCACTCTTAGAGCCAAAACAGCACCAATAAACTGACGTACTCTCCGCACTAACTAAGGTGCCTCCTCCTCCATCGCCTCATCATCCTCCAACACAACACTCAACCCAACTCTCTAAGTACTGGTCTGACCACCTCTTGTCCAAACTCCACCACCAGCACCCCTAGGACCAGGATCATCTCCCCCGTCATCTCCCCTCCCCCGTTGTCCATCTCTACCTCCGTCCCATCTTCCATCTCGACCCCCATCCCTACCTCCATCTCAGCCTCCAACCCTACCTCTATCACGACCACCATCCCTCCCTCCATCTCGACCTCCCCTACCTCATTGTACCTGATGACGCCTCCTCATGATAGTCCTAGCATTGGGATAAGAGACATCTGTAAGTGAAACTGGCTGGGTCTATGCCCAACAAGCATCATACTGAGGAGTGGTGCCTGCAAAAGATCAAATTCAAATATCAACACCACATCAGATGACGAAACAAGTTTCATAGAGCAGATTGACTAAGAAAGCAGTAAGGGACACAAACATATCATTGCACAAACAAACCTACATCTAAAGTGGAAGATTGCCATGTCCAAGCAATAGGAAGTAAGCCTACAAAATTAGTCCATGCAACATCTAGTGAAATGACACCACCCCAGACCGCAGCGTCCCTTGACCTATGAGCAAAATAGGCATACATATCAAACACGTCCTGCTGCTCCCTGAATTGTCGCAACACCTTGTCAGTGTTGTGAAAATCAATCATATGAACATGGTTAGTCACACGACCAATTAGGTATCTCTGTTGATGGAAAAAAGGAAGATGGATATCCTCTCCATCCCACACAGGGCACTCTCTATACGATCTCCAAATGAAATATGGCATCATGTCTAATTGCTGACGCTAATACAATAGATGACCCATGTGGTCTGAACGATGGGTCCATCATACATGAAAACATAAGGTCTGTCTGTAGACAGATCACAAGTACCAACGGGACAACACACAATAATGTGCTCCCACGCCCATATCTGCAGGAGGGTAGCACCATAGCCAAGTGACTTACCATTAAGGTAAGCTGCGTAAAACATATGAAAGTGCATATGAGCTAACATGCATGGCCCCCATGCATAAACAGTATGATCACGGACCATACTCTGTAATACAAAACCAAATCCAATAGAGAATCCATGCTGGCGATGATCAGGGCATAAAATGCCACATATCAAACTACCTAGTAAGGTAGACAACCTATCGAGGCCCAAGCCAAATTGAGACCATGGAATATCATATGCACCAGATAAACCAAGCTGATCCCAGGGCAATCCATATAGCTCAGTCAAAGCAGTTCAATACCAGGTCAGGTAGCATACTCCACAAGTGCACCCTGGATCGGAATATGAAGGATGCAGTACACATCCTCCAATGTAACAATACACTCTCTAGTGGGTAACCAGAAAGTGCATGTCTTTGAATGCCATCGCTCTACAAGAGCCGAGATCATACCCCTATTGATCATGATCTCTGGCATGTAACAGATCCAATATAAACCTAAGTCTCTAAGAACTGACCTCTCATCCTCAGAGAGCTGGAACCTATATACAAGTCCCACCGGTCTAGACTCCCGACAACGCAGAATCCTCCCAGTGAACTGCACACAAAAATAAATAAGAAATATATCAATATCAGTCATAGAGGGAAGTGTCAGAAACCAGCATAAGCAGAAATGAGACAAGGAAATCAGGCAAACATTTACAAATAATCAACTGCGGCAAAAAACCCTACATTTGCGGTACTTTTATGCGATTGTGAAACAAAAAATGCAAATGCGGCAAGCAACATGCAATTGCGACATGCAAAGCCGACAATTGTAGGCCTCTTATCAATTGCATCTTACAACCAGAAATTGCGACATTTAAGCTACAATTGCGGCAAAACCGCAATCGATTGCGACAACTTATGCAATTGGCCAGAAAATAAAAAAAATTTAAAAGCAAGAAATATAGGCATTAATGACACGTAAAGTATGAACACTCACCGAACATCCTATGCCAGCTAGCCTCTAATGTCCAGACTCGGTTGGATATGTGTCTGACTCCAGGTAAACCCGCCATCGCACAAAAACAAAAGGAAAAGCAAAGAAAACTAAGAACAAACTCACCAAAAATTCAAGAGCTCCAAGAAGGCAATGTGACAAATGAATGGCTCTCTTGGCTACTTATAGGGATTTCCAGAAACCCTAATTTCTCTAGGAAGTCAATTTTTTCTTTCCGGTCCCTGGAAACTTCGACAGTCAATATCAGAGGCAATATTAAGCATTTTTCAAATCACTCAGCTACCTAGATTCAGAAATTGCAGTTTCAACAAATTACCGCTAATGTCACGACTTTTTGCTCAAATTTGTTGAGGGGGCATAAACACACCTACTATCGTCGGGGCAAGTTGGGGCAATATCAAAATTAGAGAATCTTTGACACACTACGACAAGTCACATCGCATCAAAGAGGGGCAAATGTAGACACCCGAAAATGGACAGGCTTGCAACTTTACATTAAAAACACTAATTTTTATCTATTAATTAATGATTTTTTAATCATTAATTAATCATCTATTTTCCTCTAAATTCATCTCCGAAATCATCTAATCAAATTCCCAAAATTAATTAAATAATTAATTTTATTTAATTAATTAACCTTAATTGATTAATTACCATTATTTAATTAATTAAATTCAATTTCCTATAGTTTAAATTGAAATATTTAAACTTACTAATTAAATTCTTCGAATTAAATTAATTTAATTTCATCAAATAAAGCAATTCTAAATAAAAAAGAATTCAATTATCTCACATGTTGAAAACTTTAATTAAATAAATGAATTAAATATTCATTTATCTTCAAAGAGATAACTCTAATAAGATCACATGGGTTACTCCACCGATCTCTCTAGTTCACATGGGTAACTCCACCCACCTCTTTAGTTCTAAAAGGTAACTCACAATTAGCTCTTTAGTCAACCAAACTCTATCTCCTCTTTACCAATTGAAGAGGTGGAGTTTACTGATGGCTTCTCCAGTTCCCTTTGATCTCAACTGTTCATCTTCCTATCTCTGGGATTGATCTCAACCATTTATTTCATCCTCAATTCCTATATAATAAACCCTTCATAACCATTTGAAGGATCCAGGATTTCAAGCTCTTGTGTGCCATTACTCCGTCAGTTTGGTTCTAGCATTCAAGTCATCTTGCGATCACACACACATTTCAAGTATCAAATTCTTGAGGCTTCTCAAGTCATAGATGCTGCCCACACCAATACTGAGCATCAAAACAATGTTTCAGAAGGAGTAGAGAGAGACAATAGAAGATTCAAGAACTTTGGGGTTTGCATTCATTTGTTTTCCTTTATTTGCTTGTACATTTTATTGGTTACGTTTCAAGTTATTCATTTTAGTAGTTTTTGTGTATTTGATTTATATCATTGTAAACCGTTGCTACTAACTCCCGCCTTTGGAAAGCTTGGGAACCATGAATCACGAAAGAGGAGGCGTACAGGCCCCAATTATTGAATCATTGAAAATACATTCTTCTTGAGATATTGAAAATATTCTAGTGAATTTATAATCTTCTTGAACTCTTTATATCCAATATCTGATTGCAAAAGTTTTTCAAGGTTTGGTTTGTACTTGACATATTATGCTATTAGTGTTCCACCTTTTAGTTTCCCCTTTCATATTCTTATCCATATAGTAGAAAAGACTTGGCCAATTAGTATTTTGATAGTTTTGAAAAACAAGTCAGAGATATGATATGTAAATGATCAATTTGAATTTTTTAATTCCCATTGGGCAATTTTTTAATATGAAAGAATTTTTCAAATTTCTTCATCACGTGGTTCCCTAAAAACTGAATGGGAAAGTTCATCTCTTTTGTATATTTATCTTGGAATATTCCTAGGGGTAGTTTCCCTTGTGTTGGTGAAAATTCTATTAATTTTTCTTGAAGGGAATGTATAGTTTCTATTAATTTGTCTTGAAGGGAATGTATAGTTATTCTATCAATTTTTGTAGCCCTAGGAATCTCATAGTCATTGTCACTTGATGAAACTACATTGTCATCATCATATTAGGAGGATTCCATACAAGGTTCCTATTCTTTTGAAAAGTACGAATGTTTATTCTAATTGTTGTTCAATTTTTCATTTTTCATTTTGTAACGTGTTGTTTTGTATAACTCGTTATGATAATTCTAGTAGAGTTTGGTTGCACTCTACCTTTTTGATATGCATTTATGTATTTCGTGCGTCTTTTCAATGCAATAGAAATTATCCATGTTTCATTTGATAATAATGGAAATATTATTTGTATGATGTGTATGTCGGTTGGCACATTAATAATAATTTCATTTGGTCCTACTTGAGATCTCCTGTGTCCTAGTTGCCAAATTTTTGCAAATGCTATTTGAAGTGGCAATAGCCTTTCTCCAAGTTCTAAAGCATACTTGTGTGTTGTAGTGGCTTGTTTGTATTGACATGCTCTGGTGTTGCATACAACATTTTTTTTTGTTAGTGTTGCTTACAAAATTTTCATGCTTCGATACTAGACAAATGTTCTTTCTTTGACAATAGTAATTGATATGTGCATATTATTTTCTCTATAAGCCCTCTCTTGTTTTTCTTAAGCTGAAGTCGAGCATAAATTGCACAAACATATTTTGGTGTGTCTTGTATTCTTGCCAGGTAATCCTTTAATATTGTCTTTGGTTTATTTGTTTATTTTTCAAGCCTTTGAATTACAATAGCTCAAGACATATTCACTGCTTTACTTTATGAAGTGAGTCATCTAGGATTTTCTTAAAGCCATGTGATAATTGTGCATGCACATTCATTTGTATATGTGTGTTTTTTTTCATAGGTAGGGAGTCATGAGAGATTCTATTTAAACCACTTGTCCATTGTGTAATGGTATTTAATTACATGTTTACTATTTTGAATAGCTTCTTTCAAATTGTGGACACTGATTTTTCATTTTTCTTTGACCAACACCATTGTTTTTTATTGTTCAAGAATAATGTTATCTATCATCATAATCTCTACTCCATATGGCATGTAGTGCATATGCATGTCGTTAAATTTTTGGCATTTGATATTGTATACTCAAGTTGGCCCTAGACACTTGCAATATTTATTTAGAAACACGTTAGTGGTTTATGACCAAATTTTCATCTTCACTTGCAGAATGTAGGACAACCACTCAAAACAAAAATCACCTCGTTCATATAGGTCTCCAAATTTTTCATTGAATTCTTCCTAGCTTGTGATCCCACAACTAATGGTAATGTCATATTTGATGTATGTTTCTATGCAAGCCACTACTATTACGTCTCCATAGAATATTGCATTGCAGAATGATTGAGCTAGGTACCGTCTAAGAGATTGACCATCATACTCATTGTTTGTCAAAGTAGCAATGGTGTTGAAAAGGCTATCACCACAATGTGATATTGATAATGAATTTTTGCACAAGTTAACAATTGCACCAACTTGTCTTTTGAAAAGCTATTATCTGACTCAAATATTGTATTGAGCTTTTTTGATTGGAAAATTTGCACCTCAGGTAGGCTTTATTTTTTGGTAATGGGTCATTCAAACTATTCCTAAATAAGGTTATCATCATGGAAAAAGAGAGAATATGCATTATCTAGGGATCTCTCATTTAATCGTAAGTACTTTGTCTTTCTTGTTGAAGGCCAGATACATGCTCAAATCTTTAGCCATTTGGCTAGCCGTCCAATACAAAATCAGTCCCCCCAAAGGCCATTATCATTATAGATTGGATTTGAAACCGTTGATAAATTCAGATGTTGTAGGTAGGTGTCAAAATCATCCATTCCATGTAATTCATACAATGTATGCACATCTAGCTCATAATTGTATGAAAATAAAGCTTTAGGATCATCATCTTCTAGGCTATTTACAAAGTGGTTAATAGTTCCAATGCACAACTCTACAAAAGTGTAATTCATATGTAACAAAAGTTGGAAGGAGTAAAAAAGGCAGTCACGTATGTTATATACAAATAGTTTTATTCTAAACATGTTATTATTATCCAACACATTGTTAATTGTTTGGACGAACAATTCTTTATTGATCAGTTTACACTTCTCTACATCTATGACATTTTCTACTTATTTTGTTAATTTCATTTTTCCTTTCATCTTGTGCATAATGCAACAACAACTAGACAATAAACAACACAATTCAACAATATCTTACCTAATCAATTTATGCCATTGTATGATTTGAATGCTTTACATGTTGCACTTTATGTAGGCAACTTGTAAAGCAGAGACACTAAAGACAATACATAACCTGCAAATTAGATGCAATAAAGAGAAAGTAAGGGATAACAAAAGTCATTACATAAAGCTTTAGTTTATAATTAGAAACTTTGTAAGTGCACTGATTTAAGGGTTTTTATTCACGGGATTGGAAAAAGTTACACATTAAAAACTTAAGATGGAAAGAATAAATTTATCATATGATAGAAAAGATTACTCTGCATAATTGAGATAAATTTATATCTAAGAAACATTAATATTAGAGATGAATAATATTGCACTGAGGAAATATAAAATTTTCAAAACTTTTGAAGCACAAGAGAACATGAACGTATAAAATAAATTTTTGTTAATGTTTACAGTTTTGGTCCATGAAGGACACTAGCAGAGTGACTTGTAATGTATTAAAGACTGTGTTGACCAATCTACAAGCATTTAAGGAGTTGTTTAGTGAGGAGGAATTTAGGGATATTGTGGCTAAAGACCATCTAGATGTTGAAGAGGATATTAATTTTGAAGCTTTTTTAAGAGTGATTCAATTACAATTGAATTGAATTTATAAGAAAGTTAAATTTTTTTGACTATATTTTGATTTTAAACTACTTAATTTCAGCAGTCAAATGTTGATCCATGTATATTATAATTTAGGACACCTTTGTTTATAACATTGTTGCATATAAATTGTATTGACTCTTGAGATATATTACTGATTGAAGGGGGAATTCTCCTCACAGTCCCCCTAGACCAAAACATGTTAATGTTGGATGTCAAAAACTAAAGTCTTAAATGAAGACTCTCTAGGGGATTTCATGGCCTAATTACACAGTTTCCTGGAATGGAACAATTTCTAGCTTGGAGGATACATTTTAAAATTTGCAATATTTATGTAGCAGTTTCTGAAAACTTTCAAGAGTTTCTTTGAGTGTCTACAACTTCCTAATATATTATCCCTGCATTTAGTTGTGATGTTTACAAAGGTCCAAGGATCCATATCTGATTTTTGGTGAACAATTGTCTAAACATGAAAGTATGGAATTCAAAGAGGTGAAATAAGTTAAATATTTGAGGTCTTAGATTACATGTTTTCTATGTTAAATTTATTTTGACTTTTAATGTTTTCCTTTGTTTGTGTGAAGCTCATTCAAACTACTAGCATGGCCTCTCTTACCGTAATTCTTGGTCGAGCTTCTACACAAAATTTCATGGTTTATGTATGTGATCTTTACCACACAATATATCCATGGTGAGATCCTTAGTATCTCAATCATGTTTGTAACTGTTGCAGTTTTATGGATTTACAGAACTGGTGTATTTGCATTACCGATTATGGAAATGTTTTTGGTTTCAATTTTGAAGGGAAGTTTATACAAAAGTAAGAAATTCAAGCATATATGTATAAATAAAAATAAACTATGGTAGAGTTAATTTTAGTGGCTATGAGATGTTCCTAGTCTATTCCCTTCTCTATCCAAAATATAAGAGTTTTTTTGTTGCTACCAAAATCATGTTGATGTAAACCCATCTTGGAAATTCAAAGAAGGTTAGTATGAAGGGATCATTATTTTCTACTATAAATAACTACATCTTCTGAATAATGTTATACATAACTCCAAACACTGAAAAAGAGAGATAAAAATGGAGAAGGTGAGCCAAAGCTCTGGGTCGCGAAGATGGGTTTGTTGTGTGAGAAATATTTTGACTGCACAAGGGATGACCACCAACACAACTTCGCCCACAAAGAGAAGCTTCTCAATATAGGATAAAACATAACATTAGG
Organism: Thuja plicata; assembly: GCA_018584345.1. NCBI lineage: Eukaryota > Viridiplantae > Streptophyta > Pinopsida > Cupressales > Cupressaceae > Thuja > Thuja plicata. Next base: position 1,501,332 of record MU226568.1, on the reverse strand, counting down.
ATAGTAATTTGACATTAATTGTAAATTGTGCCTGCGGAGGATGAGAACCCAACTATAAATAAGAAATGTGATGAAAGAGCACATAACCATTCACAAGATTCTCAGAGTTAGTTCTCGGGCATTTTATAAAGAATAAAACCTAATACCTGAATAATAGTGCACACCTTGCAACAATTTACAATCAGTCTTAGGTTAGAAATGCACCTCACAACCAATTATATGTGTTATTAAATAACAATACAAACCAAAATATAATTGTGATGGCAACATGTTCTCTACCACTGAATATCAAGGAAAACATGTAGTGCATGCTAGAAGATCAAGGAAAATAGGTAGAGTTTGAAGGAAGACAAGGGATACTACGTAGAATTTTTTTATTGCATAGCAAAGAATATCGGCGATAGAAGTTAGGGAAAAATGGTCAATACGCCCTGTTTGGAGAGTGATGAGGACATTTAGGCTCCCAAAAAATTGTAATACAATCTTTGTATAAGAGAAAACCTAACACTTTAGTTATTATTTGTAAAAAAGGTCCCTAATAATTTGTTTGTTCTTGTTGGAGAATTGAATAATCTACTAGTGACCCTCGTGTTTAATATAAACTGCTTTCGACAATTTTCCATCTCTCTCAAAGGGCTTTCAGTAGTTTCTAGATGGGCATATAGCAAATAATAATAAACTATATCACAATCACATGTAAGGAAAATTACAACATAGCACCAAGGAAACTTATAAACATAGATATGTTGGAAATGGGTTTAGTAACTGAGAGGGGAGGGGTGAATCAGTTACCACAAAAAAAAATCCAAGTCCCTTAGATGTCTTAATCAAACTTATCACTGTTACTCGGTTAACAAAGATATTCTGCTGTTACTCGGTTAACAAAGCAATCTTAAGATATTAACTGTGATTTTCCTTTAGTGATTTAAGTGAAGAAACATAAAGCATAAAGCAAATAACATGTACATAGATGACACCAAGATTTAACATGGAAACCCAATTTGGGGAAACCACCAATTGAAACTAGTTATTGTTTTTCACTCTTTTGAAGTGAGCCAACTCTATTAAAGGTTACAAAACACACTGTTAGGTGTGACCCTGTTAGAGGATTTAATAGCCCTATTAGGAGTGGCCTTGTTAGAGGTCTTCAAACACTTCAATGTAGAAATGCCACCTTGTGAGAGGATTTATGAAAGACTGTTAAGTCTACTTTGTAAAGAGATCTAGATTATTGCTAAAATTGTTAGAGAGTAATAATGAATTGACCTGATTGAAGAAGCAACTATCTTTGTTGATTCAGATCTCCGCTCTGGCTTTAATCTGGATCCTTACTGATCGAATATTCTATTATAGCTCGGTCTGGATGTTTTATCCTTAATCAGAATTCCATCTTATTTTGCCTTCACTCTTCATATCAAAGAACTCATTCATTTACTTCTGCTTGTTACTTCTTGACAATCAATCCAAACTTGACCTTGTATATATATAAAATGCCTTGTTAAGTCGGCCTAAAAAACCTTCCAAATAAATAATAAAACTTAAGTCTATCGGCTGCATATAACCAATTAAACATAAAGTGTAAACTGCTGTTAGTCGGTTAACACTTAATCCTTCAATGCTTGACCGTTAATAAAATACTCGAGTGAACTCGGTTAGAACTAAAAATCACTTTGGCTGATATTGGAGTCTTCTTCAATGCCTGAGAGAGCTTGGCATACACTGAGTGTGCTCGGTTTAGGTATATACATTTGTGTAACATCACTACATTTATGTATACATCATTGACAATACACAATTGAATAATTGTCTTCAACAATCTCCCTCTTTGCAATTGACAACAAAACAACATGTCGTAATACAAATAAATTTAGAGCAACATAAATAAGAATAAAATTTTATTAATGTCCTTAGATTCATTCTGATTCTCATCCAGAAAAATCCCCCTGTCTTCACAATCACTGAAATACAGATTTCTCCCTCTTACATCAATCTCTATTTCTGATAAAATTTCTCCCTTTTTCGTCAATAATATTTTCCTTTAATAATTTCTCTGGCATGACATCAATAATCTCTCCCTCTTTTACATCCAAATGCCAAAGAATCTATCCAATGAAATTGTAGTGTACCTGATGTACTGATTCATATGCAATAAGCTTTGACAATCTGCATCAACTTGTTAGATCTTTACTATAGCTTGGTTGATGTATCACTAATCTGTCCATTAGTGAGCCCCAGTTAGGGGTATCACTCCTAACTTTCCTCTAAGATACAAGAATGCATCCTTAGGTAAAGGTTTTGTAAATATGTGTGCAATTTTTTCTTTAGTATTCACATATTCCAACCTTACTTCCTTGTCCTGAACCAATTCTCTCAAGAAATGATACTTTATTGCAATATGCTTAGTCTTAGTATCTTTCACATGGTTCTTTGAAATGTTAATAGCACTAGTGTTGTCACAATACACAATGATTGGTTCTTTGATTTCCTCCTTCATACCTAACAACAACTGTTTTAACCATATGATATTTGAACAATTCACTGCTGCAACAACATACATTGCCTCTGCTGTAGACTGAGAAATGCAATTCTATTTTTTGCTGGTCCAAGAGACTAACCTCTTACCAAGAAAGAACACTCCACCACTGGTGCTCTTTCTGTCATCAACACTTTCTGCCCTATCAACATCAGTAAAAGTCTTCAATTCAAAGTTTCCTCCTTTCTTATACCATGATCCATATTCTTCAGTGCCCTTAAGATATTTCAGAATCCTTTTGATAGCCATCAAATGATTCTCTCTAGGATTAGCTGAAAACCTTGCAACAATACCAACTGCTAATGCAATATCAGGTCCAGTGTGAACAACATATTGAAGTTTACCAATCATGGATCTGTAGGTAGTTTGATTTATCTCATTTGATTCATCATCCTTAGACAACTTATGTCCAGTAGACATAGGTGTCCTAGCTGGTTTGGAATCTCCCATTCCAAATTTCTTCAGTATCTCTTTGATGTATTTAGACCAAGTAATGTGGATACCATCCTTTATCTGATGAACTTGTAAACCAACAAAGAATTTGATTTCTCCAAACATAGACATCTCAAATTCCTTACTCATATCTTCAGAGAATGCTTTGCATAAATCATCATGTCCAGTGAATAGTATATCATCAACAAATATCTCTGCTAATAGTATCTTGTTCTGAGGTCCTTCTTTGATGTACAAGCTACTATTGTCATTAGTTCTCCTAAATCCAATACTTATTGGGTAACCATGCAATCTTTCATACCAGGCTCTAGGAGCTTGCTTCAGTCCATACAAGGCTTTTTACAATTTGCAAACCATATTCCTTTTGTTAGGATCAACAAAACCATCAGGTTGCTCAATATAGACTTCCTCTTCTAGAATTCCATTCAAGAATGCCAATTTACATCCATTTGGTATACCTTGAATCCTTTATGTGTTGCATATGCTAGAAGAGTTATGACTCCTTCAAGTCTTGCAATGGGAGAAAAAGTTTCTCCATAATCAATACCCTCTTCTTGAGCATATCCTTTACACGCTAATCTTGCCTTGTTTCTAGAAACTTCACCTTTTTCATTCATCTTGTGTCTTAAAACCCACTTAGTACCAATCACATTCTTGTCTTGTGGTCTAGGTACAAGAGTCCAGGTTTTGTTCTTTTCTATCTGCTCAATTTCTTCATTCATGGCTTCTATCCAACTTTCATCATTCAATGCATCTTTAATGGATCTAAGTTCAATTTCACTAAGCAAACATGTACCTTTAAGTTTGTTCCTTGTCACTATACCTTGTGTCTGATCTCCAATTATTTTCTCGAGTGCATGATGCCTTCTAACATATTTGGCAAGTACAAGTTCCTTCCTCTTTGATTTTGGGCTTGCTCCACTTGGTTTACCATGCTCAAACATTATGTTTTTCTCTTCCAACTGAGACTCGGGTTCCACTGTCTGAGACTCACGTGTCTCTGTCTGAAACTTGGGTGCCTCTATCTGCGACTCGATTCCCTCTGTCTGTGACTCAGTTTCTTTTGTCTAAGACTCGGTTCCCTCTGTCTACAACTCAGTTTCAACAATTAGAAGCTCAGGTTGCACAGGTTGCAACAAGGTTTGTGCTGATGAATTCAGTGGTTGACATGGTTGCTGTCCAATCACCATTGCCTATGTCTTAGGTATAGTATTAGGTTCATAATACACAAAGTTTCTATAGTCCTCGAGCTCTTTACTGCTCTGTTCTTCACTTCTCTCTGCAAAGTCATCAATCTTTACATGTACACTTTCTATGACTTTATGAGTAGCAAGATTCAAACATTTATATGCTTTGCTTTTACAGGAGTAGCCTAGGAATATACATTCATCACCTTTTACATCAAATTTTCCATTTCTTGCTTCCTTCAAGATGTAACATTTACTTCCAAATACTTTGAAATAATGAACATTGGGTTTATATCCACACCATAATTCAAAAGGTGTCTGCTCAGTACCTTTCTTCAGTTGAACTCTATTCAAGGTGTGAATTGCAATGTTGATAACTTCCTTCCAGTATTTGGTTGCAACATTCTTTTCAATTACCAAGGTTCTTGCACAATCCATAATAGATCCGTTTCTTCTTTTTGCTATCCCATTTTTCTATGGTGTATTTAGGGCAAATACTTGTCTCTTGATTCCTCTTTCATTGCATAATTCATTAAATTCATTAGAAATGAATTCACCTCCTCTATTAGATCTTAGGCACTTTAGTTTCTTTCCTATTTCCTTCTCAACTTTGGCAAGGTACCACTTAAACTTCTGAAAAGCTTCTTATTTTTCTTTGAGAAACATAATAGTCATCATTCTGGAATGGTCATAAAAAAATAGAATGAAATACTTCTCTCCTGTGTAACTTGTTGTTCCAATTGGTCCACACAGATCAATATGCACTAACTCCAAGACTTCTTCAATATTGTAATTCTTGCTCTTTAAACTAGTTTTGCCCATCTTCCCAATTTGACATTGTTTGCATATTGCCAATTCAGGTTTCTTCAAAACAAGAATACCTCTTACTCTTTTGTTCTTGCTTATGTTGATCAGGTTATCAAAATTCACATGACACAATCTTTTATGCCATTACCAGCTTTATTCTACTTGTGCAATAAAACATGAACTTTCAGTGAGATCAAGATATAATAGATTACCTTTTGTTTGCCTACCAGTCCCAAGTAGGTTTCCCTTACCATCCATGAGCTTGACCTTACCATTCATGAATTCTACCTTGAAACCAATGTTATTCAGTTGTGCCACACTCAGTAGATTACGTCTTAGTCCTTCAACCCAATAAGCATTATCACATTTGATTCCCTTAGTTAGAGAAATACAACCTTTACCTTTCACATAGCAAGGTTCATCATTTCCAAAACTGACACTCCCACCATCATAGTGCTCAAGATGTTCAAATTTAGTTTTATCACCAATCATGTGGTGAGAACAACCACTATTAATTATCCAAGTGTCATTTTTGCTAATATGAGAGAAAAGTGTAGTCTTTTCATTTTCTTCATTGTCTGACTCATCCTTAATAGCAATGTAAACCATTTCATCTTCATCTTCATCTTCATCACTATTAGAATCTTTTGCAATATAACAAGATTTCTTACCTTTGTCCTTGTAGCTCTTATAACTCTTGAAATCTTTCTTGCCTTTGTAATTGTTGAACTTTCTCTCACCTTTATCTTCTTTGTTTGGACACTTAGCAACAATGTGACCAACCTCATCACATGAAAAACAAATTAATGGTATTCTTTCTTTGTACTATCATTTTCCTTTGGCATCTCTCTTTGCAAGTAGTGCTTCAATGATTTCTGGGTCTCCATCATCAGAATCATCATCACTATCATTATCAATCTGCTTTCCTTTTGAGTTTCTTTCCATCTTACCAAGGTTTAATTTAGCTTTGAATGCATACTCAAAATTTCTAGGATTAGGAGAATAATTGTCAAAGTTGTCCAACTCAAAAGTTGTTAGCCTTCCAACCAATGCATCTAGAGTTATATCATTACTACACCTAATCTCTTGAATAGCTAAAACTCTAATTGCATAGATAGGAAGTAAAGTTCTCAATACCTTACTAACCACTGTTTTGTCTTCAATTGTTCCACCAACAGCTCTGATGGCACTAACACTTTTCTTGATTCTTTCACTGTATTTTGTAATGTCTTCTCCTTCTTTCATTTTCATCTGATCAAACTAACCTCTAAGACTTTCTGCTTTGGCTCTCTTTACATTGTCATCTCCTACATGTATATCATGTAGTTTCTTCTACATATCATAGGCAGTAGGGCAGTCCTTGACTTCATCAAATTCTGAATAGCTGAGTGAAGAAGCTATATTAATCATCATTATGTTATGATTCTTCATGTTCACCATATGATCCACAGACATAGGTCTCGGTGGTTCCACATATTTGCACGGTCCAAGAATTGCAAACCAATATCTCCAATAGTAGATAGATGTAGCCTCATCAACTCTTGCCATGCAGTAAAGTTATCTTTGTTAAGCTTGGGGATCTCCCTTCTGTAAGACATCTTTGATCTTTAGCTTAGGACTTGAAACCTTCCCTGAAAGTACCAAATGCTCTGATACCAATTGTTGGAAATGGGTTGAGTAACTGATAGGGGAGGGGTGAATCAGTTACCACAAAAACAAATCCAAGTCCCTTAGCTGTCTTAATCAAACTTATCACTGTTACTCGGTTAACAAAGATATTCTACTGTTACTTGGTTAACAAAGCAATCTTAAGATATTAATTATGATTATTCTTTAGTGATTTAAGTGCAGAAACATAAATCATAAAGCAAATAACATGTACACAGATGACACTAAGATTTAACGTGGAAACCCAATTTGGGAAAACCACCAATTGCAACTAGTTACTATTTTTCAGTCTTTTGAAGTGAGCCCTGTTAGGAGGCAACCCTGTTAAAGGTTACAAAACACACTGTTAGGTGTGACCCTGTTAGAGGATTTAATCACCCTGTTAGGAGTGGTCTTGTTAGAGGTCTTCAAAGACTTCAATGTAGAAATGCCACCTTGTGAGAGGATTTATGAAAGATTGATAAGTCTACTCTGTAAAGAGATTTGGATCAATACTACAATTGTTAGAGAGTAACAATGAATTGACGTGATTGAAGAAGCAACTATCTTTTCTGATTCAGATCTTTGCTTTGGCTTTAAACTGGATCCTCACTGATCAAATATTCTATTATAGCTCACTCTGGATGTTCTATCCTTAATCAGAATTCCATCTTATTTCTCTTTCACTCTTCATAGCAAAGAACTCATTTATTTACTTCTGCTTGTTACTTCTTGATAATCAATCCAAACTTGACCTTGTATATATATGATAAGCCTTGTCAAGTCGGCCTAAAAAATCTTCCAAATATATAATAAAACTTAAGTTTATCGGCTGCATATAACCAATTAAACATAAAGTGCAAACTGTTGTAATTGACTGACACTAAATATATAACTTAGTTAACACTGTAATCCTTCAATGCCTAATCGCTACTGAAATGCCCGAGTGAACTTGGTTAGAACTGAAAATCACTTTGGCTGATATTGGAGTCTTCTTCAATGCCCGAGAGAGCTTGGCATACACTGACTGTGCTCGGTTCAGGTATAGACATTTGTGTAACATCACTACATTTGTGTATACATCAATGACAATACACAATTGAATAATTGTCTTTAACAAGATCCACTCACCACCATGCTTGCTGATAAAAATAAAAAAAAGTTGAAAATGCATTTTTTGCCAAAGCTTTCTCCCTTTTTATTGCTATGGACGGTCATATCTATGCCCTAGAGCCCATTGAGGTTAGCCACCTCTCACCACATGTAAAATATTGATGTTGTTAATTGCCAACTGTTTCTAGGCTTCAAAACCTACTTTGCCAATTCTCTCCTTTGGAACCGCGCAGTAGTGTTTCCTCTTGGAAACAACAGACAGACAGGTGGACGAAAACAGTAGCAGAGTAGATCAAGAGATTCTAGGAATGAATATTGCAAGGCCTCTATTTTGCCACTTGACTTGGATATTAGTGCATTCTCTCCCATTGTACATATACACATCTTTCTTCAATCCTACAATCGTCAACATAACCAATAACAGTGTGCTAGGAAAACATGGTTTAAATTATTTATGTTAAGAAATATGCAACTTTAATTACAAAAATAGCAAATGTAAAATAACCCTCTCAATAGTTCTTGACTTGCAACCTTTGTGCAATTATACTTCCCCATAACCAAGCACTCTAAGACCCTGTTTTTCCAGCTTGCCCTTAGAAGTCATGCATTCTCTTGCATTGGAATCTATAAATGCACTTGCAAACCATCTGCAACCCCAATTACAAAGCACCCAAAAACTTTGAATTAATATTCCGGATAGAAAAATTGCAACTTTAAGTTTAATCACTATTTAATTTTAAGCCCCTGCCTATAATAAACTAATAATAATAATAATCAAATTCATAATCCCTCATTCATAAAATTATACAACCCTACCTATTACATTTAGGTCAATAAATTAACAATAAATAAAGTTGTTTATATAAAAAAAAACAAGAAGAAGAAAGAAAGAAGGAAGAAAAGAAAGAGAGGAGAGAAAAGATCCTCTTATAGTTAGGATACTAGCCAATAATTCAAACTTTTATATAAATCAATTTATAATGAAGTACCTATATAAATTTATAAATTAACCTTAGGGAAAAGACTATTTAGTTTTTAGACCTTTTAGTAGCCTTCCTTCAAGGAAGCATTTGCCTTGCGCACACTATCGAGTGTAAACAACACTCTTGCTACATGTTTAGAGGATAGCTAAGTCGATATATATGGTGCCTCTGCGCTACAATTTTGCTTATATGGGTGTGGAGGCATGGTGCTTCCCTCCTGCTTTCTGCAAGAATGCCATCTCTCTCGTTCAAAACAGTTTAACTATTCTGCTTTATTGATCTTGCGAGCAAGAGTAATTTACAGAGCTTGTGGAACCAATTCATCCAATCCAGAGGCCATCAATGTCGAAAACCCTAGCTCTGAAGTTGATAAACCCTCAACCGTATCTTTCAAACAACGCCACAAGGAAGCATTGTTAAGAAGCCTTCTCACCGCCCGAAGAAATCCACCATTCTTGGAGTGTGCTTTGCAGATATGTAAAGTCCTCAACCGTGGCCCATGGTCTCAACACCTTCAAAATGAGCTTGAACAGTTAAATATTGACTTAAATCCATACACTGTAAATCAGGTCTTGAAAATACAGAACAATGCGGACATGGCCTTCGAGTTTTTTGCGTGGGCTAAGTCGCGAAATGCATATAAACACGATTATTTTACTTATACGAGCATTGTTGAAATCCTAGTCCACGGGCGCCGCTTTGATTTATTGTCTCAGGTCGTGGAAGAGATGGATAGTGTGGGATTTCAGATTCACAGGTCCCTTTTCACGATTCTTATTGACGGCTATGTCCGGGCCGGGTTGGTAGGAAAAGCCATTGAGATTTTTCATTGGATGTTGAGTTCAGACTGTGTGAAATTTGGCATTGATTATAGTCTATTCATCGATCTTCTCATCCGGAGCGGCCACCTGGAGCTGGCCAAGAAGATTTACTTGCAAATGATGAAAAATGGCTTTTCATTGATCGATTCTACTTATTCTAGTTTTATCCGGGCGCTCTGTGATGCAAATGATTTAAGGTTTGCTTGCGCGCTTTATGACTACATGTCCAGGCGAGGGCATGTAATGAGCATGTACGCGTATAATATTTTTATTCATTGTCTGTGTAAGGAAAAGAGTTTGGACAAGGCGCTCGAAATTTTGGACAAAATGGAAGAGAATGGATGCAAACCTGATGTTGTAACTTATACCACGATACTTGATGGGCTGTGCAAGGCCGGCCGAGTGAAGGGTGTAAGCCAAGTTTGGAATAAAATGGCGGAACAGGGATGTCCGCCGGATGCAATAGCCTGTGGAGCATTAATACTCGGTCTTTGCGGTTTAGGAAAAATTGATACGGCCTATAATTTGTTTATGATAATGAGCAAGAATATAGCTTTCGACAGCTGTGTATATAATGGCCTAATTGGAGGGTTCTGTAAAGCTGGCAAAGGATCCAAAGCACAGATTATTGCAGCCTTTATGGAGAGGAATGGTTGCGCTCCTGATGTGGTCACTTACAATACTTTGATCAACTATCACTGCAAAGAGGGGAAATTGTATGAAGCCGAGAGGCTGATTCGTAAGATGATGGATAAGGGCATTGCTCCTAACAGCTATAGTTACAACGAGCTGATTGATGGTTTGTGCAGGGCTGGCAAATTGTATAAAGCCTCTAGGCTTCTCTTTCAAACGATGGAGGCAGCTGGTTTAAGCAATGTTGTTTCTTACAACACGCTTATTAATGGGCTTTGCAAGCTTAGAAGAACTGGCACAGCTTACAAGCTGGTAAAAAGTGAAATGGCGCAGAAAGGTATTGTTCCAGATATTGTTACCTACACTACACTGGTAAATGGTTTTTTTGAGGAAGGTATTCCTGACCTTGCAGAGGAGCTTTTCCATGAGATGATCAGAGAGGGTTTAACGCCTGATGCCATTTCATATACTGTCGTGATTGATCACTTATGCAGGCTGGACAGGGTTGACCGGGCTCGTGAATTGTTTATTGATATGGTGACAGAGGGCTGTTGTCCCGATGTAGTTTCCTACAATTCTTTGATCTACGGTTTTTGCAAGGCATTTAGGGCAACTCAGGCTGTTGAACTTTTTGAACAAATGGTTAAGAATGGTTGCAATCCTGATGAACATACCTATAGCCTGCTCATCAGTGGTCTATGCCGAGAAGGGAACTGGAACATAGCTTGTAAACTCTGGGAAGAAATGATGGAGAAGGGCTATCCGCTGGACTCAAGCACCCGGGAAATTCTGGCGGATGCTGTTCGAAAGAGAGACATTCTTGGAGGAAACAAAGTCAAAGGTATTATAATTAACTACGTTGCTTTGCCATTTCTTTTTTGTAACGGGCCTTTTTTGTAGAACTGCAAAAGTGGAAGTGGATTGTCGCTCAAACGACAACTATTTATTGTTTATTTATCTTCTATAATCTGTCATTTATATATATTATCTTTTCCTTGCAGTTCTTAGAAGGACCTAAGTTGCAATGCAGAGTGAATGTTATTCCATCTTTCATCGATTCCAAACCATGATTTTTCAGATGCAAGGGGCTTTTTGCCATGCATTAGATGACAGAAGAATGATGGCCATGTCTTGCAACATATGCTTCGCTAGTACTATCAATCAGGTTTGGATTTTCCTTGTAGATGTATTTCACTCCTCCATATTACAAATTTGTCATTGAATTTGTCTTGACTTTGATTTCAGTACTAGTTTCATTGGAAAATTCAAAGAGATTTCCTGAAGCTTCTTTTGACTCCTATTTAATGCAGAGGTGGCATTGTGTTTATGACGAGCTTATGTTTAAGAAAGAGTTTGCCAGGTTGATTGCATTCTTGAAGTGGATGGCTGGACGTGTGGTTTTTGTATCAGACCTGTGATGCTTGTATCCAAAGGCAGTTTGAATGCAAGTAGGCTTACTTCCAAGCATTGCACATAAGCCTCATATTCCTGCCTTTGTATATCTTTTATTTATATTCCTTTATGCTTTGCTATAATATGAATTTATGTTGTTGGACGTCAGTATTTTACCGTCATTTCATCCATAAGGACGAACTTGCCCATCTCATAAATATAGCACAGCTTCTAATATTATTGGAGATCTGATCACATATATCTTTCTCCTTTGTTGGTTTAGTGTTGAACTTCTCAAGCCGTATATGCTAGCCCTTGCTTGAGCCTTTTGCAGTCCACCATCCATCAGGGGTCAACCCTGCATACTTGAGTTAATAGAAATTTTCAAACTAACAACACTACCTCAATTCACGCTGACCACGGCACTCATCAGTTCTTCTGAATTATGATGTAGGGGTAGTAATCAGACCAAGCAAAGTGGCATCTCTTTTCACAGCTCCAAAATCTGTTTCTGGCATCTGCAATTGGCTGCACAAGCAATGGGGATCATTTCTGTTCTGGAAAGAGGAAATGATTTCAAGTATAAGCACCTCTGGGGTGGATCTGCAGATTCCCAAGGTAGATTAAATCTCTTCCGACTTTCAGTTTGCAAAACTTTGCACCTTTCATGAAGAATAGTATGAAGCACATTAGCATATGGGGCTGCACATGTCCCTCAAAATGAACCTGAATCATTAACAACACTTCATCTTCCACATCCAGCAAGGACCAAGGAAACTGAAGCAGCTAGAATACGAACAGCCTCTGTAACTGTCTGATATTATAAAGAAATTGTATTATATTTTCTCCTTTTCTCCTTGATTTTTGATAAGGTTGAGAAATAGGTGCAAAGACAAGCAAATACCATTTATGCAAAACATTCTCAATTTTAAGCAATTTTCTATGAGGATTCAAACCATGGGAATAGCATAGCATGGTCTCTGATTCTATCTGTATATCTTATGTAACATAACTTGTTCATGATGAATACAGGAGTTCTATTTTACTTATTATTGTTTCTATTGAATGTCTGATGGTACTTTGTCACCTTTTATATTGTCCCTGGCAGAAGGCATGAACACTGTACTCACTTTAATTCTCATTTCCTATTTTCTAGCTGGTAATTTTGGAAAGTGGTATTTTAATTTGAATAATTTATTATTAAATTATAAGTAATTGCTATAAGATTTCATTAACATTTCCATTTTTTAATCCCCCGGTCCACATTAATTCAAATTCCTTCTCGTCTTATTATCAACATTTCATCGATTGCAACCTGTGAATGTCATTGGCTTTTGAAGTATTTTACCTTGCAAATTTAAGTTTGGAATTGTTGCAGAACAGGGTTATTTTTACAATTTGACGATCATTGTAGCTCTTGGGATAGTATGCTGGCTTGGTACTAGATACTTTATTTTCCTTGCCAAAATATGTACTTTACGCAATATACATATAGAGAGCTAAAGTTTATTTCCGTATGCAATTCTATAATTTTCTAATTCAAGAATATGTATCACAATAATGAACAAAACACATATACATCATATCATAAAATTTATACATACACCATATCAGATCACTCTCTTAGCTGTTAAGTGTTTTGGTGCTCCACCATCTCTGAAGCACTTTCATCATTGGATAGGGTTATTTTATCTTTAAAAAATTGGTGGTTTTTTGATTTAATTGGTCAACCTGATTCCTGGCTTGTTTTTTGGTTTAAAAAATTAGGTTCTCTGTTATTTTTTGTTTTTTTAGATTATCGCAGCAAAATTTTCTAATTTGTTTTCTCTTCCTGACCCTACCTTTCATCTTATTTTTTACTTCATCCTAACCCTAACCCTAACCCAATTATTTTGGATTAAATCTCTAATACTAACCTCTGTACGGAGTATACTATGTTTATGAATCGTGGTGTCAACCAAGAAAACTGTTTTTCAAATTGAATGAAAGCACTTATGTGGTTGGGTCAAGATGTAGTTGGAGATATAATTGTGAATGACCATATAGGCTGCAGTACATACCAACAAAGAGATAATACTTATGAGAGAAATAGAACAAGACTTGGAAAACTTTATGGGCTCTTCATACCATAGTTGAAAAACTCAGACTCAGCAATAACTTGGCTGATCCAAAATTTTTAAAAACTTCGGACTCAGCTAAAAATCAGGGAAAAAGTGGCAATTACTGTAGTGTCCCCATGTTGGAGTTTCATCACTTAACAGATGCAATATCACAGTTAGAAGCTTATCTGAATGTCTGTTCAGATGTCTATCTTAGATTGATGTCCCTTCTTCTCTGCTTGGAATGCTTGCTGGCTTGTTCTTAAATATCTTTTAATCTGTCTGGAAGGTCGTGTCTCTTCCCAGCGGTGTCTTCCTTCAAGGGTAGCATCTCTTCACTTGCCTTAACTAATTGTTTTTCTTAGTTATCGAACGACTTAATTTACCATCTTCCTGGCATCAAACCATATTGTTTGTTATTATTTGTTTTTGTTTATTATTGTCAAAGCCTTGATCACTACTGGTATTGCTAATCAGACTGCCGTGGTGCATACTCTTATTAATTTTGTTTATTATTGTCAATGTCTTTGACTGCCGCTGAAGTTGCAATAGGACTGCCACGATGCTAGATGACCAATTTCTCCTTATTTACTGTCAACTTGGGCCTGATCGGTTTTGCTAGAAAATTGGGAAGTCTTAGAGTAAGCCAAATTCTTCCCAATTTTCTAGTTTCAAAAGTTTCCTTCATAGTTTGCAGACTCAGACTCGGTGAACTCAGCAAAAACTCGGCAAATACTTGACAAGAACTCAGCACAAACTCAGCAACTTAGAAAGTACTAAAAATTAACATCTCTTAAAGAACCATTTTTTTTGTACAATTCAATTACAAAATGTGTTAAATTAAAAATTGCCATCATAAAAGAGAAAATGCATGGTTTTATAGCAAAAACATGTGGAAAAGGCATTTTAACCAGCATTTCACCTGCATCGACATTTTTACCCACTTTTTTTTGTATCTATAAAAATGCAAGAGTTAAACTTGTAAAACTCACCCAGCAAAAAAATAGAGTGCTTGGCAACTTGGAGAGTACTTGCAGAGTTTGCAAACTATGGTTTCCTTATGAGCAGAGACGGAGTAAATTCTGGGGTGTTTATTGAGGGGCATGACAGTCCGCTCTCCTCGAAGATTGATTGCCTTCAAGCTATTCAGGTTGGGATGGTTGGAGTTTTCGGCTCCCTCCCATGTAGCAGCTTCCATAGGTAAACCCTTCCATTTAAGTAGGTACTCTTCAATGGTTTTATTCTTCAATCACTTCTCTCACACATATAGAACGGTCTTTGGTTCCAAAATCAACTTGCCTTCGTCGTCTAATGGTGGCAATTCTGGGCAGGGAATAATATGTTGCCCTAACACCTTTTTGAGGTGAGATACATGAAATATATTGTGAATCTTACTATTTTCAGGCAGTTTAAATTTGCAGGCGACTTCCCCTATCTTCCTCAAAACAATGTATGGCCCCTAAAATGTAGGCTTAAGTTTCTCTGCCCCACTCACCTTGATTGACGACTGCTTAGTTCTTTTCCTATCCGCATATATATTTTGTTGATTTTGTGCTTGATGGAGGTTGTCCTTAAGTTAATTCATAATGTCCATAGTTTGTTGTATCAAATCTTTAGCTCCTGGCACATGACTCTTTGTGAGAATCAAATCTCCAAAAGAAGTTGCCTCATACCCATATAATGCTCCAAGGGGACTCATCCCTATAGAGATGTGGTGAGTGGTATTGTAGCAATTGTAATATACCCTTTTGGGATTGCCCCAAATCTAGCGTTACAGTCTGCTGTTACGATTTAGGCAGATCTGACTTTATGCCGATTCCCTCTTTGGATGTTGATCGCTGCTCTTTGGATGAATGCTTATGCTGATTGAATAGATCTCCTTGAACAAATGGATTTCTTCTATTTTATTTCCTTAATGCCTGCTCTTATTCGTCTTCACAGTTTGCTCTTAAAATCTGAATAATATTCTTTTATTGTTGCTCCTCCTTTTCCAACTTCCCTTACTCGTCTCCAACTTTCCTTTCATAAATACCATTCCCATTTGCAAGGGTCACAACCTTTCACAATTACCACCTCTGTGAAAAGTCACAACCCTTCATCATTGTTGCCCTTTGGAAGAGTCACAACCTTTTAGAATTAGCACACTTCAAAAGAGTCGCAACCATTCATCATTGCTGCCCTTTTGGAAATTACTTCTTTATTCTCTTCCCCTTTCTTTATCCCGTGAAAAAGGGTGGATGATGATGGAAAGGAGTTCACTAAGAGGGCAAAGCAAAATAGGAAGCTCACATCCCAAATTGTACCTTTCCTTTCATACATTAGGAAGCGGAAACAACTCCTTAGGCTCAAGCGGACTGAAGCGCTGAAAGGGTTTTTCCTTATGGGGGTCTTCCTTAAATGTAATTGTAGAATAGATGCAATTGGGAATGAAGAAGCGGATGCGAGAGGGCAATGAGGAGCAAAGAAGAGGTTTCTGATCACACAAAATACACTGTAACCTCTAGACAGAGTTTGAATGCAGATATGAACAGAGGATTGAGTCACTGGCCTATGCTGAAAAATTGAGCCTGAAAATGACTGTAGGGGGCAACTTTGGATGTAGGGGGTGGCTGGAGTTGCTCCCGACCCTGAGAGGCACCCTCGCACTGGTAAAAAGAGCTGAAACTGCTTTGGATCTGAAGTAGACAGTCAATATGTCTCATTTCCGGATTCAAAACTCTGTCACCTGTAACCTGCACACAAAGAAAAAGGGAAAAAGGTTGGTTGAAAGGGGTTTGCCTTGGTCAAACCCTTGAATAGGAATCAACCTTCAAACCAAATTGAAATTGCATAAATGAATGAGCGTGCTGTTAGGAGCAGAGGCTTGGCAATGAACTGTACCTTCACAAACACTGGATGGCTCACAAAGATGATTGAATCAAAGTGTTCACCATGGATCTAAGAAGAAGATGAATGTCCTTCACATATGCAATTGATCTTGACCTTACTCCATATCCTCCATGCTTGATGCTTGAAATTTGGTTGATTGCTGAAAGTTTGAATCTTACCTTTGTGCTTGATTGCAAATTGATAGATCTTGAAAGTGGATAATGGATTGAGATGATAAGATTGAAGATGCCCAAAATGAGGAAGGTAGTTTGTTTATATAACTTACCTTTTTCATTTCAGGGCTCAAAACTCAGAGAAGGTTGACAAGAAGTTGAAATCCTGCCCAAATTTAAACAACCGTTCTCCGGTTTAAATTTGGCCCATTTTGCCTTGTAAGGGGCGACTTTGGATGTAGGGGGCGGCTTAGGTCTCCCCTTACACTCAAAGGTGCCCTCTATGACGCAAAATTAACTTAAATTTTTCTTAGGGGTTGTTTAAGATGCGGTAATTCTCGAAATGTAGGTGAAATCGGGGTGTGATCAAGCATAACGAGCATGGAAGCCTAGGAAGCTAAAATGGGTGCTAACTAAGGACCAAAACTGTAAGTTCTTACAATTTAGGACGCTACATTTAGCCCCCAGTTTAGCGAGAGTATGAACTTGCTTCATACTCACGATAAAGTAGAGCAAAGCATAGGAAAAAGATCTCATCAAGGAAAAGAGACAAAGACAATACTAAGCCCCCAAGGGACTTAGGTCCTTATAAACTCTTTAACCAAGACAAGAGCAACATCCATGAAAGAGAGAGGGAGCACATGACCAACTAGCCTAGTAAGGTAGGAATTACTACGAACCATGCAAAGAGAGGGTTGAAAAGATGGAGTTGATATGCTAGCAAGCTACGTTATGGTAGTCAACCCATCAAAAGGATAACCAAGCAAAGCATTGTTTGCAAGGAAATTGAAAAGGAGGATTATGCGTAAGGAAAGCATTGTCTCCAAAGGAACCTGCTAAAAAAATGATCAGGTCTAAGGAAAGCATTGTTCCCAAAGGAGTCCGCTAAAAAAGGAGGACTAGGCCTAAGGAAAGCATTGTTTCCTAAGGAGTCCGCTGGAAGGGAGGAACAAAGAGGATTGCCCCTAAGAAAAGCATTATCTCCAAGGAGAATCCAAAATGTGGTGTGTGCAAAATGTGTAAGAATGAGCAAAGTGTATGCCCCCATGTTAAAGTGATTGTGCACGCCTTATTGGGAGCAATGACTTTAAGGTTGGATACACCCAAAAGAGAGGCACGTTTCCACTCTGGCATGTCCCCAAACAAGGACATATCAAGGGAAATAAAGCACATAACAAAGAGAACACGAAGGGATCTACTAACTCAAGGTTCAACATGCATATGTCATAACTCACGTATATCAAGAATAATCATAATGTATTGACCTTATCCCCCAAAGGTAGTAGAACTACAAGCACAGTGGAATAAGACACATAAGATGCACAAAAAAAAGCACACGGAACATAGATACGACATATAGAAGAATTGAGATACAAATAGGAGAATGTCAAGACAGGGTCGGTCCCTTTATCACCTTGCCCCAATAGAGCAACAAGGGTCATCTAAAGAGTTATACAACAAAACATATAACAAGCAACTCATCACAGGGGAAGCAAAACACGAACAAGCAAACACATAAAAGAGAATCTGTCATGCAAGGGGAGTTACTCAAGCATATCGCTTGCCAACCCTTCTTGCTGAGTACCATTTAGGGAAGGTGGACAACATGCAAGAGGAGCAACTTCGAGCACAACATATGGAGCTACTACAAGATCCTAACAAGGACTATTCTCTAATGATGAGTCACTGTGTTTGTCACTAGGAGCTAGGGATAATGTTTGTGCAAGTCGAGTTGAGAACTCATGTTTAATTTCAACAACTTCATACATGTCATCAGAATCATTAGGATCAACATTATCTTTTTCATTGTTAACGTGAATATCATCATCAAGAGTATCTTCATCATCTAAATTAAGCACAATAGGATCTTTAATGAAAAAATAATCATTATCATGTTTAGACAATTTCAATTTCTTTTGATTAGCTTCCTCCCTTGGGCTATGCATAGGCTGATTGAAAGGAACCAAAGCTTGAGAAGGTGTTCTAGGGGAGGATTTGGCTTGAGAAGCTATCTCATAGGCTCTAGCATGATGTCTATGCACGGTGGTCACGAACACAATAGTTGTGTTTGGTTTTTCTAGAGATTTGGGAAGGTTTAGGATCAATCAACATTGACCCCTTGTCTTCCTTAGGAGGGAGAATGGAAGGAGCCCTGGAAGGCTGAGAGGTCGAGGTGGCTCGGTGCTTATAAGATATAGGAGGTGGAGTGAAAGAATAGATTGTAGGAATAAAAGAAGTGGGAAGGAGGCCGGGTCCAGGACAAGGAGTAGGGACATCCTTAGGATTGCTTAGTTTGGAAATAAATTGACTCTTATGGTTATTGTATAATAAGAAGAGAATTTCTTGGCAAGGGTGTGAAGGAAGAGGCATGGTAGGCCAAAAGAAGTCAAGGTCAAAATTCCCATGACTTGCTAAATATTTTTATAGGCTATGATTTATCGTGATAATTTGCCCATTGTGGGTAAATTTCAAACACTTGTGGATAGTAGAAGCAATAGCTTTCATGGAGGTGAGCTAAGGAAGGCCGGGTCTAACCTGAACTTGGGATGACAACAAAGGTAACATCTAAACATTTCCTATCAACCTCAACGGGAAGAGTGATGGAACCATTGGTAGGATAAGCAAAGCCATTGAAAGTCTTAATCATAACATCTGATTGGTCATAGAGAATAGGAGTCTCTATGGAATTGTTGGGTAAATAGAAGTTCCTCAATGATAACATTCACCATGCAAGTAGGAACAATAAAAACTCCGCGAGAGAACTTATCATTAATCTTTGCAGATATATAAAGAGGACCACCAGGTGGCTTAATAGTTTCCTTAGGATCAAATGTAATGTAGGGCTCGGGTTTAGGTTTGGGTGTAGGTTCAGGATTGGAATTCGATTGATCAATGAGATTGACAACATTGTTAGCCTTACTACAATAGTGTCTACCTCTATCTTACTAGAGCTATAAGGCATAACGACATCGGTTGAAGGGGAAGGCAATGATGAGGTAAGCTCAACACTATTGGTAGAATGTGAAGGCAAAGTTTTAGTGTGAATTTGCAAGTTTTGGTTGGGGATTGCATCAGATTTATTCCCTTGGTTATTCACACCCTCAACGGTTATGGCATTAAAATCAATCAGGCCTTGGATAATGGTTTTCAAATGGAAACACTTCTTAGTATCATGGCCAGGTGGTATTGACAAAAGGCTTTGGGATCATGGGAAGCTGAAAATGATTTGGAAGGGTCAATCGGTTGGACGGGAGGAAGTTTCAAAATATTAGCATTCATTAACTTGAACATCACATTATGCAAGGACTTTGAAAGAGTAAAAGTACGAGATGGTTAAACATAGATGACAAAGGAGCCACACCCGAGACAACAATTGCCACTTGTGCATCAACATTGTAGGAGTAATTGTTGATCTTGATGAAGCCTTAAGGTATTTGAAAGCTTTGGATGATTGCTGAGAGACATCACTCTTATCAACCAGAGCCATTGGAGTGGAGCTCTCACATTGACTCACTTGAAGCTGACTGCACACAATTGGGTAAAAGAGGTAAACTCAGAAAACAATAACTTATCTCTAATGTCTTTTTGCTAATTAGAAATGAAAATCCTTTCAACATCCATATCAAGCATAGGTTAAGTAATTTGAGCATGCAAATGTTTGAATCTACCAATGAAATCAATCACTTTTTCTTTATCATATTGCTTACAATGAATTAAATGAATTAAAGAAATTTGAGGTCCAATATTGTTTTGAAATTGTTGAATGAAAGCATTATCAAGGTTTTGAAATGAATCAATAGAATAAGGAGGCAAAGAACAAAACCATTGCAAGGCCTTATCTCTAAATGTACTAGTAAACAATTTAGCCTCGAGTCTTTGATCATTAGAGAAGTCACTACACAATGTTTGGAATGTCCTAATGTGAGTCAAGGGACCACCTTTTCCATTGTAGGTTTCCAAATGAGGTATCTCCATCTATTGATAAATGATTGCATGGATAATGTCAAGGGACAACGGGTTGGCAATGTCACAAGGGATATTGAATTTGGATTGGGTAATGGAAGCAAGTTGTTGTTGGAGAGATGAAACGGTTTGAGCAAGGCTATTTATGGTGGTTACGATGGACAAGTTGGTATTGGACATGCCGGAAGGATTAAGGATATTGTTGTGTGACATGGAAGGACCATTGGAAGATGGCAGAGGGACATTGTGATAGGTAGGTATATGTGAAGGTTGAGGAATACATGGATTTCTTATGGAAGTAGGGATTCCTCGAAGACTAACATGCGCAGGGTTGATATTTTGAATGAAAGTGTCCATAATAGGTGTAGTATATGTAGGCACACTAGGGATAGTATGTAGGAAGAGGAATAGAATGCTCAACATTGTTATTAGGATGAATGAAATTGAGAGCTTTGGCACAAATTTTTACAGACACAATGTTTTCATTAACAAGGTGAGTTATGCTAGGCAAGAGATCAATACCATTAGCATCATTTTGAATCATCTTTCTCAACCCTTCGATCACGGGGATTGCATCACTGCTAGAATGTTCTTGACCGACACAATGCTCAAATCTTTCCAGGTCATGAGAAAGTTTTTGCACTTGGTTTGGAGACACTCTTGTTAGTGATTCATCCTCATCATGGGAAGTATGGGAAGAGTGGTTCTCAACAATGTTGACGATAGATAATGGTTTTCAAATGGAAACACTTCTCAGTATCATGGCCAGATTGACGATAGCTTTGGGATCATGGGAAGTTGACAATGGTTTGGAAGGGTCAATCGGTTTGACGAGAGGAAGTTTCAAAATATTAGCATTCATTAACTTCAACATCACATTTTGCAATGACTTTTAAAGAGGAGTAAAAGTACAAGATGGTTTTAGCACAGATGACAAAGGAGCCACACCCGAGACAACAACTGCCACTTGTGCATCAACATTGCAAGAGTAATTGTTGATCTTGATGAAGCCTTTGGGTATTTGAAAGTTTTGGATGATTGTTGAGAGACATCACTCTTATCAACCGGAGTCATTGGAGTGGAGCTCTCAAATTGACTCACTTAGAAGCTGACTGCACACAATTGGGTAAAAGAGGTAAACTCAGAAAACAATAAGTTATCTCTAATGTCTTTTTGCTTATGAGAAATGAAAATCCTTTGAACATCCATAGCAAGCATAGGATAAAAAATTTGAGCATGCAAATGTTTGAATCTACCAATGAAATCAGTCACTTTTTCTTTAACATCTTGGTTACAATGAATTAAATCAGTTAAAGAAATTTGAGGGCCAATACTGTTTTGAAATTGTTGAATGAAAGCATTAGCAAGGTTTTGAAAGGAATCAATAGAATAAGGAGGCAAAGAACAAAACCATTACCAGGCCTTATCTTGAAATGTCCTAGTAAACAATTTAGCCTTGAGTCTTTGACAATTAGGGAAGTCACCACACAATGTTTGGAATGTCCTAATGTGAGTCAAGGGAGTCCTAATGTGAGTCAAGGGACCACCTTTTCCATTGTAGGTTTCCAAATGAGGTATATCCATGTATTAAGGAATGGTTGCATAGATAATGTCAAGGGACAACGTGCTAGCAATGTCATAAGTAATGGATATTGAATTTGGATAGGGTAATGGAAGCGAGTTGTCGTTGGGGAGATGAAATTGTTTGAGCAAGGCTATTAATGGTGGTTACGGTGGACAAGTTGGTATTGGACATGTTGAAAGGATTAAGGATATTGTTGTTTGACATGGAAGGACCATTGGAAGATGGCGAAGGGACATTGTGGTAGGTAGGTATAGGTGAAGGTTGAGGAATACATGGATTACTTATGGAAGTTTGGATTCCTCGAAGATTAACATGCGTAGGGTTGATGTTTTGAATGGAAGTGGCCATAATATGTATCGTATATGTAGGCACACTAGGGATAGTATGTAGGAAGACGAATAGAATGCTCAACATTGTTATTAGGATGAGTGAAATTGAGAGCTTTGGCACAACTTTTTAGCGACGCAATGTTTTCATTAACAAGGTGAGTTATGCTAGGCAAGAGATCAATACCATTAGCATCATTTTGAATCCCATTGTTATTGTATGGCTGAAATGTCCCAAACCGGGTATTTCCCAAAAACCCCTCAAATGTAACCCAAAAGATTTAAACATATACTTGCATACAACAGGATATTGATTTAAATGAAATAACCAACAGAAATAACCAACAATATATTCCAATAAACTCTTAGAGGTCGTTATCGCATTATACAACAACCATACAATAACAATGGGATTTCCAACAATCCAAAATCGAACTACAAAATGCAACAGAATATCAAATAACAAGAAGAACTTGGAAATGCCATGGTGAACTTTGCTGTGAATCCACCCCGAGATGAACTGGGTTTCCATCCAATCCACCGAGAAAGCCTGAAGGTTTCCGTCCTTAGGTTTCAAAATCGAAAGGTGAAGCTCTCTGGATTCTCCAAGAAAAAATGAATTCATAAACTAAGCATTCTCAATGAGATTCCAAGCCTTCTTTTAAGGCTGTAGCTGTGACTCTTCAGTTTCCCCACTTTGTCTCTTCATATTCCACTTAAAGTCACTTTTTAAATAAATATATCCGTTGAGTTATAAAGTGACATAATAAAATAAAGGAATCTTCTGGCATTAAAACGGTGTGCCAAACGAACTCGGATGAAGACGTGTGATAGCTTGCCGGAATGCTCTCGGCGAGATGCTCCAAGGCCACTACTGAAATGCCAGAAAAACCGAGTTCTGCCGACTTACTATAAATAGTAAGCACCCTGGAAACCTTGTGGAAACTGCTTCGATTGGCCTGAAACTGAAAACGCCTAGGTCAAACATCCCTCTGATCACCTGCCAAGCCTCGGTTAGCCCACCGGACCATGATGAAAAAGCTAACTATAAGGCATGAAATAATGTGCCTCGAAAAGGGGACATTACAAATCATCCCTTCCCGGAGATTGCTAGCCCTCAAGCAATCGGTATCTGTATGCTGTGATCATAATACCTGGATCCCAAACCAACCTCAGGGAAGCTGCTCCACCAATCTGTCGTGTGAAACTGAAACAAATCTTATGCCCTGACCTGTGAAGCCATTCACACAGCAACAAAACAACAACCAGTCTAATGCCAGGATCCCAAATCACTGTAGGATTAGTTGTACCAATCTGCCCTGTGCTGCCATCATCTGTGAGAAAGTCCTCAACCAAACTGAGAACCTCACTCTAGCTGAGATCACCAGTACCTCTACGGTCAGATGCAGGGGGAAACCAAACCTCACACCAATCGGCTCCCTGAATAAATACCACTCGTGAGTACGTCCCTCCTGGATCCCTTAAGCAAAAGGGCCATCCATCCCCCCAGCTGGCTGAAATATCCTAATGCCCTATGCCCATACTGAGTGAATCACCAGAAATGTCCAACTGCCATAACATTGCCCCTCTAGTCTGTCGCCTGAACTGGAAATTGTATTGAAGAGGCAAGGTACCCAGATTGCTGGACAAGGCTTCCACCTGCAAGCAAGGAAGCGTACCAAACCAATCACTCACCCCACACCTCTGCAATAATCAAAAAAGAAAGTTCTTTGTAGGCGGGTTGAATGGAAAATAGAATGCATCCCATATAATGTGGCCAACATGTGATGCACTAACCAACTCTATTGGAATTCCTGAACTAGCATAAGGATTCCATAACTGTCTCTCAATACCTGGAGTCATACAATGTACACCATGTTGTGAAAAATTCACCCCAACAAGCATAATCATCATACCAAGCTCCATAACCCCGTACTGAATAAGCTCTACTCGATCATCATCATCATCGTGCCTAAAATAGGTGGTGATAGAATTACCATAAGCACTGGATGAATCGGTATTATAATGCAGAGGAGTCACGACTGTGTGGAAAGAGGAATGAACCAAGGGATGCTCGCCAACATGAGACATCTCACCATCAACGAGAGGTAGTGCAAGGAAAGGTATATCACCCATCATGCTGCAAGACATAACTGCCCATCCTGGACTGCTGGTGTAAAAACCACACTGCTCAGCAACTAAGCTCATCCCGCTACTCCAACCTGTTGACCAAGACTCGCCTCTAATAACTGAACCTGGGTCCCAAATCCTGCAACCAACCTCATCCTCATCCTGGGGATAGGAAGTATCTCTCAGCTATCTCAAAGAGAAGATTATCAAAAGTCAACTCAACACCTATTTCAAACAAGGAATTGTCAACCACCTGAAAGTTATCTAACTCATAAAGAAACTCTGGATGATCCAAAGATCTTTTGGGACACCTATCCGAGTCATAGGTCTGTTGTATGCTATCAAGTTCTCGAATCACCTCCTTAAAGAATTCAGACCTTTCCTTGTCGTCCTGTTCCCTGTACTGGGTAGTGACAACAATCTGATTTCTTGCTTCTTGAAGAGCAGTACGTGTGTGTTCCAATGTACCCTGAGTAACACTAAGCTCTCTATTGAGCTTATTAACCTCATCCTCCTTTTCCCTCAACTGCTCAGCGTATTTTCCGCAACCTGTAACAAGTAGTCGCGGTCTGAAAGTAAACACAGATATTCTGATTTCCAATCCTCAAAAGCTGTTTTGACCCCCTGTAAATTTGCAACATAAGACCCAATCATTATACTACCTTGTCCTGTCTCTTTCTGAGCTTTCCTGTAAAGATCCTCAATAATCTGGTGAGTGCTATCATGGTGAACAAGAGCTGCAGTAATAGCATCGTTATTGACTTTCAGATGACTCTTCAAGGCATGCTTCTCATCATTGTCATTTTGGGATGCATTATCTACTGGGTCATCCAAGTCAGCATTATGCATAAGTGAGGTGCCGCTAAAGAAGTCACAAGACTCTTCATTACATGAATTGTTAAAGATATCTAACTGGTGGTCACGATCTTTAACCATATCTTTTCCATCTTTTCTTTGATCAAGTGAAGGTTGAGAATCAATGGAAGTCGGTTGCTCTTCTCTAGTAAACCATCCTGTTGATTTGCTGCCTCTTCTTTAGCCTCTCCTTCATGCATTGATTCAAAATTTGTTTTGCAATCTCCTGCTTCAATGACAACCTCATATAAGGCTTTTCTTCAATAACTGATTTAGTTTTTTGTTCACTTATGGGCTGATTAATGATAGCTGGAAACTCTTCATATAAATTTCTGCACCTACCATGTGCAAGTAGATCTCGAGCCAAATCATGACACTGTTTCTTTGCCATTAAAGTCTTGTGTTGTAGCATTGGATGAAAGTCCATGAAACTAGAGAAGGTTAAATCTCTCCGAACCCGAGGGGGAAGTGTGTTATACTCATCATACATGCCGAGTATTTCTTTCCTTTCATCAGGTTGTGAAATCTGGGCTAACTGTTTTGTACCTTAACAAGATCCTTCCAGACCTTTTCCAAACCATGCATCTTGCCTGGCTAGAAACTACTTTTCTGTTCTGAAGTAAGAAGGGTAGATGAATATGAATGCTTCACCTGCCTATGATTCTGCCCAATTATAGAATGTCTTTCCTGCTGTAATGACCGTTGGGACAAGATTTCACTGTTGCAAGTCACCTGCTGAGAATTGCCCTCTTATTAACTTAAAAACCTTCAAAAGAAGATGAAACCCTTGTTGTCTGGATGCTGTTAATCTCATATGATAATGATAACAGTTGTTTCTAATGCTGCTTACCAAAACGGATTGTAATGATCTGTTGTAGGTGCTGGATTTACACCAGCACTAAACTTCACAAGGAAATTTATTGAATGCCTTAGTCTCAAGGCTTGACTGTACTTAACTCCCAAGACTGTTTGGTGTGAAAGTGCGTAGAATGATTTGTATTTCGGTTTGCTTATTATAAATGCCAACAAGAGTTTATAATAATGACATACATCAAGAATAATCAACTAAGAAGTAGTATTTGAAATGACTAAACAGCCAACTTCTCATAATTCGAATAACACACTCATTTGACACTACTCAATAGTTTTGCACATTACAAGAGATTAGACCATTCAGGTCAATTTATCATTACACGGAAGTCTGATTTGCAGACTTACCATTTCATCGCTTTCCAACCTTGGTGATGTTGAACTCCTTAGCTTGCTATTGAGTACACTCACTCTGTTGCTGAATGTCAAGGCTCAGACTAGAATGCCTGCGTAATAGTTTGGAGCCACCAATGCTCTGATTGTGCACGTATGACAATTGTTGTTTCTCCCCAAACGTTCTGTCCTCCATGGGAAGGTCCAGACGCACACCCTCCACTATTCCTTGTCACCTCCAGTCACGTTGCTCTGCATTCTGTAGCTCACTGTATGCGCGGCAATCCCCGTGAGTTCCTCAGCTTCCTACGCACAACACCCACCTGTGGTCTCTATCGGTCTGTTGTAAACGTGACTCTAACTTGCGTGGAACCAAGAATTTCTCTTCCAACAGTGGGGACCCATATGAAGACAAGGCACCACTACACAATAGTTCTAATGCCACGCGAGTCTGTCACGCATGGACACGGCTTCAACTATGATCACCTCCCCAATATACAACTTAAAATTCTGTAATATTAGTTTCAGCTTCAAATCGATCTTTGATACATATAACCTGATAGCTCCAACACGTTTCAAATTTGATTCGCTACTTCTGAAGAGTCACTCGACACGCGCGACAACACACTATGCCTAGCGGGGTCCACTGAGACAAATGTTCTCTTTATAAATCGCCGGAAATGCTAGAGGTGTAATAACGGCAAGTGTCGCTTTTCTATATTACTGCAGGAGTCATTTTTTTTTTCTTATTTCTTTGGGCGACGTCTTAGCTTCAACACTGTCGTGGAGGAGTCTTCAGCATACGAAGATGTGGTTGAGCGAATACCGTGTTTCACCTAGCACACATACAGGCAATCTCCTACGCTTCGACAGTCATTCAAATATTCCACTCCACCCATCCGTTTATCCGATGACCATTGCTGGCATACGCACACTGCAGATATGTGTCTTAGCCCTCGTCGTGAAGGAGACTTTTGCCTGCGGGGATGTAGATGTATCGCTACTGGCCAGTGCCAGTTTTACCTTGCACACTACGGGCCTTCCAACGGTCATTCAAACTCCACTCTACCAATCCGCTTACCCGATAACTACTACCAGGCACACACTCACTGTATATGTTCTTATCCACCTGTGTTTGTTATGCTGCTACAGATGTCTCTGCACTTGCATTGTTATTATGCTCGACTAGGTATCACTGTTACTCTCGCTTCTATGACAATAGTTACTACTGCTGGATGGTGTGCTGGTTATGCCTAGGCGTAGCCATACAATGACTCGTCCAGAAAAGTTACAACTTCTCCTTGTTCGAATCATTGAATGAATAGTCTCAGCGAGTATATCCTAACGACACTGCAGATGCATCCAATCCCAAATTAACGTGACTTCAATGTTTTCACCCGTTCATATGATAAACCAAGAACTTGCACTCGTTTGTATAAAGGCACAGTCAGCCCGATTGAGCTCGTGTTATTAAGCTAGGCCCGTCGTTTAGCACAGGGGAAGACGGTGTCTACCTTCTCATACTGCCACGGTGGTCTAGATACCCATAGACGTCCAACACCATCTTGACTCTCCACCACAGTTTAACACATATGCCTCCCAACTCAACGTGGGATGTAGATAATGCTAAGAGCATTCAGAGTACTACACCCAGCCGTCACCAGTAAGGGAGAAGACCACGCTGAATACCGTTGCATGCAGAGCACAATACACAACCGTCACCAGTAAAGGAAAAAGACCACGCTGAATACAATCATCCACCAATAAAACTCTCTGCTGAATAGGAACCTCGGGTAGTGCAAATAAGAACTTAACCAGTCAACAAACTACGTTCAGCTCCAATGACAAATTTGATCCCCATAACCATGATTCAAACTGGAAGTGATTTAAGCAAGTTTCCCTTACTCTCAATTTCTGTTACTCAGAAACCCTACAGGCTATCAAGAAAACCAGTTCTGATACCATTGAAATGTCCCAAACCGGGTATTTCCCAAAAACCCCTCAAATGTAACCCAGAAGATTTAAACATATACTTGCATGCAACAGGATATTGATTTAAATGAAATAACCAACAAAAATAACCAACAATATATTCCAATAAACTCTCAGAAGGTCGTTATCGCATTATACAACAACCATACAATAACAATGGGATTTCCAACAATCCAAAACCGAACTACGGAATGCAATAGAATATCAAATAACAAGAAGAACCTGGAAATGCAATGGTGAACTTTGCTGTGAGTCCACCCCGAGATGAACTGGTTTTCCGTCCAATCCACCGAGAAAGCCTGAAGGTTTCCGTCCTCAGGTTTCAGAATCGAAAGCTGAAGCTCTCTGTATTGTCCAAGAAAAAATGAATTCATAAACTAAGCATTCTCAATGAGAGTCCAAGCCTTCTTTTAAGGCTGCAGCTGTGACTCTTGAGTTTCCCCACTTTGTCTCTTCATATTCCACTTAAAGTCACTTTTTAAATAAATATAACCGTTGAGTTATAAAGTGACATAATAAAATAAAGTAAGGAATCTTCTGGCATTAAAATGGTGTGCCAAATGAACTCGGATGAAGACGTGTGATAGCTTGCCAGAAAGCTCTCGGCGAGACACTCCAAGTCCACTATTGAAATGTCAGGAAAACTGAGTTCTGTCGACTTACTATAAATAGTAAGTACCTTGGAAACCTTGTGGAAACTGCTCTGATAGGCCTGAAACTGAAAACGCCTAGGCCAAACATCCCTCTGATCACCTGCCAAGCCTCGGTTAGCCCACCAGACCATGATGAAAAGGCTAACTATAAGGCACAAAATAATGTGCCCCGAAAAGGGGACATTACATATCTCCATTTATTAAGGAATGATTGCATGAATAATGTCAAGGGACAACGGGCTAGCAATGTCACAAGTAATGGATATTGAATTTGGATAGGCTAATGGAAGCAAGTTGTTGTTGGAGAGATGAAATTGTTTGAGCAAGGCTATTTATTAATGGTGGTTACAGTGGACAAGTTGGTATTGCACATGTTGGAAGGATTAAGGATATTGTTGCATGACATGGAAGGACCATTGGAAAATGGCGAAGGGACATTGTGACAGGTAGGTATAGGTGAAGGTTGAGGAATACATGGATTACTTATGGAAGTAGGGATTCCTCGAAGACTAACATGCGCAGGGTTGATATTTTGAATGGAAGTGGCCATAATATGTGTAGTATATGTAGGCCTACTAGGGATAGTATGTAGGAAGACGAATAGAATGCTCAACATTGTTATTAGGATGAGTGAAATTGAGAGCTTTGGCACAACTTTTTACAGACGCAATGTTTTCATTAACAAGGTGAGTTATGCTAGGCAAGAGATCAATACCATTAGCATCATTTTGAATCATCTTCCTCAACCCTTCTATCACAGGGATTGCATCCCTGCTATAATGTTCTTGACCGACACAATGCTCAAATCTTTCCAAGTCATGAGAAAGCTTTTGCACTTGGTTTGGAGAGACTCTTGTTAGTGATTCATCCTCATCATGGGAAGTATGTGAAGAGTGGTTCTCAACAATTTTGACGATGGATAATGGTTTTCAAATGGAAACACTTCTTAGTATCATGGCCAGGTGGACCATGATATTGACAAAAGGATTTGGGATCATGGGAAGCTGGCAATGGTTTGGAAGGCTCAATCAGTTTGAGGGGAGGAAGTTTCAAAATATTAGCATTCATTAACTTAAACATCACATTATGCAAGGACTTTGAAAGATGAGTAAAAGTAGGAGATGGTTTAAACACAAATGACAAAGGAGCCACACCTGAGACAACAACTGCCACTTGTGCATCAACATTGCTAGAGTAAATTGTTGATCTTGATGAAGCCTTTAAGTATTTGAAAGTTTTGGATGATTGTTGAGAGGCATCACTCTTATCAATCGGAGCCATTGGAGTGGAGCTCTCAAATTGACTCACTTGATGTTGACTGCACACAATTGGGTAAAAGATAATGTCTTTTTGCTTATTAGAAAGGAAAATCCTTTGAACATCCATATCAGGCATAGGATAAAAAATTTGAGCATGCAAATGTTTGAATCTACCAATGAAATCAATCACTTTTTCTTTAACATCTTGCTTGCAATGAATTAAATCAATTAAAGAAATTTGAGGTCCAATATTGTTTTGAAATTGTTGAATGAAAGCATAGCAAGGTTTTGAAAGGAATCAATGGAATAAGGAGGCAAAGAACAAAACCATTGCAAGGCCTTATCTTTAAATGTGCTTGTAAACAATTTTGCCTTGAGTCTTTGATCATTAGAGAAGTCACTACACAATGTTTGGAATCATTAGAGAAGTCACTACACAATGTTTGGAATGTCCTACACAAGGGACGACCTTTTCCATTGTAGGTTTCTAAATGAGGTATCTCCATGTATTGAGGAATGATTGCATGGATAATGTCAAGGGACAACGGGCTAGCAATGTCACAAGGGATATTGAATTTGGATAGGGTAATGGAAGCAAGTTGTTGTTGGAGAGATGAAACGGTTTGAGCATGGCTATTAATGGTGGTTACGATGGACAAGTTGGTATTGGACATGTTGGAAGGATTAAGGATGTTGTTGTGTGACATGGAAGGACCATTGGAAGCTGGCGGAGGGACATTGTGATAGGTAAGTATAGGTGAAGGTTGAGGAATACATGGATTACTTATGGAAGTAGGGATGCCTCGAAAACTAACATGCGCAGGGTTGATATTTTGAGTGGAAGTGGCCATAATAGGTATAGTATATGTAGGCACACTAGGGATAGTATGTAGGAAGAGGAATAGAATGCTCAACATTGTTATTAGGATGAGTGAAATTCAGAGCTTTGGCACAACTTTTTACAGACGCAATGTTTTCATTAACAAGGTGAGTTATGCTAGGCTAGCATCATTTTGAATCATCTTCCTCAACCCTTCGATCATGGGGATTGTATCCCTGCTAGAATGTTCTTAATCGACACAATGCTCGAATCTTTCCAGGTCATGGGAAAGTTTTTGCACTTGGTTTGGACACTCTTGTTAGTGATTCATCCTCATCATGGTATGAATGGGAAGAGTGGTTTCCAAATGAGGTATCTCCATGTATTAAGGAATGATTGCATGGATAATGTCAAGGGACAATAGGCTAACAATGTCACAAGTAAGAGATATTGAATTTGGATTGGGCAATGGAAGCAAGTTGTTGTTGGAGAGATGAAACGGTTTGAGCAAGGCTATTAATGGTGGTTACAGTGGACAAGTTGGTATTGGACATGTTGAAAGGATTAAGGATATTGTTGTGTGACATGGAAGGGCCATTCGAAGATGGCAGAGGGACATTGTGATAGGTAGGTATAGGTGAAGGTTGAGGAATACATGGATTACTTATGGAAGTAGGGATTCCTTGAAGACTAACATGCACAAGGTTGATATTTTGAATGGAAGTGGCCATAATAGGTGTAGTATATGTAGGCACACTAGGGATAGTATGTAGGAAGAGGAATAGAATGCTCAACATTGTTATTAGGATGAGTGAAATTGAGAGCTTTGGCACTACTTTTTACAGACGCAATGTTTTCATTAACAAGGTGAGTTATGCTAGGCAAGAGATCAATACCATTAGCATCATTGAATCATCTTCCTCTACCCTTTGATCACATGATTGCATCCCTGCTAGAATGTTCTTGACTGACACAATGCTCAAATCTTTCCAGGTCATGAGAAAGTTTTTTCACTTGGTTTGGACACACTCTTGTTAGTGATTCATCCTCATCATGGGATGTATGGGAAGAGTGGTTCTCAACAATGTTAGGTATAGAGGTATCATCAAGATTCCTATGGAACATATTTGAGGACTCGGGATCAACGGAACCCATAAGTCTACGGCTTCTTCTCACAAGAATGCTATATGTAGGAGTTAGGGTTATGACACTCATGCACAAGGAAATTAAAGAAAAATATGTTT
Source organism: Thuja plicata (assembly GCA_018584345.1). NCBI lineage: Eukaryota > Viridiplantae > Streptophyta > Pinopsida > Cupressales > Cupressaceae > Thuja > Thuja plicata. The sequence goes on along the minus strand of MU226568.1, from coordinate 1,468,593 downwards.
AAACAATTGCAATTAAGATCTAATTGATCGTTAAACTTAAGGCAATTTGAATCAGATCTGAAATGTAAAGATAAATATCACAAAAGCACTTATCAAGTTCATGCAACACAATGGTATAAAGATTGCACATAAAATCTAATGAAATGCATATATATGAAATCTGATCATAAACATTTAAAGCAAATCTAACCCAAACAAGAATGTAAATGCTGTAAGATGTCGGGTTCACCAAAATGTGCTGAAAGAAGAGGATGGATGATAATGGGAAGGTGTTCACTAAGATGGCAAAGCGAAATAGGGAGCTCACATCCCAAATTGTACCTTTCCTTTCATGCATTAGGAAGCGGAAACAACCCCTTAGGCTCAAGTGGACTCAACTGCTGGATATGTTTTTCCCAATGGGGGTCTTCCTTAAATGTAAGTGTAGGATGGATGCAATTAGGAATGAAGAAGCGGATGCAAGAGGGCAATGAGGAGGAAATCAGAGGTTTTTGATCACATAGAACACACTATAACCTTTAGACTGTCTTTGAATGCAAATATGAACAAAGGACTGAGTCACTGACCTATGCTGAAAAACTGAGCTTGAAAGTGACTGTTGGGGGCGACTTTGGATGTAGGGGGTGGCTGGAGTAGCCCCTAACCCTGAGAGGCGCCCTTGCACTGGAAAAAAGAGCTGAAACTGGTCTGGATTTGAAGTAGACAGTCAATAGGTCTTGTTTCCGGATCCAAAACTCCGTCTCCTGTAACGTGCACACAGAGAAAAAGGGAAAAGGTTGGATTGAAAAGGGTTTGCCTTGGTCAAACCCTTCAATAGGAATCAACCACAACCAAATTGAAAATGCATAAATGAATGAGCGTGCTGTTAGGAGCAGAGGCTTGTCAATGAACTATACCTTCACAAACGCTGGATGGCTCATGAAGATGATTGAATCAAAGTGTTTACCATGGATCTAGGAAGAAGATGAATGTCCTTCACATATGCAATTGATCTTGACCTTACTCCATACTCTCCATGCTCGATGCTTGAAATTTGGTTTTGAGGTTGATTTCTATTCAAAACAGGCTCCACATTGAAATTAATACAAAATGAGCCACACATGCCATTTTTGTATTTTTTTAAAATAAAAAAACTTCTTAAACCCTAATTTCGACTATAAAGCATGCATTTTGTCATTTGATGATATTTCATTCATCTCTCGAGCATTTTTCACCATTTTTCATTGTGTAATGACATTGTGAGACTTTTGCAAATAATGAATATGAAATATGAGGTATTTTATTTAAAATTTTATTGGCAATTATGGATTTATGACTTTCATGCTTCTAACTTATTATTATTATCTGCTTGAAGTTTTGAACCAATGATGAATGAACATTGAACATGTTACATGTATGAATCTATGATGTACACACACACATACACCCACGGTACAGAAACCCACCCAAATTTTGTTTAGCCAAACCCGCAAACTCGAATCCGTATCAGAACCAGGATCGGTAACTTAGCTATTTGTAGACATGGTTCACTTGGCCCACAAGAGGCAGGAACATCCAACTATAACCAGTTCCATCCCTTGTGGTAATCAATTTATCATTTGGCCCACAAGAGGTAGGAACATCCATTTCTTGGTGTAATCAATTCATCACTTAGCCAACAAGAGATAGGAACATCTAACCAGGTCCATATCCATCTCTTGGGTAATCAATTCGTCACTTAGCCCACAAGAGGCAGGAACGTCCAACTAGTGCCAGATCCATCTCTTGGGGTTATCGATGCATCACTTAGCCCACTAGAGGTAGGAACATCCAACCAGGTTCAAATCCATATCTTGGGGTAATCTAACTTGCTTCTTATCCCACAGCGGCATAAATTTAGAAGTTTATTTTTTCCAATTTGTCATTTTTTTGGTACCAATCTGTAAAATACTAAAATGTCTACCTCCACCCAAACTGCTAAGCCTTATATAATTTAGCATTCATAATTGTCTTGTATGCTGCGATTATTATTATTTCTGCTGCTGCTGCTTCTACTTTTCAAATTTTTAAAACTTCTCACTTACTAAATTTGGCAAACTGCATTAAGAATGTTAGGGAAACCTTCCAAATATTATTTCTGGTTTGCAAACGTACTGTAATTCTGCAATTTTTTTTCTCTTTCGCCTCATTGGAGCAAGGATTTACACTTTCATTTTTTAGGCCAGTGGAGTGTCCTTAGTGTCTTTCCTCATTCTCAAAGCTGCTGTTAAGCCCCAGCTTCCTGGGATGATGTTTTATTTTTGTTCCTAATTTGTTCAAGAAGATTGGATAAGGGGTTCCTACATCCCATTTGCTCTCTTTCTTTTCTCCACACTGATGAAGATTCCTTTCTTGTTGCTAGGCCATGATTCACATTTATTTTGCAAGACATAAAGGGGCTCAGCATCATTTTGTATTAAGGGGGGCCCTTCTTGACATAACCCTCAAGCTTAATTATTATAATTCTATTACTTTTTTGATTTGCCCTTCAAGTTCGCAATCTTATGAGATAGATTATTCGGAGAATATTGACTAGTTCAATTTGGATCAGACCTATTTCATGGATCCTTTGCCATTTCTTTCAAATACTTTTGCCGTAGAATTATATGATATCTTTCACTCTTCATATGAACATCTGGGGTCGAGTCTTTACATTAGCTACCAACATTCCATTTTCTACTCCAAATGCAAATGTTTTGAATCAAAATATTCCTGGCCTCCAACAAAGCTGTTTGATTATAAAGAGGCTGTTGTGTTCACTCCCGATTTTTAGTGGACTGCATTTGTATTTACCTTTGCCTCTTTCACAGGAGTTATATTTTCTATCCTTAATCTTGTTCGTTATTGCAAAGAGACACATCATTGTTATCTGTTAAGGGAATTTTACTTCATAGTATTCAAAATAAATTGTTTCTACGAACTTTTACACTGGTCTAGGGATATGATATCTGTGTGATCTGTAAATTTACTTCACATTCCTTGGCCTTAGAATCTAATTTTCAACCAAGTACTTTAATACCCAATCGAATTCTGTAAGTTTAACAAGTCCATTTCTTTCAGAAATTTTATTTCAAAAACATTTTTTTTCATTTGGCTTTCCATTTTACGGAGTGTGTGGAATTGAGAACTCACCTCTGAGGTACTGTAGTTTTCTTCTTTCTCTTTCTAGAGCCCTTAAATCTCTTTGACTAAGTTGCATTAAGTTTTAACCATAGTGTGTCCCTTAGGCTGGCAGGAGCGCATATCCTATTTTGGGATTGCCCTAAATCTTGCCTTTCAGTCTGCTGTTACGATTAAGGCAGGTCTGACTTTATGCTGATCCCCTCTTTGGATGCTGATCTCTGCTCTTTGGATGAATGTTTATGCTGATTGGATTGATCTCCTTCATGAAATGGAGTTCTTCAATTTTATTTCCTTAATGCCTGATGTTATTCATCTTCACAGTCTGTTCTTAAAATCTGAATAATATTCTTTTTATTGTTGCAACTCCTTTTCCAACTTCGCTTATTCATCTCCAAGTTTTCTTACATAAATACCATTCCCTTTTGCAATGGTCACAACCTTTCACAGTTTCCACCCTTTGGAAGAGTCACAACCTTTCAGAATTACCACCCTTTGAAAGAGTTACAACTCTTCATCATTGCTGCCCCTTGGGAAGTTACTTATTCTCTTCCTCTTCCTTTCTTCTTCCTTTCTCCCTACCTTCTTTACACTTAATTAACTTGTAGTATATTATATTATTATATATTTTTTATATTGTAATTTCAAATTTTTATTACTATAGTTATTATTAAATCCTATTTAAAAAAAGGGATATTACAGCAATACTCTCCCAAATGTAACCATTTAATCGATGCATTTTGCATAATATCCTTAAATATTTCTCTAAATATCCTTCCAACCATTTATTGACAATCTTTGTTTGCCCATCTGTTTGTGGGTGATAACTGGTGTTAGGGTTTAGTTATGTTCTGCTTAACTTGAATAATTCTCGTCAAAATAGGGTGAGGAAGCGGCTGTCTCGATCCCTTACAATGTTTCTGGGTAAACCATGTATTTTGAAGACTTCTTTAAAGAAAACCTCAACTACTTGAGGTGCTCTAAAATATGTGTATATGGCCATAAAATGTGCATATCTGGTTAGGTGGTCAACTACCAAATATATGCAGTGTTTCTTTCTGTACCTTAGGTAGTCTTGTTATAAAGTCCATAGAAATGCTTTCCCTACCATGTTTGAACTTTTAATACATCTCCTTTAAGTCCTTTGCATGAAAATCTTTCTCTAATTTGTTTGTAAGTCTTGTAGTATCCTTGATGCCTTGATAATGGGTTGTTATGGTTGGTTTTCAAGGTCTTTACTTTTAAGTTTTAACCCTGGAGTGAGGTATATCCTTGCCTTGTTAAAGATGAGGTCATCCTTGACTTTATATCTCTAATCTTGTATCTTTCCTTCTAATGTGTCATTTGAGAATGTTAGCATATTTTGCAATTATGTATGTTCTCAATTATGTGGATATTGTTGTTAGGGAGCCAAGGTGAGGTCTTCATAACAAGGCGTCAACTATAACATTGTTCTTTCCTTTCATATACTAAATATCAAAATCATATGCTTGTAACTTGCTCACCCATTTTTGTTGTCCATCATTCAAGTCTTTTTTGTTTAAGTAGGACCTTAAACTATTACGATCAGTTTTAACTACAAATCTTCCACAAATTAGGTATTGTGTGAATTGTGCTAAGGCATGCATAATTGCTAGCATTTCCTTGTTGTGAACTGAATAGGTTCTCTCTATTTCTTTGAGCTTTCTACTTTCAAAGGCTATAAGGTGTTTGTTTTGTGCTAACATTGCCCCGATGCCTTCTCTCAAAGCATCACAATATAACTCAAATGGTGATGAGAAGTTTGGCATGACCACAATGGGGCAGGAACTCATTACTTCTTTAAGCCTTTCAAAGGCTGCTTGTGCTTCTTCATTCCATGAAAATGCTCCTTTCTTCGTTAGATTGGTTAGTGGGGCAGTCAATCTAGAAAAGCCTTTGACAAATGTGTTATAATAGTTGTATAGCCCCAAGAAACCTCTTATATGTGTCAAAGTTTAGGGTTTTGGCCATTCCTTGTGTCCTCAATTTTCTCCTCATCCACACTAACTTCTCGAGCTTTGATTTTATGCCCTAGGTATAAAATCTCCTCCATTCCAAATTCGCACTTAGAGAGCTTAGCAAATAGTTAGTGCTGTTCAAGTATTCCCAATACTTCATCTAAGTGTTTTAGATGCTCCTCCCAAGTTTTACTATAGATGAGAATATCATCAAAGAACACCCATAGGAATTTTATTAATTGTCCCCTAAAGATGTGGTTAACACATGATTGGAAAGTGGCAGGAGCGTTTGTCAATCCAAAAGATAGGACAATGAATTCAAAATGACCATAATGACATCTTAAGGCTATTTTGGGTGTATCTTTCTCCTTTAACCTAATTTGGAGGTATATCGACCATAGGTGAAATTTTGAAACGTACATTGCCCCATGGAGTTCATCAATTAATTCATCAACTCAAGGAATGGGATATTGGTTTTTTATTGTCTTTTTATTTAGCACCTTATAATCAATGCATATCCTCATCGTGCCATCTTTCTTTTTGGAAAGTACCATAGAAGAGGCAAGGGGCTCAAACTTGGTTGGATATGCCCCATCTCTAATAATTCCTTTATGGTCTTTTCAATTTCTTCCTTGTACTTGCAAGGGTAGTGCTCTGGAGTGGCAACAACTAGTTTTGTCCCCTCATTTAGTTCAATAGAATGTTTGAACCTCTCTTTGGAGGTAGTTCTGGAGGGATATCATTAAAGACCTTCTTATGTTTGTTCAATAGAGGCTGTACATCAATATGGATGGATTTTCCTTTGGTGGAGAACTTGTCTAGGACCAAGCATTAGGCGGCCCATTCTACTTGTCCATGGTTAAGAGTTCTTTCCATCTTTTTAGATTAGATTAAACTCAGGGATCCATCAGACAGTTCATGTAGGTTTACCTTCTTTCTGTTATGCATAAAACACATCTCCAATTTTGTGAGGTCAGAGATGAAATGACCCAAGGAATGTATCCATGGGGTCCCCCAAATCACATTAGTATCCTCTATATTTACAACGTAAAATCTTCCTTTGACTTGATGTTTTCCTAGGGTGACGTTTAGTTGGGTAATCTTCTAATATGGGGTAGTAGATCCATCAGCCAAAGTTACCTTAATTTCTTTAAAGTCTCCAGTTTCCAATCTTAATCTCAGTCTTCATCAATAAAATTGCGGGTTGCTCCACTATCTACAAGGGTTGTTACCCTTTTACCTTTAATGACATCCTCGATCTTGGAAGGATGGTGCTTGGATGCTTGTGAGGTGCATGCCAAAGTTTTGCCTCCTTCATCCTTGTCCTCATACTTTGTTCTTTTGCTTGGGTTTTCTTCTTTGCTTGTTTCTCTTTCAGATATTGCTTCCATATTGTGGGCTTGAATTTTTTTCCCACATACATGCCATAGTTCCCATTTTTCTTTACATTTGAAGCACAAGCCTTTCATTTTGATATCTTTTTTGGTTACAGATATGCCCCCTGGTACCATTCTCCCTTGCATTTGTAGCATACTTTTTCCCCTCTATTCTTGTCTTCCTCACAAATGTGTCCCGACATCCACTTTTCTGTGCAATGGAAACACAATTTTCTTCTTCTTAAATCATCACGCCTATCTTTAGGGATAAAGGTTCTTTTATGCTCTTTATTGTAAAAAGTTCTATCCTTTGATGTCATGTGTTTGGAATTCCCCTTCTCAATTGTTTGGTCAGTATCAAGATGTGTAGCCTTTTTGATTGCTTCTTGGAGTGAGGTAGGGTCAAGCGCGCTTATGAGGCCACAAATGTCACTTGATAACCCTTCTATAAATAACCCTTCAAAAGGACTTCTCTGAACTTTAAACTTTGAGGGCGCTACCCAATTCAAAACTAAAATGGATGTCTCTGAGTGGTATATTAGATGCCTACTGAAAAAATTTAAAACATCTCTTGCAAGTTTGCAGTGACAAGGGACAAACATTGTAAAGTCCTAGACAAACCCCTCACTCCCACTAGCAAGCTCTCCAAACTGACTAAAAAAATTAAAACAACTCTTGCAGGTTTGCCGCAATGATGAACACACATTGTAAAGTCTCAAACAAACCACTCACTCCCAACAATAAAATGTCAAAAAACCAGTGTACCAAGGGGACGCGTCCCCCCAAATCCCGAGCTTTCCTAGAATGGGGACGTCCTTGGGATGGGGGGACGGCGCTCCCAAGTCCCCAGCGACGCACCAATTTTGTCACTCACCACTGGGAATGTGGGGACGTCATGGCGTCCCCGAGACGTTGAGGGGGATGCCTGTGCGTCCCTCAAGCATCTTGGGGATGCCCAGGCGTTTGCCGTGGCGACAACTTCAAGCACATTTAAAAAAAAAATAACACACTTTTTTTTTTAAATTTCTTTGGTTCTATTTGAACATGTTGTCACAAAAGTCTACACCTGGGCTTAGGTGGTTGTCAGCGACCTAAGCAGCATCGTGAAGCATGGAAACAACCTCCAAGTGTGGGACTTGACAAGCGAGGTTGAATCTCTGGAGAAGGCTGACTTCCTTTACAATCAGGGTGCACCTAAACTATTGCTTTGAGGGAAAATGGAGAAGGATATGCTAAAAGAGAAATGTGGTGATGCAATAGATTGAATCATGGATCTCTTTGCCTATAATTGCACAAAACATCAATAAAGCACCCAAATACAAACAGATCTCAACTCTATTCTATCCTCCTAGGATTCATATGCAAATCAAAACTAATGAAATGATGCAAACAAGAAAGCTCTCACAATGCAACATCCATGAGCACATCAACACAACACACGAACAAGGACAACAAAAGATAAACAATCCATACATGGCAAGACAATGGACAATATATCAGATTGGCAAGATAAAGTAAAACAAAGATTTCTATTAATGCATAACAAAATAAGAAATTACAGTTGCAGAGCCTAAGCTGCTGCAAAGAACCAGAGAAGAACCCAAAAGATATGTACAAACTTTGCCTTTATAGATCAGGCATAACTCTGATTACAGATGATGTTCAAACCCTCAACTAGGGTTGAGTTACAGAAGGAAGAACATATCAGGTCAAATATCTGATCTTTGCGTGTAAGTAAATCATCCCAAAAGTGACAGAAAGGAGGAATAATGAATGCCCCTGCAACAAAAGAGTGACCCATCCCTCTACAAGTACATGATGATCAAATCTTTGATGGTGAGGAAATAGGGCTTCAAGAATAATCTACAATCAATAGGCATGGAACCGCCAGAAGACCACCAACAATCATAAATGAACACTCGATGATTGGAGGAATCGACCAAGAGCATACAAAAGTAATGACACCGCTTGAATGAATCAACAACTAACTCCAATGGAAGGTCGACAAAAGCGAAAAGATCGTTGGATGCAGCTGAGAGCAATAACGCTTCAATCTTCAATTTGATCTTAATTTGCGAGAGCTTCCCCGACGAACCTTTTGTATTCCTTGGCATTCAAAATGACTGTTTTGATAATCGGGGAAAGTTCCCTCGATAACCAACCTTCTCTGCTGAGTGGATCAAGCTATGGTTGAAAGTTATTGAACATCGGGGAAACCACAAGAAATTCTGCCGATAATATCCCTGCACCTATTGGCATTCAAAAGATATCGGTGAAACATAGAAGATGTCCCATCGATAGAACTCATCGGCGTAACATCTCCAATCGGGCCGAGTAATAGTATCCTTGCCGGTCATCAAAGTTTCCCCTATGAACATCATGCTGCAACTATTGGCAAGACTTCTGCCGATGCAAACCCCATCGGGGGAACATACACCATCGAGGGAACATGACTCAAGCTATGCCAACGAGAAAACTCATCGGGGTGACTTACCCCGATAACATCCATCAGAATAACATAAACCATCGGAATGAGCCCAAAAACTCCCAGCGATCCCCTGAGTTACGCCAACGAACCTCATCGGCGGAACCCATCCGCTATTTTGTCGATGCAAAATCCCATTGGGGAAACATGCACTATCTGACAACACCTTTTTGTTTCCTTCCGAAGGCCATAGCTTTGTCAATGTACTCTTATCGGCGAGACCGGTCTACCGTCCGGCCGATGCTCGCTTACTTGTCTTCGCAGTGAAATGACACATGCTCATTTTGGTAAAACCTCCGCCAATATAAAACTTGAAGATTGGCCTTTTCGGCAAGACCCAAAGATGTCTTGCCGAAAACATCATACATTGCAGCAACACCAGATTGCATATCGGTAGGACTTTCGCCGATGCTACTCATCGGGGTAACATCACCCATCAAAATCTGTTTTTTCCTTCCAGCGACAGTTATAGCTACTTCGATGGATCTTCATCGGTGAAACAAAGGACATGCTACCCCGATGTTGCCTCTTTAGCCTTAATGAAAATCGATTCGGAATTTCGGGGGGACCATGGGCATGTCTTCCCGAAATCTAGCCTTAGATCCCTAAAGAAGCCTTGCATGCTTATTTCGGTGAAACATGAGAAATGTTCCACTGAAATCTCTGTCCTGCAGTGTTCCTCACTGATTTAGCTCTATATGCTTGTTCAACTGAATCCTTGTGATTGAAACTAACCTAGAGGGTTAATGGTGACAGAAAAGTCAACAAAACCCTAAGGGTATGTGCAGCCCATCTATGGCTTTCCATGCCTTCAAAACTCCTGCAAGGTTAATTTGTATTCACATTTTTATTTCTAATCGTTTGCTACAGCAAGAAGAGTGAAGAGCTGAGAAAAGAGTCATTGAAAACTTCAATGTTCAATGTTCAATGTTCAAGTATTTACTATTTAGTATTTGGCATTTGCAATTTTGCTATTTTACTTCTTAATAGTCGTATACATCTTTTCATAACTAGCATTTTAAATACCATATGTAAAGTATAGTGTATACACCACCACCCACCCCGCCGCTGTCCCTCCACCGTCCCCAAATTGAGGCCCCTTTTGCCCCCCCCGTTCCGGTGCCCCCCCGTCCCCGACAGTGGTGTAACTATGCCAAAAACACACCCAGTGCTTAGCAGTGAAGTTGCAATGCACACCTGATGCCCAAGCTTAAACCTGAATCACAACCCACAAAAGACGGGAAATTGAAGTCCTCACACATATGAAATCCCTAGTGACCCATGGAAAATGTAAAATAGTGATGACCACTCGCACAAGATGAATTACCTGTCTGTTTACAGTCGCATAGGATGATATACCTGTGGGTTTATAGTCACAGAAGAAGAGCACACAAAATGAAATTTATGGTCACATGAATGTGAGAAAAAACATGTAAAAGTTGGTATTTGTAGAGAACTTGTCTGTGGAAAGTTCATTTGCTGCTCTTGATACATGGCATTCTCAGAACAATTGCCTGCTGACCAATGAGCTGGCCAAGCCTCAAGCTATCCTCATACCAATTACCTTCTCACCAACAACCCTTCTTAGAACCAACTCTTTCTCAAACAAAAACATACCTTGATCACAACTTTGTTACGCTGTTTATGAGCAGCATGAATCCGAACTAATAGTAGTTTCCCTTGATTCCCTTGAGTTGCTCTTCACCATTGCCCGCATGATTATGAATGAAGGTTGATTTGGTGGAGAGGCATTGCCATGGTAATTGATATAAAGTCTATATTTTTGTGAGTGTAGGCAGAAGCCCAGGTAGTTATTTTGGTTGGTTACCTTCGACACTGAAGAGTGATGCTAAACTGTTCAAACTGTTCAAACTTTCCCCAAAAATTAAAATCAAATAAATCAACCTATATGTTGTTGGATATATGCCCCATTCCCAATATGAATATTGATATGACGGGACTCAGTTGAGGAGCCCTTTTACATTTATCTCAACATTGAGCCTTAATTATTATTACACCCTGCAGGTATCTTATAGCCTTTAATTTGTGTGAATAGCATCTGAAAACAATCAATCAAGTGCTTGACTTTTCGTAAGAGTTTTCATTGTTGAACAACTTAATTGTTCCTGCCGTAATGTGGAGACTCTTTATTCCTTTCATATTACTCACATTATTTTCTAGAGACTAATCTCGACAATTAATTATCTAATTTATTGTTGTTTTTTCATTTAACATTTGCTATAAAATTTTCTATTTTCTAAGATTAATTAGTGGGGGATTCTATTGGGGTCCATGCACTGTGTAAATATAAAAAAATACAGAACATAAATACTAAATAATGACTGCAGCGGTAACCCGAAAATGAATGGTAACACTAAAAACAACTAGAGTTGATCCAAAATACATTAACTATAGTGCTAACAACAAAAAGTACAACATCCATCTTCCAATACTATTCTCATCAAAACTAGCATTAAACACAAGACACTAACACAAACTCCAAAGACTCAATTATTTATTATTTGCAACTTCCCATACAACCAGATTTTCCACCTCCATCGCATTCAAGCTCTGCCTTGCTTCCGATGGATGACCTAGTGTTGAGGCAGCAAGTGATTAAACTTTTATTTTCTGTAAGATCACTTTCCTCCTCTATGCCTGATGCAGGGATTGGGTACTCACTAAGGACTGAATGACGCCCTTTGTTATTAGATCATCATGACTCTTTTGAGCACATTTTTAATGTCCACGCAGTATGCCTCGAGAATCAATAATTTCCGATGAACTATGTGAAATTTACCAAAATCACTGATTGACTATCCATATTGACGAGCCCTCAAATGTCTTGCAATTACATGCTCTTTCTTGTGAGATCACAAACAGAAATGCAAAGCAAAAAAAGTATGAATAGGCGACACATTAAGCCAAAAATGAAGGTGTACATATAGCCACATGAGGAGCAACTACCACAATGAATCATGGAGATGACTAGGAAGGCGACTCCCACTGATAGTGAGTGGTGGTGAGTTAACTTCCCTAGAACTCACTTGAGGTGGCAAGCTACATGTCAAACTGGGGCACCTAATGAGGCTGAGCACCTATGTGTATAATGCATGATGCATGCATAGTATACACGAACATCCTCCTTAAGCATTGCTTAGATGGACATAAAGAAAAGTTGAATCCTAGCAACTAGGCTTGATATTGTACCCAAGTACAATGCAATCAATCAGAAAGTCGAGAGAGGGAAAAAACCCAGTGGGAGAAAAACTCCCCCCAAAAGAGAAAAAAAATGCTCTATAGAAGATGAGAAGAACAAAACCCCTTGTGAGGAAAAAGTGTCCCCCATAAGAGAGAAGAGGAGAGACTGTGCAGCCCCCCCTCAAAGTAGAGTCTCTTGCAATGATGGCAGATGCTTGTCATTGAAAAGATGAGCCAATCCTGTCAAACAACACTCCTCCCCTTTGAATGAAGCAAAACCAAGAATATTTAGGATGTGTTGCATGAAATAAATATATGTGATATCTTTGAGCTTTGCTCAAGTGTCCCCATGTTGATGCTGAAATTCCCCACAATCAAGTCAGGTCTTTCAAGAGTAATTGAAATAAGTGACCACTCAAAATCATATGAAAACTGACGAAGAATATGATCCAAGGAAGTGATGTATGGATGTGGAATGTCAATGCATGCCATATGGGTACAATGCAAATCCCATAAGATGTCCTGCAATGAATTTCTAGGAGCCCTCAATGAAGCCTCTTTGAACTCTGTAGTAGAAACATGTGCAAGGATAAAGGAGCTGTTATCAAAGAGGAGACATATGTCCTCAATAGTGCCATCTAAATCTGAAATAAGGGACTCTACAAACAAACAAGAGATGTGTGGTACAAGCTCGTCTCAATGAAATGAATCCAAGAGAGATAAATGACTATTGCAAAGAATTATTGGAAGTTCTCGAAGGAGCAACTTTTGAACTTTGAAGTAGCAATATGTATTGTAGATGGTGTATCAATGTATTTCAATCAAATAAATTGATCTTCTCATGAGGATGTTTCCACACAAGATGGGACAGCATAAGTCTTACTATCATCCACAAAAGCCTATTCATCCAAGGAAACATCAATATCAAATGAAGATCCAAAGAATCCGTACATCTATTGGATGATGGTACTTACCGTGCACTATGTGATGTAGAAAATCTTCAAAAGTAATAAGATGTATTAGTCTATATACCATGTTATTATTGACAAGCCATGCATTCTTCTATTCATAGTCACATGTTTTGGGAACGAGTCCAAGAAGATAGTGAAATAGATCTTGCTCAAGACAATGATTCCTTATCCCTTATTTTGTGGACAAATAATTCTTTGAAGTTAGTTTGACAATAGAACGATGGAAATAAATATTAAAAAACATAACGAGCCCCACACAAAATGGAACTTTATGTGAGTTCATGATTACAAAATGCCTATATAATCTTCCCCCAACAATTATACATGTGCACTTTACAAGTTGAATGTATGTGCATGAACAATCCCCCAATTAAAATTGCAAAATTAAAAAATTGCCTTTTGGAGAGAATTTCAGAAGTTGATGTCACCAAATTAGACCATATGGTTAATAGTATGTCTTCTTGTGTTTATATTGATGGGTGTCAATAGTGATGCCTCTATTGTGTTTAAACTTGATGGGCATCGAAGGTTGTATTGGCTTCAACCATAGCAGCATTAATTATTTGGAGAATAAATCAACAAACCAAAAGTGTAGGATTTTTTGAAAAAAATGGAAAAAATCAGCCATAAATCGGGAAAAAATCGTATTTACCCAAAAACTTAATAAATTAAAGAAAAACAGTCAAAACTACTTTTTAAAAATCAAAGGGCATTTCCAAAAAAATGATATATTGAGAGCAAATAAATATAGAGTTCAACCCATTAATTGTAGAAAATAGATTTTCATTGTTTATATTCATATAGTTGATTACATTGCACAAAACATACTACAATAGCATAAAAAATAACTTGATGGACATAGATGTCAAAATGTCAATTACAATATATTTGTGACTTTGTACAAAGTCAACCAATAAACTAAGTACACAGATCTAAAAAATCAAATGTAGCCAATGACATGCTACGGGGCAGGAGGCCCTGATGATGTTTCTCCTGGGAAATAATGTGTCCTAATTCCTTGAACAATGTTAGGCGGAAAGTTGGCCTGTTCCATGACTTCAAAATCATTACGCTCATGAACATTATCATGTCCATCCTCATCAACGACAATCCACTCAGACTTTGGATCAGTTTTGTCAAGGTCAATTGGGGAGTCTTCCTCAATAGTTCTTGCTTTTGTCTATGTAGAAATTAATCTTTGCCTTTCAAGTGAAAAACACAATGAATACAACTTCAATTGAGTGCAATTTTTTAAAACTCCTACCTTGAGCTTTCTTTAGCTTCATGTGGAGGTTGTGGTGAACAAACACCAAGTAATTCAATTGTTTTTGTGTTAGACGGTTGCATTTTTTGGAATGTATGTGTTAAAAAAACTTCCAGTTATGCTCACAAGCAGATGAGTTGCATGATCGGTTCAAAATGTGTATTGCCATCCACCTAAGATTTTTGTATTTGTGACCAAAAACAATCCCACCATTGAGCTGAAAAACACATAATGTGGAGATGATATTGTGTAAGAATATCTTCAAATCATAACAAATTTAATTATCACGTCAACAAAATAAATGGACTATCAAAAGTTGATTGAGTAAGCCGGGTTGGAAGGTCGTTCTGCCTTCCACAACAGCCCTAGATGAGAGAAAACCCCTTACTTGCCTATATATTTGCAACTTTGACATAGCTTCATTCAATTGTTATTTGGTTGGAAACATTTTTAAATTTTTTCCATGCACTTGAACAAGCGTTATGTGATCTCAGTAATAAGTCTGAATTCCGAGTTGTATAACAATGATGGATTGAGAAAGTATCTTGCAGCATGGAGAGGAGATTGCATCTGTCCATCCCATCTCCTATCAATTATGTCCCATAACAACATATACCTATCCCTGTCATTTTCCAACCTACCCATCACTTACTCGAGGCTCTGGAAATTCTACCACTTGTTCTATTGCATCCCAAAAACTGGTAGAATACATGCACTCGACCACTGCCATGCCATTTGTTTGATTTGAGAAGCCAGACTCCATCTGTGCAGCTGAAACAACCATACGTTGCAAGTTCATTTTTTGTTGACAGAGAGTTTGTAGTGTAAGGAAGAGTGTTGCAAACCTTGTCACCCTTGGTTGAACTAGCTCCTTGGCCGATGTGAAATGTTGCATCATACTCAAAACCTCCATTTTTTCACCCTAGGTTGAACTAGCTCCTTGGCCGATGTGAAATGTTGCATCATACTCAAAACCCTCCATTTTTAGGGTTAAGAGATAAATACACTTATATCATATAATTCTCATGGGCTCAACCATAATAAGGGTTGAGACAGGAAGGACATGATGAGGTGCCCTAATTATCACCGACCCTAGGCCCAAGAGTGGAAACTCTGTCCCCCTTGGCTTCACGTGGTCTTAAGCATGCACATGAGGTGGCATGCCCAATGGAGCCTGTATACCGTTCCCCTTCATCACACTATCCTTCTCTAATCTTATGATCAAGGATCTCTTTCCTACCTCAATAACTAACCCATAAAGGCTCGGGAGGAATATTGCAATAGGGTGCCCTTAGCTCGACCCTAGGTCCAAGAGCGGAATCTCTGCCCCCCTTGACCTCATGCAATCCTTAACGTTTCTCATGAAGTGGTGTACCTAGTCAGGCTTCACTGTTCCCACCCCTTGCATTTCCTTTCTTTCCCTAATATGGCTGATTATTGTAGGTGTATGATATTGTCAATTGTATAGATATAAATATACATTTACTTGCATATGTTTATTATAAGCATATAGCTATGTTAGAGATTAAGTCTTCAAAATATATTGACATTCACATCCACTCAAATATGCATGAGTACAATTACTCCATATTAGAATGATTGAAGGTTGATTTTCTGTAGATGATTCTGCTGTTCGATGATTATCCTCTTCTAGTTCGATTGTTGTTGAATTATTGATTGATTGAATGAATTCCTTTGGTTTGGTGATTCAAGGTATTGGTAAGTTATGATTAAGTAATTGTTGATTAGATTATTATAAAGTGATGATATAATGATGCTATTTTGACATATTGATGGATGATGATTGAATGGATGTTGATTTGATAGAGTGATGCTTTATTTCTGAATTGTATGTTTTATTGATCCCAAGATGAAGGGATGATTGTTTGCTTGATTTCTTGACGGATTAACAATTGATGGATGAAAGATTTGTTTGGATGTATTCATTAGTGATGATTGATAAGTCCTCCTTAAATGCTTGGAATGGAATCTCCTTTCTACTTTATTGGTGATAGAGTTACCACCTTCCATTAGAATTGAATCACCATTTTTTATTGTTGCCTCTGAGAATAATATATTGTTCCCCAAATTGCTCTCCCTTGGATGTCCTCCTTAAATGAAACATTCTCTCGTTTATATCATCCAATGTGGGGGAGAGTCACACCTCTTCATTATGGCTGCCCTTTCTAAAGGTCACAACCTTCCACGATTACCACCCTTTGGACGAGTGACAATCATCATTTATGTTGTTTGAAAGAGTCACAAGTCACAACCCTTCATAATTACCACCATTTCCAAGAGTCACAACCCTTCATAACTTTTGCCCTATGAAGGAATCACTTCCTTATTTTCTCCTCATTTCTTTTTCCTCTCCTCTTAATTCTTCCTTGCTCACACCTTCCCTTTTCTTTTCCTTCCCATCTCCCCCTTTCAAATGAAGTTCTCTTCTCCATTTTTATATCTCATGTTTGAGAGAGTCACAACTTTTCATTTCATGCCTTTTAACCCTTCATTAACTTAACTAATTTAATTATGTTCTATAGAAATTTTATTATTTTAATTTTAATTTTTATTCTTTAATATTTTAATTTTAATTTTTATTCTTTAATATTTTAATTTTATTATTATTATTTAGTATCAAATCCCGTTTCAAAAAGGGGACATTATAAATGACCCTTCCCAAAATTGCTTGTTCTCAAACGATGTAAATTTTTTCCAAGTCTTTTAATGTGAGGGTCCCTAAACTAGACCTAGACCTTGGAGATTTGTCATTCTTAGATCCTTCATGGGATATAATTAGCTTCTTTTACGCAACTCCAATATTAGCTCAACTTGCAAATCTGAACCAACATATGCTTTTGTTTTTACTGCCCGGTAGGGTGTACTAGTAATTCTCAACATTGTTAGCAAGAGTTTAGATTAAGATGAGGTTTGGAAGCATGACACACAATAAATTTATATCTTGCAATTGTCATATATTTGGACTGAGTTAATAGATTCCTGATTGACTAGAATGCATCCATTAATTTATTTTTACCCTGCAAGCTGGCAGGATCAATCAATGCTCTAATACCACTTGTAATGTTCCTTTCCTGAATTACCTTGTAATCTTCCCTAAATTCACAAAATCCAAATGAAACAAGGAACACAATATGGTTAGAGATATAACCCTAACCTAGTAATAAGATGAGATAAGTCTGTCCTGGAACTTGCAACCAAATTAGATTATAACATAATCATTATACATGCACAACATCTATTTTTAGGGTTAAGAGAGAAATACACTTATAACACAATTCTCACGGGCACAAACATAATGAGGGTTGACATAGGAAGGACATGATGAGATGTCCTAATTATCCCAGGCCTAGGCCCAAGAGTGGGAACTCTGCCCCCCTTGGCCTCATGTGGTCTTAACCATGCTCATGAGGTGATGTACCTAGTGGTGCTTGTACACCATTCTCTTCATCATGCTATCCCTTTCTTATGTCAATAACTCACGCATATAGGGCCGAAGGGAAGATTGCAATAGGGTGCCCTTAACTCGACCCTAGGCCCAAGAGCGGAATCCTTGCCCCCCTTGGCCTCATGCAGTCCTTGACCGATCTCATGAGGTGGTGTACCTAGTGAGGCCTCATTGTTCCCCCTCCTTGCTCTTCCCTTCCTTCCCTAATATGGTTGATCATTGTGGGTGTATGATATTGTCAATTGTATAGATATAAATATACATTTGCTTGCAAATGTTTGTTATAAGCATATGGATATGTTAGAGATAAAGTCTACAAAATAATTGAGATTCACATCCATTCAAATATGCACAAGGAGTACAATTATTCCTTCATACCACGATGACTGAAGGCTTTATTACAACTTGATCTGCTGTAGATGATACTGCTGTTCGATGATTACCTTCTTCTTGTTCGATTGTTGTTGAATGATTGATATTTGTATAAATGATTGATTGATGGAATGAATTCCTTTGGTTTGGTGATTTGAGGTATTGGTGAGTCATGATTAAGTAAATGTCGCTTAGATGATTGAAAAGTGATGATATAATGAATGCTAGTTTGACATATTGATGGATGATGATTGAATGAATGCTGGTTTGATAAAGTGATGCTTGATTCCTGAATTGTATGTTTTCTTGATCCCAAGATGAAGGGATGATTGTTTACTTAATTTCTTGAGGGATTAACAATTGATGGATGAAGGATTTGTTTAGATGGATTCATGAGTGATGATTGATAAGTCCCCCTTTGATGCTTGGATTGAAATCTTCTTTATACTTTGTTGGTGAAAGGGTTATCACCTTTCATTAGTCACCATTTTTCATTGTTGCCTTTGAGGATAATATATTATTCCTCAAATTGCTCTCCGTCGGAAGTCCTCCTCAAATGAACTGTTCTCCCTTTATATCTTCCAATCTGGGGGAGAGTCATACCTCTTCATCATGGCTGCCCTTTGCAAAGGTCACAACCTTCCAAGATTGGCACCCTTTGGACGTGTCACAACCCTTCATCATTTATGCCCTTTGAAAGAGACAAGCCTTCATAATTGTCCATCTTTGAAAGAGTCACGACCTTTCATAACTTTTGCCTTTTGAAGGAGTCACTTCCTTGTTTTCTTCTCATTTGTTTTCTCTCTGCTATTAATTCGTTCTTGCTTCCCACCTTGCCTTTTCTCTTCCTTCCTCTCTCCCCCTTTCAAATGAAGTTCTCTTCTCCCTTTTTGTATCTCATGTTTGAGGGAGTCACAACTTTTCATTTTATGCCTTTTGACCCTTCATTAACTTAACTAAATTTAATTATGTTATATTTAAATTTTATTATTTTATATTTTTAATTTAAATTTTATTTTTGTTCTTTTATATTTTAACTTTATAATTATTATTTATTATTAAATCCTATTTCAAAGGGGGACATTACATGAAGGGCATTCATATTTTATAAACAAGAAGTTAAAGGATTAAGAGGAGCATGCCATTCAGTTTGCCTCTGAGGTGAAAAGGAATGAGGATCAAGGTAACAAGGATTAGGGTAAACAGGTGATGCAGAGTGATCAAAAGGGTCCGAGCTCTTGGACTAGAGGAAACGAGAAGAAAACATTCGAAGATGAGAAGAATGAGCTGCTTGGCCTAGCAAAATTGTATAAGGACTTCTACAAGCAAGAGTTGGAAGTGGCATAAGAAGATGCAGTAGTGCTTCTTGTTTTTTTGCTTTTGGTGGTTTAGTTTCTTTTTGTTGGCTATAGTTTGGCTGTTGGTTGGTTGTACTTTTTCAAATTTCTTTGGGCAGCTTTTGTTATAGGGTTTCGGATCCCTTCAAAACTCGTTTTACCTTTTAATAAAAAACAATTTGTGTTGGTGGAACAAAATGACCCCCCCATTACATCTTATGTCTTTGCATTGATTGCCAAATGTTATATTGATGAGATTCTTTCTTTGTAAATGAGGGTGTTTCTGTACAATTATGTAGAAGTTAGTGAAGGGTATAGGCAAGCACTTTCTAGAATCTTAATCTGGATATGGAGGATGTAGTTATGAGTGAGTGTGCTGATTTTGTAGCTTCCATAGGTCAAAACATAGGTCACAAACTCAGACTTGGAGAGTACTTAGCAGGGCCAAAATTTTCGACTCAGCAAAAGCTTAGCAAATACACGACAAATATTCAGCAAAAACTTGGCAACTTAAAAAGTACTAAAAATTAAAATTTCTTAAAGAAACATTTTTTTGTAGAATTCAATTACAAAATGTATTGAATTAAAAATGACATCTCAAACTTGAAAATGCATGGATTAATAGCAACAAACTGTGAAAAACACATTTTAATCAGCATTTTACCTCGCCAGCATTTTTTATTCATGTTTTTCCCATGTTTTGTTAAACTTGTAAAAACTCTCCCAACAAAAAAAGATAGAGTACCCGGGAACTCAGAGAGCACTTGCAGAGTTTGCAAACTATGGTTCAATGTGTTTGCATTCTTTGTGAAAAATATAGGAATGATGCTTATTCTTGGCATAATCAGTACAAGGCCCAGGGCCAATGAAGTTGTAAGATGTAGACCTAGAGAAAGCTGACTTGGACATTTTTGCTGCTGCTTAATTTTCAATTTTAGAAGAATTAAATAGCCAGCATGCTTTTACCGTGAGTGGTGGTAGGGCTGCCTGTGGTTCTTCTTTCCTGCCTACATCTAATGTCAACGATGACGATGCTGGTCTTGATGAAGACCCATATGATGCTGATTATTGACTGTATTATTTTATCAATAATCGAACAATGAATATATTATATCTATGATGACATTTGAATTGGACAAATTGATATTAAATCGATCAGTATACTATATTTCAAATTTGTAATATTTACAATAGTTTTGTTTAGCATATGCATGGTATATGGTATTTTGAAATAATTCCTATTATTATCCTGCAAATGTGTTTATATTTATATGTTTTTGTTTGTACGTACCAAACTCCAATATTTTTTGCCATATTGGCATACTATATCTATGTACCTGTACCCATACCATATTTAGCAACTTAGCATGAAATCCATTCTGATAGATTCCTGAGGCCTTTGTGGCATTGATTGGGGTGTGTATACGTCTGAGCTTCACATTCATGGGCATGTTGATGCAATAAGGAATTAATGACTTGATATGTCACTCAATTCTGTATGCATATGAAGCCAATCAAAGTGTTAAAAGTGCTGCTACAGTCTTGGTAATGACAATATGTACTATTATTTTGGCATAGCGTGGATCCTATATGAGTCTTTGGTGAGGTGCGCCTTCTTGAACACAGAGGTGTCTGAGCTTAAAGAGAATCCTATTTGATGAAACTCATCATCTTGTCTACCTCGTGCAAACATGGTGTTCGTGTCTACTATATAGAGTTCTCCTAGTTAGTGAAGTTGTGACCATGTTAGTCTTCGCATTGTGATGAGTGGATGAACTAATAGTTGGTTGAGGCAATTTGCTGCTTTAGTGTCTTTCCCCTTCTGGTGCTTGATCACCAAATAGAATTGCTGCAAGCATGTCATCCACTTCACATTGCACACATTCTCTAGATTGTTCTGTGTGAAAAAATTGAAGTGGATTAAGATCAAAATGAATGACTATCTTTTCGCCTAGAATGCAGTGGCATGATTACACAACAACTTGTACAATCACATATGGTTATTTTCCACAGGTGGGGCAATGTTAAATTGTGTTAGCGAATGTTTCTAAATGATTGTGACTGAACACCCAAGCTGAGTGCATAGTTAGATGTATCAGTTTGAATTGCTATGTGGTATGCAATGACAAGCATTTCCAAAATAGGTGTTGCATAGAGGTGCTGCTTGAGCTCCTCAAAGACGCACTATTGCATAGTTGTCCAGTAGAAAGCTCCCTTAGTGTGAGTGATTTGATTGAGCAACTAAGTGATTTGTGAGAATCGGAGAATCTAGTAAAGAAATTTGAAAGTTTGAGAGAGTTGCACAATTCGGTGGTCTTGTGCAGGGTTGGCCAGTGTGATCAATGACATAGCTTAGCTATTAAATGTGTCGTTTTAAAGGCACACTTGGTGAAGTTGGTCTACAAATTGTGTTGGTTCAGAGTATCTGAGATGCTTGAGATGTCCTCCACATGCTCCACCCATGTCTTGCTGAAGATGAGAATGTAAGTCAACTAGAGGAGTTGGTGAGGGGTGTAGGATGTCATTCATTAGGCTCATGAATGTCACTGGCATGTTGGTCAAACTGAAAGGAATAACCATCCATTTGTATCGTTGTATATCAAATGTCTTTAGGATTAACTGGCACTTAATGATATCCTAACTTGAGGTTAATCTTTGTGAAGTATTGCACATTGTGGAGCTGATCCAAGAGGTCATTGATGTGCTGAGGGGGGTACCTATATTTCACCATGATCTAGTTGAGTGTGTGATAGTCAATGCAGAGGCACCATATGCCATCTTTCTCTGGCACAAGGACTACTGGGCTGCAACATGAAGAAGGCCTGGGTGGACACAAACGACTTTCTGTAGTGAATATGGTGAAACATTTTTGCTGCATGACAAGTTGTCAGACATGAATTTTTTCCGCATCAAAACCAAACATGATTTCACCCAACTAAGTGTTTACTTTCTTTGCAAATAACAGTTCCTTCTGGGTTTCCTAGGTGCCTTGGGTGAGATGCATGTGAATCTTTTCCATATACTCTCATTGATAATCCATCTTTGTCACTGTGGCACCAATGATCTTTTGCAGCATATTTTACCCTTTTCACGAGTTCCTAATATTCTACATGAAGGCCATGAAGGAATGCCTGTCAGACACACAACGACCGAGAACACGGTTATGATGGTCCACTCTATTTATATGTATGGATCGATGGAATCAGGCATCCCTAGCATTTTGGGCAACTGCAATACTACGATCTTGCACCTCTAAAGGTTATCTTGCCGAGTAGTTATTTCAAGCATTGGGCCATTGACTTTGCAGGTTCCTTTATATCACCACAGAAGGGAATAAAAACATTTTGGTTGTTATTGATTGTCATCAAATGGCTTGAAGATGAAAACCAATGATGCTGCAACCTTTACCAATTTTTTGTACTTCACAAGGTTTCTATGTCTATTGGAAATTCAAAGTGATTGCAGAACACATTTAATCTTTGATACCATAAAAGAGTGAACTGTGAAATTTGTGATCTAGCACTGCATATCCATAGCCTGTTATGTGCAGGGAAATGGAATGGCTGAGAAATTTGTGATCTAACACTGGACATCCATGGTTTGTTATACGTGGGGAAATGGAATGGCTGAGAAGTTTGTGATCTTCTGACACTGCAGATCCTTTGCCTGTTACCCATACATCTAATCATGTGGCATTAACAAATACAATTGTGATGATTACTTCTAAGTTGTCGATTCGGGCTCGCGAATCCGGTTCGTGGATTCGCGAAATTTGTTTTTGCCGTTTGGGTTTGTAGGGGTTCATGAGTATATATATATATATATATATATATATATATATATATATATATATGCATTATATATACAAAAAATAAGAGAAATTTCAAATATACATAATTCTAAAACTAAATCATTTCATAGTATGAATCTATGATGCTTGATCATTGATCAATGCAAAATCTCAAAGATTCAAAACGTTAAAATTAAATCATAACATCAGTTCAAGTATCATTGTTTGAAGTTCAACTAATGGATTAATAATTTATTGATATTCTCTTCTTCATCATCATCATCTTCTACATGGAGCCTAATAAGACTCTAAGGTTAATTTTTCCCCATTTTTATTGGCGCATTTTCCACCCCAAATTATTAAATGGGGGTTTGGGGGCAAAGCTCAACCTACTTTATTTTATAAAGGCTCCGAGAGTTATTTTTCAAGGCAAAAAAACGTCTTAATTTTACCACTTTACATCTTGGCTGGCCGCGGGTCCTTGTGGATTCGCGTGGGATCCTCGAGGATCCTCGTTTTCTCCTCCCGATCCGTGATGGATCCGGGCAGGGTCTGCATTTTGACCTGTGGGTTCGTCTGGATCCGCGGCCCGTGGATCCAGACGGACCCTGCGCGGATCCATCACGGATTGGGTAGAGAATCCGGACCCGCCCGCGAATCCAGACGGACCCACAGGTCAAAATGAGGACCCTGCCCAGATCCATCACGGATCGGGTAGAGAATCTGGACCCGGACCCGGATCTGGGGTGTATGACACGAATCCGGTAACACAGGATTACTTTGGTTCTTGCAGGTGTTTTTCAAAGTATCTATGGGTACTATGCTTTTTTCAGATGGTTTATGGGTAGAAAGGTGTACCATTTGAATTCTATATTCCATCTTTCTGAAATTTGGTAAGGAGATGATGGTTGGATGAATTCGCTCTTGATCATCACTATTGGTAG
This sequence comes from Thuja plicata, assembly GCA_018584345.1. NCBI lineage: Eukaryota > Viridiplantae > Streptophyta > Pinopsida > Cupressales > Cupressaceae > Thuja > Thuja plicata. Next base: position 1,444,270 of record MU226568.1, on the reverse strand, counting down.
CTGCACCACCTACACTATTGGAGCATTCAGAATAAACTTCTGAAAGCCACATATGATGCCAAATCACAGGAATGTCTTTTTAATGCCAAAGGTTGGATGTAACTCTATGAGCTTTGCTACCACAAATGCTTGAAAGCTCAAGATACATTGGTTTGTGCCCTATCTCAATCATGCAGAGCTGGACGATGACATGTATGAATTGAACATAATTGCTCTATTGGGCTCCCACAACGAATGTGTATTGAAGATATATCACCAGTAAGCCTTGTTGTTGCACACTAAGATGCATATTTTATGGCTACAGGCGAAGCCAGCAACTGAAACTAACAAACTGTGCCAAGTCGGAGGCTGGGATTTGATATTGTTGTAATGTTTAGCCCTGGCTTATATTCAGAATGATAATATATTCTATACATTTTCCATTAACAGTGTTGCGACTATTTTTCTAATAGACGTGCTTGTTGCATTGTTGATTCACAATTGCTGCAGTTGTCAACAATTTTTAAAATTTTGTAATTAGTAGGTTGGTAATGCCGTGGGAACCCCCAATTCACCAGATGTCGCAAGTCCTTTTGCAGTTCCCTTTAGAAAACATACACATGGCTGGATACACCTTCTCTATCACATGTGCAGTGATTCACAATTGACATACATTACATGACAACATTGTTGACAAAAATTTAGTTGACATAATCACTAATGATAATTGGAAATAATGCCTTGTCATTTTTATTAGACAATATTCAGTCACCTAGATGCCACTAATAATATTTCATCTGTGGGATAAAGAATCACAAATAAAAGCCAACTTGATTTGATAATTTAATCACATTTTAACTTAAATGCCAAAGATCACTCAGATGGAGATGGCTTTGAGATCAATGCATATTTTGAATTCAATAATTGAATTATCACGTGTGCAGTTTTTTAACCTTGCCATACCGTGTTCTTCTATGGCCTTTGTATTTATCAGTTGTGATTTCAATTACAGGCTGTTTCTTCCATCCTTGTCAATAATATGCCTGTAATCATCTAAAACAATATATGTTTAACTGTTAAAATATATACTAACTGTTAAATTAGACCTTGAATTCCTCACTTAAACCTACTGTCTGCCTCTGTTTATGAATCCCCCATCCAAACTTTGATGACTTGACAATGCGCTATCAAATTTTCTTTAGAAGTATTGTTTTTGCTGCAAATAAAGCACATTGATGATCTCCCGTGATTGTTGAATTGCCTTTTTCTCTTGTAATTTTTTCTTGCACTATTGAATTTCTTATTTTTGTTGATACTTATGTCATGAAAACATAAAACTCTGCTACTACAATGAAATTTGAAATCCTGCAGGGTTGCTAATGTATGAAGCAGTTTTTAATTGGAATGTTTCCACTGCTGTTTACAATATGTGATGTGTTTGAAATACTACTGCTATATGCTCTGCAAATACTCTAATTGAATGCATTATTATTTATCTCTCATGTTGTGACTAAATTTGAAATCGTAATATATAAAAAATTCTTGTGTTATTGATGGTTAACTTACAACAATTTTGTTTTTGTGTTACCTGATTTTATGTGTTTGCATTTAATGCATATTTTGACTTGCGTCATATTTATGACAGATATATGCTCCTCAAATTCCAAGAAGCTATATTGCCTATAGATATGTTGTTGCTAATGTTGCCTTTGTTATTTGTGCTAACTGGGCTACAAAACTCTGTAATGTTGTTCCCCAGATTTTTGACTGCCAACATGCGCAGTTATGGCCCCATTGCAACCTCCACGACCTTACCCCACAGTAGCCATGGCTGCTAGATCACAACCCTTTGATGCCTAGTAGCCATTCTCCACGATTGCATTTACCATCATATCAGCTTCTGTGCAACCACTAATTTTGATGATGTAGAAAAACGTTGATCGGATGTTTTGGCTCTTGTTTCCAACTTGAGACATGCTAATGGGTTTCTTGCTCAAAAATATATGCAATTGTTGTTTTGCCCACAATATAACAACGTGAGGCTTTGCTCGTTCAAGCACTTCCAAAACTATAGCAACTACAACTTTGTGCTCTAATACAAAGTTGTGATTGTGTAACTGAGGCTTTTACATTTTTTAGGGGTGAATTCAGAAGTTGAATAGATCTGCATTACTTTCCAACCCAATGTGTAATGATTAGCGCAGCTTGTTGGTGCAGACAAAGCCAACCCTGTTTACATTTCTATCCTTATCTTGGTGAAACAAGTCTTCAAAATTTAGAGAAGAGGACTTGTAGAGAAACTTGTATTGCTGATATACAAATTGTTCTTCACACACTGGTAGTTTGATTAGTCCTTGCTTCTAATAGATCAGTTGTATGACGTAATCACTGATGGTAAGGCGTGCGGTCAGTTTATCATGGGGCTTATCTTATGCTCATGTTGATTGCATCTCTTCTTGCCCAGGTCAACTACATGTATTAGCTCACCGCTAGATTTGCTATTGATCAATGTACTCTCCAGATCCTGAAATTCCATGCTTTCAAACTGCAAGAGCAGGATGGCACACTAAGGTATTCATGCCAATGGAGCTACTACACTTAAGCATTAAGATCCTCTGCAGGTGCCCCAACATGTGTAGACTTGTAGTCCATCTTCGTTAACCACACGTTGTGAAGGACCTTTTGGCAACATTGGCTGTGTGTGAAAATTATGCTGCAGCCTCACTATTATCGAGGCATGCAAGGAAACTGCATGCAAATCACACTAACGGGAACATCAAAAAGTACAGGAAGCAGTCTTGTTTTGATTTTATCATCCAAGGACACACAGTAATCACAGATTACGTTCATGATGTCTCAACATCACAACCCCCTTGTGGTCCTTGTTTTACAAGTGGATTTGGGAAGGAATGAAATATGCTTGAGATTTGCCTTTATATTAATAGATTTAGGAAAAAATAATTGCTGCCGGATTTGTAATCTAGCAGTCTTGGATAAGTTAAAACTCCATTATTCCCTTTCCTTAGTTCGTAGTCAGTAGTTAGTCAAGAAATCAAAAGATAGAATCGAAAATACGCTAGAATTTAGTAGCAGAGCAAAACTGTAAAAATCAGTTTATTGTCTTTGAATAAAAATTAAGCCAGTTAGATGCATCTGTACACTCAAGGTACTGATCTTCGCCTGCTCTGCTTGGAGGAGAAGAAACTTGTGATCTTTTTCACTTCGAGTAATTTATTACTGTTTTTGTTGAATTGCATATCAATTGCAAATATCTTGCTCATAAGACCAATGCAAGCTCCTTACAAGCAAACACACTAGAAATCACCTATGGAAGACAAGACTCAAACTTAGAAATCACCTATGGAAGAAAAGACTCAACCGAGGAGATTTGTCATTCTTAGATCCTTCATGTGATATAATTAGCTTCTTTTACGCAACTCCAATATTAGCTCAACTTGCAAATCTGAACCAACATATGCTTTTGTTTTTACTGCCCGGTAGGGTGTACTAGTAATTCTCAACATTGTTAGCAAGAGTTT